>VXAL01007658.1:239427-254239 GCA_013399475.1 Chauna torquata | reverse complement strand
CGGCGGAGGTCGCGCCCTCTGATTAGTCGTCGCGCTCGTCGATCGCGGCCGGGGCCCCGCCCCCAAAGGTGAGTCGCGGGCTGCCCCGGCGGCGCGCTCCTATTGGCTGCACCGGAGCGGGGGGCGTGCGCGGCGGCTGGCGGGCGGGCGGGGCTCCCAGCGTCCCCTTTGTGTGGGCACCAGTCGCCGGCCGAGCTCCTGAGAAGCAGCCGCCGCCATTTTGTGCGTGTCTGTGTTTTCCCCCACCCCCACCCCCCGTTCTGCGGGAGCGGCGGCAGCCGGGACGCCCCGTCTCTTCTGCTGGTAAGGTGAGGCGAAGCGAAGGCGTCGGGCCCGGCCGAGGGAACCATCGCTGGCGGCTGCCGCAGCCGTGAAGCCGCGCTGCTCGCAGCAAGCGAGGGGGAAGAAGCAGCAAAACGGAGAAGGGGGGGAAAAAACCTTCAGCGCTGCCCCCCAACAGGAGGAGGAGTCTCGGCGCCAGGCCCAGGCGCAGCCCCGGCACCGGCGGCAGCATGGAGAACTCGCAGCTATGCAAGCTGTTCATCGGCGGCCTGAACGTGCAGACCACGGAGGCCGGGTTGCGGGAGCACTTCGCGGCCTACGGTACCCTCACCGACTGCGTGGTCGTGCTCAACCCGCAGACCAAGCGCTCCCGCTGCTTCGGCTTCGTCACCTACTCGGCGGTGGAGGAGGCCGACGCCGCCATGGCCGCCTCCCCCCACGCCGTGGACGGCAACGCGGTGGAGCTGAAGCGGGCCGTGTCCCGGGAGGACTCGGCCAAGCCGGGGGCCCACGCTAAAGTGAAGAAGCTCTTTGTGGGTGGCCTCAAAGGGGACGTGGGCGAAGGGGACCTGGTGCAGCATTTCAGCCAGTTCGGCCCCGTGGAGAAGGCCGAGATCATCGCCGACAAACAGAGCGGGAAGAAGCGCGGCTTCGGCTTCGTCTATTTCCAGAACCACGACGCCGCCGACAAGGCGGCCGTGGTCAAGTTCCACCCGATCCAGGGCCACCGCGTGGAGGTCAAGAAGGCCGTGCCCAAGGAGGACATCCAGTCGGGCGGGGGAGGCGGTGGTGGCTCTTCCAGGCCGTCGCGGGGAGGCAGAGGAGGAGGAAGGGGACGGGGCGGCGGCGGATCCGGCAACAGGGACCACAACGGCCTTTCCAAGGGAGGCGGCGGTTACAATAGCTACGGCGGCTACGGCGGAGGAGGCGGTGGCGGCGGCGGTTATGGCTCCTATGGCAGCGGCTCCTACGGAGGCGGCGGCGGAGGTGGAGGCGGCGACTACGGCAACGGGTACGGCGGGTTCGGCAGCTACAGCCAGCACCAGTCCTCCTACGGCCCCATGAAGAGCGGCGGAGGAGGTGGAGGAGGGGGCGGCAACTGGGGGGGCCGCAGTAACAGTGGACCGTACAGAGGAGGCTATGGTGGGGGAGGGTATGGAGGCGGCTCTTTCTGAGCTGGAGCGCCCATACCCACTGGGGGTGGCGTGGAGAGCCCTCCCTTTGATACGGGGCAGCTTCTAAATGGTTTCTCCCCTCATTCGCCGAAGGGCAGCTCCTTTTAAATGCCTCCCTGCTGTGGGAGCAGCTCCTAAATGCCCCCTGGGGGTCGCCTCTGCTGCCTGTGCCACTTCTTTCTCTCTGAAGATGGACTGGGCCCCACATACACATACTTTGTGTTACAGTCATTGATGGACTCTATTTTTTTATTATTACTTGGACCTTGGTCGTTTTTATACTAGCAACGAAAAATGTCTTGTTTTAATTTGTTTTTTTGGGGGTGTGGGGTGGGAAGTGTCTTGCTGATCTGGAGTAAAAACTGGGGAGGGTTATGGGGGAATTTTCTTTGTTGTAAGGACTCGATACCTGGCTACTACATTTTTTTCTACAAAATCTACTCGGATCCCATGACTGAAATTAACATTTCTGTAAAGGAGGAAAAAAAATCGTTTTTACGTTTTTTATTTTTTAAATAAATCATTGTGTTCATTGACCTTTACATGTCTAATTTTTTTCCTAGGATCCATTCCGTACGGTTTAAGGCTTTTCTAGGTTTGAAGCAAGTGTTCTGCTTTAAAATCTCTTATGTATTGAGAGTAAATATTTTATTGCCAGTAAAGGTCCTGATTGACTTTTTTGCTACCCTCCCCTCGTGGATTTATTGGTTTTCAAACATTCAACAGAAATTTTTGAAGTACTAATCCGTGGATGTAGTCTGTTTTTTAAATACTCGTTCTCACACAGTTTGTGTGCATCCACCATCTTGTACTAGGCAGTTTGACGTGCTGACATGGTTGGTCAATTTTTTCTATAGGACTTTTTCCATCAACGTATGTACTGTGTAGTTTTGAAGAAATAGTTTGTGTTAAGCATGTGCTTCATTCATATAAAATGTTCAGAATTTCCGATTGCTTAGTTTCAAGTCCTCTTATTGGTTTGTCTGTGTATGATTCCTTACAGGAAAGGGTCGACATTTATCCCTTCTATTAAATGCATACTTGTTTTCATAGTACCGGGTTAACAGACTTTTCACTCTGAACTATTGTCCTATGTTAAAGTTCCCCGAGAATCTTTCGCAGCACCATCTACCGGCAGGATGGCAGACCCACTGCTGCAGGCTTCATTACAGCAGGAGTAAAATTGGTTTGCTAACGATTGTACTAGATATTTGAAAGTTATTTTATGCCATTAGACAACTGGTGTAGAGTGAAACGAAATCTGCATGTGAATAAAGATGGGCTCCATGAGTATCGACTAAAAAAAAAAAAAATTTGCAATACCTGCCTCAGCACATATTTTTTTAATAATTGCAATTGCCCATATATTTCAAAAAGTGATAATCTAAACTGTTTGGGCAAAGTGCTATGACATGAGCCAGCAAAGTGTACCAGTAACATAGGTGCCAGTTGTAAAGCAAAAATATTTGTGTAGTCTGCTTGATTAACAAAATGTATATTTGTAGCCCTTTCACGCAATAGAACTAAAGTTTGTTGTTTATTAAAAAGCATAATGTTTTAGGGGAAAACTGCCTTCCTGCATAGAAATATAGAATAGCAACGTTTATGGGTTTATGGATATCAAATAAAGAATTGAATTCCTTACGTGCTTGAGTGAGAGTATGTATGATATGGGGCATGGATTTAAAAAGTACAAAGTCATTTTGACTTCAGGTTTCTAAGCACTTAGTCTTTAATGCTGATACTTTATGGGACTGCATCTTAAAAGCTGATCTTGATCTGTTCCAGGTGTGCAAGATATTAGGCATGTAATTCCCACTGATTCCAGTGGAAAGTGAACATCTAGGGCTTTGTGCCACTGGGCTGAAGGATTTTGCATGAAATTTCAAGGTGTTGTCAGTCTAACCTGACACTGATTTTAGTTGAAATGAGTGTTTCTGTTGCTATTAGAAATAAAAATAGTGTCAGCTAAATTCATTAGCTGCTTAAGTGTAAATGAACAGGACAACCTTCTGTTATCATCAGGATTTAAAGCAAGAGCAGGCTTTCCTCTTGATTGTGATAACGTTGGCTTTTAAATAGTGGAACTGGTTGTCTTTGGCTTAGCTTTTGTAAATAGGTTCCAAGCAATTTGCTATTTGCGATTATATTGTTTTTTTTTAATCTCAAAAACTTGTTAGCCTCAGTTGTGAACCAGTATTGCTGATATGTTGTTGAAAGTGCATGATGCTTTGAAGAAGTATTTGTGAAATGCTGCAATTGGTAAAGTACCAGCTCCTGTCAGGACAGCTTCAGGTGATTGGTTTTATTTCAATTCACTGAGCTTGAAGTATTTTTACTTTACCTTTGCATTCTAAAACCATGTTGGACAGTCATCCTTGAACTTGACCTGAAGCACAGCTTTCCTTTTTGTAGCTGAAATGAACTACTGAGTTCTAGGTCTTCTGTTAGTCTGGGCATGTGATTTGGTCCCTGTGATGATGGACTGCCTTAATCTTATCAAGGGACAACCTGGTTTCGAAAGAGGCAGTTAAATTCACTTCTGTGATGTGGCGTGTCATTTGACTTGGAGGATGGAGATTTGCTCACCAACAATAGCTTTATGGTATTTTTACATGTTGTGTGCCATAAAAGAACCTGCTGATACTACAAACAAGTTTTTAAAAAAAAGTTACTACTTCATTTGTGAAATCTGACAGTTTTGCCAAGTTACAGTTTGATTTTAAGAGTTGTACTGAAGCATGCTATTTGATTATCTGTTAGTCCTGCAAGAGGACCGTTACGTCTTACAGAATAAAAAGTGGATCCCAGAAATTGCAGCTATATTAGGGAATATGCTACCTAAAGTGTATCTCAAAAGATTGTCATCTGTTTTAACTTTCAAAGGCATCCTACAAAATGTTCTGTAGTGAGCGTCTCGAGTAGCTGGGACTTGCTCTGCTCTGACCTCTTGTTTCAAGGGAGCAAGAACTTTGTTGTGACAGTGCTGGTAATGTTTCAGAGGCTTATGTAAGTGAGCATTTAATAAGGGGCAGTAATGCTAGGTCGTACCATGACACACAGAGACATATAAATCTGCATTGGATAGTATTAAAGAGACAATTACTTAAAGAATCTGTTTGAATATATACTTGTTCCTAGTACATTCCATAGTAAATGGAAGAAATTTGTTGCTAAAGCTTTGCTTTTGTATTTAATGATATTTAGTAACTTTCTGACCTCCAGGTGGGTTTGTCTGCACAGAAGTGCATAGAAGAACTGAGGTGAAATGAGCTGGCATGTTTAAAAAAAAAAAAAAATTTTTTTTTAGACTGCAAAGTTGCTCTGGGATGGTCTTAAGGAGACAGAAATAAAGTTAACTTCAGTTTGCTGTTCCTTAGTTTTTAGTTTAGTTCTGAAGTATAGGTGTCTGAAATTATCTCAATTACTTCATTCATTCCTGAACAGAAGGCCACTAAGGATTGTTGGTTTCACCTGTAAGAAACAGGAAGTGAGAGCGTTTCATTTACTTCTGAAGTTGAATAAAGTAAAAGTGCAGGAGTTTTCTTAAAACACAGCTGTTCTTTTTATCTTTAATCAGCATGAGCAAAAAGAAATTCTCCAAAAGAAAGCTCTTTACTGTGATACTGTGATCTCTATAGCTGTGTTGTGATGTGCACGCAGCTTTCTTAACAGTAAAGAGTATTCATATCTATTCGAAAGTATAATCTGTTCTTGATCCTGCATCTGGTATGACTTGTAAATTTTATTTGACTAATAAAATTAGCCTAACACATGCTTTTTTAAATACTGATGACTGCTGCATTAAAAAGATGCTAAACACCTGTGTACTTAATGAACTGATTTCTGCACGAATCAGTAGAAGTACAAGTACATATCGTTTGTTTGCTTTTAATGTTAGATGATGAAAAGGTAGTTTACAACAGAAGCAACAGCTGAAAGAGCTTTGATCACAAAAAATCTCTGTGGGTCACTAATTGTATTATAGCTGTGATAGCTTTACAAAATAAAAGCTGTGCCCTGTCCTTCAGGCTTGTGTGGTAGACTTAAGTGGACAATACTTACTCTCCAGAATTGAAGCTTTTGGGTTTGTGTTGTGTCCTGAAATAGTTCCAAGTGGTGCAGCTGCAGTACTCTAGCTCTTGGGCTCCCAGTTCTGCGTACAGGAGAGTGTCCTGGGACCTGCTAATGGAGGAGTGCTTAGGAGATGCAATTGCAGTGAATCAGATACTTTGCATGCACATAAAATGGCCTTAAAAATAAGTGAAGCTGAAATACTGAAGATGGTTAAAAATGTAATTTAAGGTTCTCAAATGCTTTATGGTGTTCTTTTTCCCCACTAACTTAGATCCATCTGTAAAGCAAATTTTGCTTTCATTTAGTGTTCAAAGACCAAAGCGGATAGCGTAGGTCAGAACAGTGGTTTGTTATCCCGCCCTGTCAGCTGATACTATTGTCACAATATAATGGCATTCCTATTGCTGCTGAAAAGGGTCTGAGCCTGAGTGGTGCTGAAGACCCCAACCTCCCATTCATGTATGAAAACAGAGCGGTTTCTTTTTTTCCTGTGTACCTCAATGTTCTAAAACGCGGAAGTTTGGTTTAAAAAACAACAACAACAAAACCCTTAAGGACAGAGTTCTGTTGTGCGCACAGTGAACAGAAACATGGTAAGTTTTTGTGAGAACAGGATTTTGCTCCTACAGTCTGAGATAATTGGTTTTCTAATAGAAGGTAGCTTACCTAAGTGTTATAAAAAGGATTGCTTGTCCTGAGGTAGCTACTATGGATTAGTTTATCACATAATCAACAGTTTGCACCACGTCAATGTGGTGCACGTTTTGTCGTGGACTTTTGCTTTCTAAGCTATCAAATAGGGAGGAGGCATTTCTGATATATCTTTCAAAGTATGCGTGTGTGTGTATATATATATGTATATAATAATACCTTATATTAGTTGGTTGAAAGCGTAACTCTCAAAATTTCAGTCTTTCACCTCAGCCATAGGTGCCATTTGCAAACCTGTTAATCTTTTTTAGTGTAACGGAATCTGTCATCTGATACATGCATCTCTTGCAGATGAGTTTTCTGCTTGTTTTTGTTTCATAAATGAATAAAACAATTACATCCCTGCTTCGCTTTAAAATGTATTTCACAATTAAAGAACATTAGCAGGAGTTTTGAGCCAGCCTGAACAAGCACTGTTTGCTTTTGTCGATGGGCTTTTTTAGGTCTCCTGTTATAGTATTACTGCTTTTATTATTTCTGGTATGTGCAGGTATACACACCTGTACAGAACCTCTACTTCAGCTTACCTTTAATGACTATTTATTCCTATTGCAGTGTAAGTATGACTATTGACTGGTGTAAGATGTGTATTTCTTACAACAAAATGAAAGGCTTTCTGCTATGTGTCTTTACCTAGGAGTTTTCTATCATTTACTTGTATACTCGGACTTTTAAAGGAGCTGATGGAGTTGTGTGCTTTCCTCCTTGATGTTCCGTTGACGAATCCTAGTCTTTTCTGTGTTTTCTGCCCCCGGAACTCTTTGATTTCTGTAATACACAAAAGGCAGGAAATATATAGTCACTTTTGAACTGATTCCTCTGTTTTTATAGTTCTAAGAGTGCTTTAATCATATCAATATCCCCCCTAAAAACATTTAGTCCATCTCATGGGGAAAATAGGAAAATGGGAAAGAAATGTAGTGGGAATGCTGAGAGAGCAAGGACTGTAAAGAAGCTGTAGTTTGGTGAGGATGAGAGACATTCTTCAGATTCTTTTATTTCCTGAGGTTCTCCTATCTACTGAATAGAGTTAAAAAGATGAAACTTCAAGTCTAAGTTGTAGAGAGCAGGGGGAAAAAAAAAAAGAAAAAATCAAGATAGAAAATAAAACTCGAGTACAGGTCTCTGTTGTTGGTTCTGTCTTTGCCAGCAGGAGTCCTAAACTAAAAGTTGCAACAGCATTTTTGATAAGTACTCTCAGTGCAGTTGATCTTAGCAAACAAGAAAAAAGTTGCCCTCAAAGTCCGTTAGGCCGTGTTGGCTATTGCTATTATAGAGCACATCGAGCTTAGAGTGCTGGCTGTTCTCAGGTTGTCAGACATCCAAGTAACCAAAGCTCCTTAACTTAGAAAACTAGATGCCAAGCTGAGTCAGACTAATAATGCCATCTGTCTGAGGCATCTGGATATTAACCCTCTTAGTCTGATACATAAAATTTCATCCCTGAATGCTTTCTCAGATGGAAAATACTTTCAGTACAAACAGCTCTTCCTTAAAAAAAATTCAAACTACAGTGTGTAGAACTATGGATAATTTTGATGCATATTACATTCACTACACAACTATAAATATCTCTTTTCATGTGCAATGCAGTAATGAATCAATACCAATTTAGAAAGCTATTAAGTTTCTATCTGCAAAAGCAGCAAGGTGCACATTTCCTCACTACCATCAAAGTACGTATCACTGATGAACAGTACAGGAAAAAATCCTAAGAAGCAGAATGTGCTGGTGAATCTGAAAATACATTGTTAAAATGTTACTTTACACCATGTGATTGCCTACTAGTTTACATCTCTCAGAAGCCCTGTACTTGCTGGAAATGCGCTGTTTTGAATTGGAGGGTGTGCGAAGATATGCATCTGAAAATAGCCAGTTGGTATGTAATCCAGTCAATACGAAAGACATAACGTTTTAGTCACTTCTGTCGTTTCTGTAATATTGGCTGCTATCTATAGTTTTACAACTGGCTGCTTCCGCTCTAAGAAATTTTGCTTTCCACAAAATCTTGGAGGGGAGGAAGCATGAGTGTAATGAGTGCAGGCACTGATTTGGAAGGAGAAAGGTCAGAAGAGCAGTCTTGATTTCTAATATGGACTTAGATTAAAACAAAGCAGGATAAAACAGACGAGCTGTGTTTGGGGCTGCAGATTCATGCTCTTCTTTCTTGTTCTCTTTCTCTATGGCTCACTCATCTTGTTTTCTTTACTGCATGCTAACTCAGGTTCAGTGGCAAGCCTCCCTCTCCCAACCACACACCCTGATGAACAAATTACAACAACAAGGGCAGGGCATGGCTCTGGGGGGAGGCTATGCTTACCTAGCTGTTGTATAAAAGCACAGCACACTCAGCTGTGTTTTGAAATAGTTTACACCTATCTCATCTTTCAGGTCCCCTGCCTCCTTAGAAGGGATGTCCTCTGGTTTCAGGCTCACTGACTGCTCGCTCCCTGGCTGGGTTGCAGAGACTTGAAAGATTTCCAATCCTATTTTTCCAGTTACAGTCTTTTTCAGTTTTTAGTAGTCTTTTAAGTTTTTCTGGGTGACAAAGTCCTTTACTGTGTGATTTGATTTGGGCTTCTTTAATTCTTTCCACTGCTGCTGGAATAATGATGCTCACCTTACTGAAGAGAGCTCCTTTGTGTCCTGTCTGATGGCAAGTTTAGGACTTCTCACTGCTAGACTGCAGGAGGGTTGTAGTTGTAATTTCGAATGCCTCTGGCAAAGGATATTTAGCAAAGTGCATCCTGCAAGAGAAGTAATGACAGATTTCTACTGTTAGAGTATTTTCATGGTTATGTATCCTCCTGAAAAAGAGAGATCCCCATGAGCATGAGGACAGGGTTCAAGCCTTTGCGGTGAGTAACCTGGAGCAAATTACCATGCCTTTTTCCTTTTAGGCCCACCTGTCCATTATTTTCTGGAATTTTAAATACAGGCAAATAATTTTTCTGTAATTGTGTCTTTTGGAAGTTGTTACTGGGGTTTTCTTTTACTCATCCAGCACCAGCTAGAATTTGGGTTTCTGCTCTGAGGTATCACGTTACTTTTAAAGCCTCTTGAGGCATGAATCAGCACCATGCGTGTTTTGGAAATGTTGGGTTGGGTTTGTGTGTAGCTGGTGGCAATGCGGAGCTCTTGTTTTCCATGCACTTGGGAGCCAACTGAGAGAGAGTTGAGAAATGTCACCTTCGGAAGGAAAGTTGGGAAGGAAGAGCTGGTCTCATTTTAGTGCTAGTGCTGCTGTAGGCCAAAAGTGTTGCAAACAGCAGGTGCCCCATGCTCTCTGGTGCCTTCTCTAAGCGTGGTTTTTTTTTTTTCCCCCACAGGGTGCCTTTCTGCATGGAGAGAAGATGAGAAAATTGAGCCTTGAAAAGCACACCACAAATGTTCGGTAAGTGAACAGAAAACCAAGCTGAACCCTTGAGATACAGTTCCCGTTCTGAATATGCTATGGAGATTGAGCCAAAAAAAAAAAATATTTGCCCAGAAAATACTGAGCATGATAATTGAGGACAATCCGTTATCTGCCAGGAAGACATGCTGCATGAGACAGCTTTTTCTGTTCAGGTAAAATAATGTGCCTATGGGAAGCAGTCTTGCCAAAATTTTCATGTGTGGCATCTATGTGATTTACTCATTTGCGTTAATGTTGCAGCATATTGTGTTACAATACCAGGGTGGTGGGCTGTGTTTCTTGGCTTTTGCAAAGAACAAAAAATGAAATTTTTGGGAAAAAAAAAAATCAAGAAGAAGCAATTAAGTGTACAAGGAGTAATAGTGAATGGACCTGGACTAGGGCAGGGGGGTCCTGAATTAGCACAGGTTTGTTTATGCTAGTCTCTGAGTTACTGTATACAAATATTATTTAAACCATGCAACATCTTTATGAAACATATGGGTAGCTTCCCCTTATTACCAAAGGTAGCTGTGAAAGAATTAAGGGATATATTAAAAAGAAAAAGAATCACTTTAAAATGACTCGCATTCTGGACCATAAGCCTAAACTTTTTCTCAAGTCCACATGTCCAGCCTGTAGGGAGAACAGGACGCTTCAGCAGGTACAGAAATGGGAGTCAAAACTAAGGAAGAACTAGGCAGAAGGACGTGGTGGTATTTAGGCCACCTGAATACTGGCCTTTACCTTTGTTCAAGTGTCCACAACAGTTGTTTTTACAGCTTTCTTCCTGAATGTTATTTTTTCCTTTTGCATGCTCACTTCTAAACCATAAAATCTGTCTGAAAATCTTCCAGCAAGTCTCTGATCCATATGTAATATGGTAACGGGGTAGGAAGCTCGTGCTGCTGACATAGCTGGTTGTGGGTGACATCAGTTTTTTATGCTACAGGAAAGAGTCCGAGGAGGAGCAGGAAGACCGTTTTCTGCTAATTGTTGCTGCTGGGTAGGCTCAGCAATTTAACAGCTTGTGCTCCAGTAATCACAGCCTGGGGGGTGAAGGTGGCCAGTTGTTATTACTCTTAAGCTGGTAACATTATGATGAATCTGTTGGAGTAAGAACACTGTTCTTATAGGAATGGTGATTCTTTTCAAAGATTAAAGGAAAACATTTCATAAACCCCACTTCTGCTGGTGTGTGGCAGACAGGAGCATAGAAATTGCACATCTGCCAGCAGAGGGCAGCAGTCTCAGAGGCTGGCAGTGGTGACAGCTTCTGCAGCACCTCTGCTGGGGAGCAGGACCTTCCTGGGGCCCGGCGGGTGGAGAGGGCTCGGGGCTGGGGTGGATGCTCCAGTCCTGTCCTTACAAATCGCATGCTTCAGGAAGCACTGCTTTGGTGGGAGCCTTTTACCTCTTCCGCTTTCAAAACAGTGGTGATTCCAGCTCGGGGCAGCTCCCTACCTAGAAGGTCTCCTAGAACTTCATTTTGAACCTCTGGGTTGCTGCAGTAGCTGAACTTGAGCTGCTGTTTTGGTTTTGTTATGTAAAAGCAAGCACAGAGCTATGGCATGCTCTGAATTCTGGCAGTGCCTTGGTAATATGGATGGTTGGTGGTATGCTAGGAGTCTCATAGAATGAAGAAGGGAATAATCCACTTTAAAATAACAGCTTTGGGTTTTGATATTTGGAAGCAGATACCTTCTCTGCTGAGGCACTTAGTGCTCTGGATCTGTTAGGAGTCAGTGCTGTACCTGAGTTATCGCCTCCAAGTGACTTCAGTTAGCCACTGAAATACCCAGACATCTATTTCAGTAAATACCTTTCAATATTTTTCTTAGTGGACCTGGAAATGTGTGGTCTAAATACAGATCTATCTAAATGAATATGTACTGTACTTAATTAGAATCAGAGAAAAATTTTAGTTGGAAGGGACCGCTGGAGGTGATCTGGTCCAAACATCACTCAAAGCATGGCCAGCTTCAGGGTTAGATCAGGTTGCTCTCTTGGACAAAGATAAATATATATATATTTACCTTTTATAAAGAGAATAAAAAATATAAGAAAATGCAGCCCTGAAAGCTTACACAAATGCAGTGTTTTATGTATACTGTTCACAGCTCTTCAGTGCAGGAGCCATAGTATTTTAAGAAAAATGAATAATAATTTGGTGGAGAGGATTACGTAGCTAAAAAGGAGAGCTGCTAAAGATAGGAAATTGTTTATGATATGGATCTTTGGAACCTGTGCATTGGTATATATCTGAAAATGGGTGTACACAGGGGAGGGAAGGGTTACCGAATCGCTCTTTGCACTGTATTTAAACCGGATGATCCTGCGATTCATTGCTCCTGTAGTTTGCCTTGCAGAGCTAGAAAGGATTTTTTTTTTCCACTGTGATGTAGAGAGAAACAGAGTGCTTGCTGCCGGATTTTGGGGAGGGGAGGTCTTTCTGGCTTCTGCTGAAGCTTTGGAGACTGACAGAGTCATGTCTGAACGTGTTGATGCTGTTCACAGAATTAAATTCTTAGGAACACTCGGTGTGCTTTACTTACAAACTCAGGGTTAAACCAGTTGCCAGACTTTGGGCCGGTTGAGAATTTTGGATCAGATTGGCAGGGATTGTTTTTATTCCCCCGCCCTTCCTGGCATTTTTATTGAAATAATTCCATATGGTTGTAGGGTCACTGGCAATACTTTGATCTCTCCTCATCTCTCCTTGCAGTTCGTTAAAGCTGTGGGGTTTGGTCTTCTACCGTAGATCTGAAGATTGTTGCAGGAATCAGGGAAGGTTGTGGTGGGCCAAGGTACAAGGTACTGACTGAGTGGAGATTCTGTGGTCCTTTCAAAACTGAGTGTTGGTTTTATGGTTGCCAGCGATTGAGAGTAGATTAGATATCCCAAATAGTCCTAAATTCTTCCTACTAGGAATTTTTGAAAGAGCGTGGAAAAAATCCACCCATCAAGTGTTGTTAACTCCTTTTGAAAGGCTTCCTCTTCAAGATCCCATTCTTTGTACTTACAAACAAGCAAAAAAATTTTGTGTTGGGGTGTTATCCAGTCATGACTATTTTGCAAGGCTGCTATAAAGATAATCTCTGGTTACTGGAACATGCATTTGTCCTATCCCAGCCATGACTATTTACTGGTTTGCTCTTTCCTGTTGCTGGGATTTACCTTTCTGTGGTTGCTGTGAGCATTTGTGGAGTACAGTGGTGCACATGCTGGCTGGGCAAAGCACATATGAAGTCATTGCTGATTTGGTGCAACCTACGCGCCTTGTTCCCAGGGCTGGGTTGACTGAAGTGAAGTGTAGATTTTTATGGTGAAAGCCTAGTATTTTGTTATTTAATAACTGTGCTAATAAAAATACACAGGTACCTGGCAGCAATTTCAGGACCTACTCTTGCATTTGAACATTTTATGATTATCGAGGGACTTAGTCAATGGAAACAAGTTCCAGCCCTCATTTTCTAGATAAATTACTACTATTTTTAGTATAGTTACTTTTTCTCTGATTTGAACTTTTCTTGTAGTTTTGCATGTTGTACATTGAGTGTAAGACTGCATGGACACTTGGGAAGTCCTCGAGGATCTAAACGTGTTAAACCAATTAGTTTAACAGGATTCTCAAAGGGAAAATGCAGGAATCATTCCTTTTACCTGAATCCTGTATGAGGTTGGACTTCATGGCCTTGTACTTCTTCTGTTTATGGGAGGACTGCCAACTGGTGTTTAAACAGGAAGATTGTCAACTCTCCATCCCCGTGCAGCTTTGATAAAGTCCTTTAGCCTCCAGGTGTTTCAGGTTTTCTTATCTGAAGAGTGGGAATGATGACCAATTAAGATTTTCAACAAGCTTTTTAAATCATCATGTGGAAAGTGCAATAGAATCTATGAAATGGTTATTGCTGATAGATTTAAAAAGATGTATGAAACTTAGGTTCGTAAGATGGCCATGATATGAGGAGAAATGTAAAACGGTGAGGTGATGTTATTTTCAAAGGAAGGAATGGCATCTTACAATAGAAATCTCTTGGACACTTATTTACCTCTTTCTATTGCACAAGTACATTTTGTAAACAGAAAAGTAATGAAGAAGTCTTTATATAATTAACCTCTAGGGCCTCATTGCAGCAGAATAAGACTGAGGAAATTCTTTTAATAAAAAGAAAAAAAAATATATGGAAAAGTCCCTCTATTTGTACTAATTAGAGTAAAAAGAGCAAGTCTGAGTCCAGTGCTTCAGGCTAAATAGCACCTGCAGTTTAGAAGGACCTGTATTTCCTACACAGCATGTATTTGGTCTGGTAGGTTGTGGACTTCATAGAAGGTCCAAATCCAGAAGATTCTCCATAATCTGGATTATCAGCAGCACAGGCAAAACTGGATTTTGCCACTCCGAAGATGTGAAGTGGGGCTGCTCTTAATGTAGGAAAGGAGAAGACAGGAAAGAGCAATTTTGAGGAGAGCTTTTGTCGTTTGACTGTTATTTCTGCTAGTGTGTGTAGTGAGAGGAGCGCTTCCATAGGTACGCTGCGCAGAGGGCTGCGGTCATTTCACTTTCAGTTATCTCCTGTACCAGGCAGTTCACGCTTTGCATGCTTCTGGAATCTGTATCAGCGTATCTGTGCTTGATTTTTCTAAGAACGACGTCCAGTTGGGCTGGAGGGTATTTCCGATTCGTGCCTCCTCCTCCAGCGTTACCTGTGTGGAAAGCAGCGGCAGGCTACAGCTCGCAAGGCCGCGAGTAGCTCGGGGCCGCCCAGCTGCGAGGGCCGCAGCCCGGCGGCCAGGCCTGCCCCAGCGGCGGGGCGGCCCTCACCGAGCCGGCAGCTCCTCTCCCCGCTGCCCCGCGGCTTCCCCCTGGCTTCGGCTCTGAAGACGGCTCGGGGGCAGCCCGTTCACCTCGTTCATTCCTCGCTCTCACAATCCGGGCTCGATCCGGCTGCAGCCAGCGCAAGGCTCAGCGGCAGAGCCGGGCCGGGCCGGGCGGAGGAGCGGGCCGTCCCCGCTGCTGCTGTTGCCCGGAGACGAGCAGCGAGCTCGCAGGGGGAGGAGGCTGCGAGGAGGAGGAGGAGGAGGAGGGCGGCGCGGGCTGCGGCGGCGGCAGTGGCTGCGGCGGGGCGCGCCGGGGACGCAGCGCTCCGCAGCCGCCCAGAGGAAGCGG
>VXAL01007658.1:78791-239348 GCA_013399475.1 Chauna torquata | reverse complement strand
GTCCTTCCCGCTGCGGGAGCGGCGGCCGGGGTCAGCGCCAGCCGCCTGGCTGGGAGATGCTGCAGTGTCACGGTGACAGGCTGCCTCGCCCCGGCCTGAGGAGCGGGCGTCTGTCGGCGGGGGGGGTGCTGGAGGCGAGCAGCGAGGTAAGGCTGCTCGAGTGGGCGATTTTCGTAAAAATCGCCCGCGCGCGTGGGACGCCAGAGGTGCGGGGCTGGCGCGCTGCCGGAGCGAGTCGGGGACCAGACGCGCCTCGCAAAGCGCTGGGCTGGTGAATTTGCCTTGCATACTGCCTGAACCTCCGGCAGCTGACTTGGGAATTAAATCCGAGACATACCCACTGGTATTTGGTGCTTTTTTTTGGCTAATGAATGAAAATCTGTAACGCCTCTGAAGCCTTTGGGGGTCGACGTACCTGTGTGTACGTGGAAGACGGCACGAGGGCAGGCAGGAGCAGATCCCGTGTCTTCCTTGCACGGTCGCTGAGCCATATGTACTTTGTTTCCTGCAAGGTGATGAATTAGCTCCAAGACCTGCGTGCAGAAACGCTCTCAGAGTCGACCTAATGTCCACTGAACATGTAAAAGAGATTATTGCTGCCCATGGACTTGGGAGGTGCTAGGGAGATGTTCAGTGCTCGCTGCCTTCTCTGCATGCCTTCTTCCTCCCCACTGTCTGGGTGCCTTTCCTACACCAGAAACTCACTTGTACGGCTTCAAGCTAAATGCTAAGCTGTTTCTTTTTTGCATTTTTCTTTTAAAACAGGATATGCTGAGCGCTTCCTTTTCAAGTTGTGCTGGTGACCTTGCAGGGGGTGGGGGAACGGAGAGGGGGCTTGATCTGCTGGTAGTACTAATCTTCAGGGCTTGACACAAGTTTTGTTTAAGTATGGTACACTGGAAAGTTAAACTGGTGTCAACTGAGAATTTTCCCGCAGTTGAGGGACAGCACTTGATGCAGCCTGTTGGAGTTGCTTCCCAAGCTCTGAAGGGCAGCTTTGTACCTTTAAGTGACCCCACAGTTGCAATTCTTTGTGTATTTAATGCACCACACACCCTTTCACAACTGTCGTCTCTCTCTAAATTATACTCTACAGTGTCTGTTTCCCATAAGGCTGTGAATGGCCAGCTATGGATATTAATCCAGATGTTAATATCCAGTGCCTTGAAATGTTAGATTGTTATGTTAGATGTTAGCCCATGGAATCTTTTCCTCTCCCCCACTTTTTTCTCTGCTTTACGTCTATATGCACAAGCCTTGTGTTTGAGGAAGTGGAGGGATCTGTTTTGATACCTCAGGCTGTGCTCATCCTTGGCACTATCACATATGACCTCTTTTCATGCTTTCCAGCAATGGTCCTGTTTTGCCTGGGGATTCAGCGGGGAGGAAGTCACCTGGAAAGCACCCGGGTTGTTTTGCCTCATCCTTTTTTCCAGACTGTGCAGTTTTAGGACATGAAGGATTGATTGCCCCCATTGGCATGCTGTCTGCTTCTGGAAGTGAAGAATGATTACCTAAATTGCTGCTTTTATTTCTATTTTCTTGGAAGAGGAAGGAAGCCCGGAGGTGGTCACAGGCAGTAACAGCGTGGGGTTTGACTCCTGACAAGGAAAGCTGGAAATATTCACTCCCTTTCTGGTTTGAAAGGGCACATCATATAGGAGCACACCAAAGCTGCTTTGCCTGCTCTGAATGAGTCCTGGGAGGAGGCTTTAAAAAATGACCTGGCTTGATGAGTACCGTGGTGGTGAGCAGGCCGGCGGTTCTGTGCCGTGGTTCTGCTCCTGTCTTTGTGCTTTTGCCGTGCATTTCAACTCAAATATATGTCATGCAGATTAGGCCTTCAATTTTACACTCTGTGGCTTTTATGGCAGCAGAATTCCCCCTGGTTTTTAATTTTCCATTTTTGTAGTTCATGAAGAACACATTACTGGTGCTCGCATCACCTCTGACTCTGGTCCCAGGCCTGCCAGGACTCGAATATCCTGCTAACTTGCACATCTGAGTTGTTCAGTGGTATCATGTGCCCACGTCATTGCATGTGGGCAGACGCAGCCATGGGCAAGGGGGGTTTAACCTGAAACGTTCACATCTGGCAACAAGTTACCTCAGAATCCTGATTCTCTTTTACGGTGCTGATAGGGACTTTCTTTTTATGGAGATATTACATAATGGTGGCTGATCGGGAATGGTGCTCCGAGTCTGTATGTGCAAGATTTTTGAGTTTGGAAAGGAAAAAAAAAAAAGCCTAGAATGTTAATTTTTTGGTTAAAGAATTTTTTAAACCTGTGTTCTTAAATATCTTTGCGAGTGGTGGTAGCCTCTTCAGAGTACTTGTCTGAGAAATACGGAGAAAGCAGATGATATTCTTGTCATATTTGGGTTATTTTGTGTTGCTTCCATTATTGCCAGTGAAGACTTTTCTCAGTATTTCCTGAAGTTTGCTTTTCCCCTGAGGTCTCCTTTGACATGAATATTCTTTTGGGGGTCGGTTGTATGCCAATTATGTATTTGGCTAAGCTAACGTCACCATGTTGATGTAGGCACTGAAAAAATCCAACTAAATAGGATAAAAATGCTATTAGAACATAATGGAAAAGATTTTTTATCTCATATGTTTTAGTGCTAATATATTTCTTTTAAATCCTCTCAAAATCCATCTAAGTACTTGGACTCCTTCAGTCACATTTTTTACTATCTTTGTATATACCTAAAGAAAAATTCAGAAATTAAGATTTTAAAAATATGCCACTATGCTGACCTCCTTTTCTTACTGTGTGTCTGATTCGAGGGGTAACACCATTGGGCGTAGTATGTTGGCTCCATGATGCTGGTCATTGATTCTAAAGAATTACTGCAGTTAAAGTACTTTTATTTTTCTTAAGACTAAATTAATATTTTGCTCTTCATTTATCTTAACAGAGGCATTTAAGCTTTGAAGACTCGTAACTGTTATTAGGTCCCTTTCAAATTTTTAGATCAGAGCTATGTCAAACCTGTCAGAAACTTAAGACTGACATTTTACAGTGATGTTTGTAATGTATCCCAGAAAGAAGTGCCATGGGCTTTGAAAGTTTGCAGCTAACGTGTCGCTCATCTTGCGAGACGAAGACACGAGGCGCCGTGGAGGCGCGGGATGCACGAGGAGGCCAGGCCAGGGCCGTGGGTGCGTGGGCCGGGCCGGGAGGGCAGCGCTCGGGCGACGGAGACGAGAGCGGCTCCCAGAGACCCCCAGTGCTGCGGTGCGGGGCTGGGCTGGGCGTGCGTCGGGCCCAGCATGTCTGCGTTGTGAGGGCTCGGCCGAGCTGCACGCGGGACCGGCCCGGTGTCCGCGGGGAGGTCAGGAGCTGAAGCTGGAGGCTCTTCTCCCAGAAGCGTGAGCAGAAGCTCATCCTTTTGTACACTGAAAGAAAGCTCATTTGGAAACTGCCCCTCCTTGAGGGTGAACTTCTGGCTCCAGTAAAGCCAGTGGTGGAACTGATTTTGGCACAGCCCGGATTTTTGTTCCTGGGGTTTACCAGCTCTCTACACGGCAATAATCTTGCAAGGGGACAGTTTAGCTCTAAGGAAGGCTTTTATTCTTTCACATAATCTACAAAGACATCTGTAATTACTGCTGGTAACTAAGGCAACCCAACTTTATAGCTGATGCATGCACACAGCAGAGCTGCGGGTTATGGGTTTTTAAAATACCTTTCCGTGGGCTGGTATGCGGCTGAGCTGAGGTGGGAGCGGCGGCAAGCCTGCGGGCAGCTTGGGCCAGGCCCCGCTGGTGAGCCTCGGAGAGGAGAAGCGTGGTGTAAACGGGGCTCTGGTTAGCTTCGCTTCACTGGCGTAATTTGGGGCTCTCAAGTCAGGGTGCGTTTGTTCTGCTGGCGGACAGTGTTGAAAGGCCACGCAGGAGGGGGCGGTGGGGTTGGTGCGCTCTGAAAGGAAGGGCCTCTTTGCTCATCTTAGGAGAATCCTGCTGTGTTCCTAATGAGGCTGTTCATCTGGCCCAGGGAAATTAAATCATTTGTCCATTCACTCGGTGCACAGCCTCAGACAGCCCAGGAATAGAACAAATTGCTCCTGGCACCCGGCCGGCCAGTCCTGCTGGGGTGGTCGGGCATCAGCTCCTCCAGCGGGTGCTGGGGGAGTGTCCCTCTGCCGGGGTGCGGGGATCCTGCACGGCCCAGTCTTCTCGGCCGAGGACTTTGATCCGAGGACTTTGTTCTCTCCTTGTCTTTGCTCTGTTAATAAAATAATGGAGTAATTCTGAAGCGTAACAGTTCTTAGCCTAGTGGGAGAAACCTCAGAACTGGGTTATGTAATGCATTATTTTGGTCTTCTCAGGGGTAGCTTTTTTTTTGTGGCAGGTTGCATTTGCTTGGAGCACTTAGGTTCTTGCATTTTTATGTTGGAAATGCACCGGTAATATCTGAGGGTTTGTGCATGGGGGCGTGAAATCTCTCTCCCAGATAAAAAATCATTCTCCATATATTAATGGCGCAAAGTTCTGTGGAACCTGACTCAGTTTCAAAAATGAGATAAAGGCTCTTGGCCATTAATTTTTTAAATGTTTTTTACATGAGTCATTTGGAAAGAACTTTAAATAGCATATCTTGATTTTTTTTTTTTTTTTGAAACAAGTCGTTAGCCAGACAATCTGCAGTATTGTCTTATGGTGATCCTTTGGCTCTTTGGTAAAATGTGAAATTTACCCCTGCTAGTAAATCTGAGAATGTCTTTCAGGATGCTTTTTAAAAAGTTACTTTTCATGCTTTTTAGGAAGAACTGATTGATCTTTTGAAAAAGAAGCAAGGTTTTTGCTTTTAAAATACACAGACAAACATTGGTGGAGTTAAGGTCTTATGGAGGCATGTTGATCTGACATTTACTTTGGTGTTCAATGAAACTTGCTGTGTCCTGTGATCTGTATCTTTTGCCAGCTGAAAAGTTTGAAAATAATGAATCTTTGGTCTCTGGCATTGGAGTGCTAACAAATAAATCTCAGTGGTGTGCTTTTCCTTGGTAAAGAAGCCTCGTGATTTCTGCATGCATTGCTTGATTTTGGATCCTGCGAGGCTGATCTCTGACCGTGACTGTAAGCAGTGTGCTGCCGTGGCCCCTCTGTGCCCGCCCCAGCAGCAAATGGAGCAGGTGTCTGCTGTCAGCTCTTTCTGTTTCATTTTCTTTTTCTTTATTTGTTTGCTTCCTGTATGTGTTTCAGTTTTGGAGACCTAAAGCTCAGTGAAGTTGCGCTGTCAGAGCCTTGCTTTTCCCTGCTTGGCTCCGGCATGCTGCAAAGGAAGATTTGGCTGTTTAAAAATCCCAGCAAAAAGCCTTGCTTTTTAAAGCTGTGGTCAAACTTCACTTGGCCTGAGGTTTCAACAGAGGCTTTTGATCGATACAGCATAGAGGCTTAGCTGTATCTGGCAATGTCCCTGCAGCAAGGAGGCTCCCTTGCTGCGGTGTGCAGACCTGGGTGAGAGCCGAATGCTGCCACCGCTCCGTGCCCGTGAGTGCCGCTGGCACAGAGCATGTTCAGCTTTCTTCAGGGACAGAAAAACTGGTTGTGTCGTTACCTGGTGCCAGTCCCGTGAGTGCTAAACATTTAACAAGAGGTACCCTGCTTTCTGTTTTTCGTCTGGCCATACTCAGCTAATTGGATGATAACCACGATGCATCTGGGGAAGCTGTCTCCCTCATTCAGGACGTGTTCTGAGTTATGTTGTACTCAGCCTCGTGGCTTTGCTTATGGCTGAAAATATTTAACTTGGTGAGCAAAGTGAAGGAATTGGACTTGGCTGGTTTTTGGCGTTTGCAGGCTAACCTTTGTCTCGGGCACAAAGCTGCAGGCCGCTCAGTATGCAGGCGTGCATGCAAGCTGCATGTGGCTTGGTGGCCGCTCAGTGCATTGTTTCTGGGGGGAGGACAATTCAACCCACTGAGATGGCTGCGTGGACAATGACCTTCGTGCGGCCTGGGGGCACGTGGCACCAGTGACAGGCGGTGGTCAGGAGCAGGCAATGGGGAGAGTGCAGTGTTTGGTAAGGGCTGCACGTTGTCAAGGGGTTGTGAATGATGAATAATCATGTTTTTCAATGGTAAAGTCACTGTGTGAGTATATATGTATATACATACATATGTGCGTACGTACATACGTTAGTAGAAGCCGTCTGACTGTTCTGGGGAGGGATCCTATGTGCTTCCTTGGCTTTGCACCCTTCTTCAGAGATCATCTACTGGTAAAGCCAGCATGCCAGGCTGCCCAGGCTCTTGGTTTAACCCGATTCTTCCTTTTTTATCATGACACAAGCACAGCTAAGAAAGGTTACAAGGAGGTGGAGACAAAGTCAAAGCTGATGGAGGCTGTCCTTTGGGAAGCAAAACTCTGAGCAGGTCTCCAAGCTGGTGAATGGTGGTGAAGGGATTACCTCCCAAGGACTGCCGTTCACTTGGAGTTGGTTTTTTGCAAGGACAACTTTGCTCAACTTATCTTATTTGCTTTTGCCTGCTGGAAGGTTTGAGGAATGAGCTGTGGATTTAAGCAGAACAGTTATCTTGCTGTAAAATGTTGCCATTTTCGCAGGTGGAAACCTTTAGTTCTGAGTGATTTCACACATTTTCAAATCATAGAGGTAGAGATATCGACCTTATGTCGATTCTGTACGAAGCTAATGCTCAGAACAAAGTAATAAGGCCATGTATGTGCCTTAGGCACCTGTTGGCCTGGTTAAACACAGCACGTAACTGGGCACATCTGGTTTTACATTACCTATATAGCTTGTGGTTCTGCTCGGAAAGTCTAGTTTAGTAATTCTTTCTATACATTTCAGTGTCATTAAATAGACCTCTTTCTAGAATGGAAATTGGATGTGCCTACTGTAAAGCTAATGCTTGGAAAATCTGCAGGTAGTTTTAACAGTCCTTTTCTACTTGCCTTTTAGTAGTCCTTCTTCTACTTCTGTAGAAGAAGATACGAGTCATATATTGTATGCTTAGTTTTTTCAGATGACGTGGAAAACTAAACTTTTCTCTGCGTGGATGTTATAGTATCCATGGTACTCATGTAGTTCCCAGTGTTGAAGTCTCAGTTTCTATTCAGTAAGGCAATTATGTTCTGGCTTGAATTTCAACTTATACTACTTTCCTGGACTGCAGCCTGTAAGGCTGGGCTTTGTCCTTGAGTGTTTGGCACTTTTTCTTCCCTGCTGATTGAAATGTGGGCTGGTTGACTTTCAACATCCATGCAGAGGTAGCTGCATTTTGTGGTGCTCTTCATATGAAGAATCTGATCGGACTAACAAACGTGCAAGTAACTCCATGCATAATGTCCTGTGCTGCAATTCTATGATACTTAGTATTTTTTTTGTTGAAGTGTCACTGAATCAAACTTTCTACTCCTTTTTTGTCCCTGTTTTTAGCATTAAGCAGAGTTCCCGATCCTCTGAGGCAGCTGAAGATGAAAAGGACCAGCGCACAGTGACAGTCAACCCCTCTCACATGAGAAAGGCATTCAAGGTCATGAATGAATTACGGAGGTACACTTTTGACTTAATGGGCATCCTTTCTGGTTTAGCGGAAACATGCTGATTGAAACAGAAAGGCTTCTGAGAGACTTAAAAAATAAAAAAAAATCTCTGCCATTTTGGTCACAGCTAATGGTTGTATGGAGGGTATTAAACTAGTAGGAAGAGGCAGCTGCAATACAGCTGTTCTGTGGCGGGTTGCTGTACCTAGTGTCACACTTGCCTATTTTCCAGTCAGAAGGAAGCCAGCCATGGCTCAAAAACATTATCTGAACAATATCCTTCATTTATAGATAATTCATTTAGCGTTTTCCATTACTTACAGCAAATTTAGCTGTAAACTATGTTCTTAGCTGAGCTAATGGTGTGAAAACCAATAATAGAACATTACAGACATTGAGACACCTACGCATAATTACAGACCAAAGATTATTAACGTACTGTTCTTATTCCGTTTAACTAGTGGTGTCACTCAGTCAAAGTAGGAAGAAAACCAAACCCCAACAACTCAGATCTCTACTTGCAAATTTAAAAATCCCGTTATTGGTTAAAAGAGAACATCTTGGTGTCTTTAAACAACTGCGTAGGTACAAGGAGAACAGAGGCTGAGAAAATATCAGCGAATGCAGTCTTTAAGAATCACTGCCACTACATCACTGATGTGATGACAGTGGCTAAATCTGAGTTGTTTTTCGGCTGTTATCCCATGAACCAGCCAGAAGTTCAGCAAGCATTTCTCTGGCTAGTTCATTTGAGTCCTTTACCATTCAAACATAGAATCACAAGTTTTAAAAGAGTTCCTATGGAAAATACGTGTCATACACATGAACGTATGTGCTCCGTCTCTCTCCAGATGGTATGATGAGAGCAGATAACACCCTTTACTCTTCCTGCATGCTCTCTTCTGTAGATTAAGTAGTTTCTGAATATACGTGTTCTGCAGTGCGGAGAAGGACTAGAAATGTTTCCTTCCACAGATGTCTCACAGTGATTCTCAGTTGCATAAGGAACAGAAAATGGAAATGTCTTTCCCTTGAAACAGTTAAATGAAGCAGAACATGTTCTTTTTATATTGGCATCCCTCTAGTCCTCTCTTTGTACTGAAAGCAAAAGATCTGAAAATAGAGGTTTGTGCAGCTATATTCAGAAATCTATTGTGCTACTATTATTCCTTTGTTAATTGAAGCACAGTGGGAATAGCTGGAGACTGACAATGTTTCTTAGTGCCTGTAGTTAGCTAGATCTTGTGCAATGGTGAAGTGATAGAAAAAAAAACAAGATTGAAAGCTGCCCTTAAGCACCTGTTTGATGTTTTCTTTTTCTGGGTACTCTGTCTCAACCCCTGCTGCTGTTCTGGAATATTTAGTTCTCACGTCTTTTGTGTTGTGCATTGAGCTTGTGATCCGTTAAGCCGTCAACAATCAGTGTTAATAGCTACCTTGAATAATAGTGCCTTAAATCAAATGCATCGAGAAATCCCATGCGGAGGGTCTAGAATAATCTTGCCAAGCCTATAACCTATTTGCAATATGTTGCTCACTTGAAATTTTTAGCTTTCAAATGTAAATTAAATTAACTTTTATGAGTAGTACTTTAAATAACTGTAGTCCAAAGAGGAACTGAATGGGGCATCTTTTACATAACCTGAAGGATATGGGGAAGCTTCCGTTAAGAGACTATTAAAGAGCTCCCTCCCATTGCTGCCGCCATCCCTTCCAAACTGGGGTGAATGTAGAACAAAGATTATCAGTTCCTACTTACTTTCTTCCTGTTTTCCAACTGTAACCATCCATTTCACAAATAGTTTTGTTCATGTATTCCAATATATGGAGAAGGAGACATACCTAGTCCATTAGAAGTTGTGTGTATTTATTTGATATGCAGTTTCCTAAGAGAAAGTGCAGCATTGTGATAAACACTTCTGAAGACAAGGCTACATCCAGATTTATAGACTCTGAACTTTTTTCAGGCTTGACATTTGAAAAGAACACCCTTATTATGCATTTGTATGCTCAAACATCTTAAACCAACTTATTGGGAGGCTGAGCACTTCTAGCTCTCTACATCTCCAAAGCCCTGTGCAAACATTAACTAATGAATCCTCAAAGGACGTACGTGGGGCTGGTAGAAAAGGTCACTGATTAATGAAGTGGCTTTTCCAAAGCCATACAGTGAGTCAGCGGGGGAGCTTAGAAGTTTTCTGGTTTTTGTTTGGAACCCCTTGTTTTATCCCAGTGACTCTTAATCCCAGACTAATTCATGTGGTAAATGAAGTCCTCAGGCCGATGGATAAACTGCAGTGATTGACTGCAGCTCCCTGGGAGGTGGCTGGGGCAGCCTCTGCACTGGTCAGCACCAGCAGATGTTTTGCTGGTCATGTTCTATAAGGCCAAACATGGAAGAAAGTACAGAAATAACATTTTTCTACTCTACCTTTTCCCCGTGGAAAGATGAAAGCACTGCTGGAGTTCCCTTGCATGGCTGGTACTTGTTTTATAGGTCTGCCAGTGCTTGGCTCCAGGTGGTTCCCAAACTCTTAAGCTTTTCTGTACCTTCTCTAAGCCCTATTTTTCTGAGAGGTGGAGGGAGCCCCTTTGGCAGGATCCCTTGGGCAGGATGTATTTCTTGTCAGGCTTCCAGATTTTTTCTGGAAAAAGCAGAACCATGGGCAGGTTTGCAGCACTGGGAAGATTCAGGCTTTGCTTTGTAGGGAAGCACTGGTAGGTGCTGGTAGCTGAAGGATAAGAGGACCTTGCACTGGGATTTGGCAGGAGCTCAGGTGCCTTGTGTGTAACGGTAGGACTTTCAGGGCTTTACCAACAGTTTTTTTCTGACCAGGAGTTCTGAAATGATCTTTGTCTTTTCTGGTATTTTTCCAGCAAGCGGCTCCTCTGTGATGTGGTGATTGTGGCTGAAACTGTGGAGATGGAAGCCCACCGTGTGGTCCTTGCGGCCTGCAGCCCTTATTTTTGTGCGATGTTTACAGGTACTCCTCTCTGCACCAGACCCTGCGCTCGGGTCGAAGGGGCTGGAAGCTCTGCTGTGCCTCTGGCAAGAGCTGCAGCAGAGGCAGGAGGCATGGCCTTGATTGAGAGAGAAGTATGGTTAGGCTTGCAGTTTGCTACGCTTGATGGATGATGCAGGTCATCCTTGGCTAACTCTTTGAGGCACGCTATGGGCTTGAGGGTGGTGTATGGGTATAGGGGGAGCATGTAGTATATAGCTCACAGGAAGGTTACTGTGAGGCTTGGCTTGCTGTGTGTGGTTTTTTTTATTCCTTAACAAGAGCTTGGGTCATGAAAACACACATTGTTAACATCAAGCACGTGTGCAGTGCCCTAACAGTTCGTGGCGCACATCAAAGAAGTTACTGGCGCAAAAGTTGTAGTTTCAAGGCCCAGCTCTGCAGACGCTTATTCGCAGTCACGGATGTTTAATCTCCCATGGCACTTGTTGCTGCTGCCTGAAATAACACTGTTGTTCCCTTGATCCCAGTGTGTATCAGCAGCCCTGCCTTTTTGCAGGGTGCGTTGTTGCAGTCCAGTGTATTTTAGTAATGGCAGCTGCAACCTGAATGTGAAAGGAAGGAGAGGACGAAATTCTTGCTCTGATAGCATAATCTCTATAGGCCATGCCCGTCTCATGCTGTGCCCAGGTGGGACAGCAAGAAGAGCCATTTCAATCCCAAGGCAGGCAAATAACCAGCTTGTTTGTCCTTCTAGTAACATTAGTCTGATCAGGAGCTCCTTAGCTTCCTTCCTTTTCCTTGCCACTCCTTTCAAGGATAGAAACTGACTTAACCAAATACAAAGAAAATGTTTGTACACTCCAGAGAATGGTTGTTACAGTCCCAGAGCTTCAGCATTTTTGGGGGTTTTGCCTCTGTTTTAAGTTCCTTGGTTTGTGGCCTTGGAGAGGAGAAAGCCAAGCTCAACAGTAGCTCTTGGACCTGGTTGAAACAGGCTGTGTGGATGCTTCTTGCTTTTACAAGCCTTTGGGTTAGGCTTGCTTTTATTTTGCTTCACTGGAAGCAGAATGCAGCATTTCTGAGGAAAGCCTGTCATTTGGGAATCTTTTCTTTCTGTACTGGAGGGGTGGGGGGGGGAAGCATGTAATGCTTAAGTGTAAACCGACATCCGAATATTAGATGAGATGTGAGGTTTGCCATGGTGGCCTTGTCTGTGTAGCAAGCTAAGGTGGAAAGCATTTGTGTTTTCTAGGGAGCTGGAAGTGGGGTGGGTGTTGGCCGTGATGAGGAGGCGAAGGAGCAAGCCCTGCTCAGAGGCAACTATTGGCACAGGGCACCTCTGGGAGGACTTATGAGTGCTTGTGATGTTGTTCCTGATGAGAAGTTTAAAAAAAAAAAAAAAAATTACTGGAAAACCCTCTGATCCTTAGAGGTCACCTGAGTGGGAACGCGATGGTGCAGAGCAGGGTCGGGGCTGCTCATGTTTCCATGGAGGAATTCTCCAGACGTGTAATCCCTCACGCCACGAGTTAAACAGTAATCAGCTAACCGCGATCATGTGGCTGCCTCGGCGCTCCCCTGGGCTGGGTGACAGCCTCTGTGGCTGCGGGGCCCCCAGCATGTCCCTGGGGGCAGCGGGTCAGGCAAAGACCAGTTATCCGTTTGCTTTTGGTCCAGCTGGTGCTAAATTTCTAGCGCATGGATCTTCCTCTTGCAAAGATTGAGTGTGTGATCTCCTTCCAGCTGTGTGTTGTTTCAGTCTCTGGAGGGTGAGATTTTAAAATCACAGCCTGGATATTAGTTTGGTTTTATTTTTCAGTTTTGCATTGCACGTCAGCAATGTGACTTGACAGCTGCACCATGTGCGCATTAGCAGGATGGACGGGGCAGCAGCAGCTTGTGAATGCTGAGTCCCTGCTGAAGGAAACACTTTTTCGGGATCGGGGAGCAGGGGGACCCCCTGGCAGTACCGGCAGCCACGAGGTAGTGAACGGTCAGTATAAAGCCTTGAACAGTGGGAACCAAACCGAGACCAACAGCTCATCCCTGTTGTCTGATGCTTGATCTGCAGGTGCTGTCCCTACAGATTTGGTCTGATTTTGGACTCCTGCATGACCTTGTGATGACCTTGGGATCTTTCTCATGCCATCTAGTGTCCTCTGGTTAGGCATGTCTCTTGACAATAGTGTTGGGAAGTCCTAAAATAAATAGGCACGTTTTCCAGTTGTATCCTCCACTACTGAAGGAGAGACAGGACTCAGCACTTCCTAGTTCTTTACTGGCTTTCTAGAACATTTCGGGTGGATGGTCCTTGTTGGCACCGTGCTGTGTGGGGATGATCAGTGACAGTGATTTCCATCAGTATAGATGAACACATAATAATTTCAGGAAGCACAACAGATACTGCAGTGATGCTGCTGGGACTGTTCCAGTGAGAAGCGTGGGGGAATTTCAGCAGCACTGAGGGACGAGGCAGCAATGCAGAAATCTCCCTTTTGGGTATCTAAGTGCTCGCCCCTGTGCGCAAGGGGCTGTGGTTTTGCTATCTGATACGCTTATGAGTTCTCCTTCAGCACATCTCTTACTTGGGAAACAATAAAAGCTGTAGCTGGGAGCTGGGAAGTGTCTTGAGTGCAGTAAATCCGAGGCAGGGCAAGCTGCTGCGCTGGGTAAACAAGGTGTTGTGAGCCGCTGCAGTTTTGGTCTTTTGATCTTTGTCTGTCTTGTGACAAAGCTGGAAAGCAGAGCTGGCCGGCGTGCTGTCGGCAGGAAAAAGCGCAAGGAGGAAAGGGAACGGTGAACGCAGCACTGGTGTTGAGTATGATGCGTGAAGGGCTTGTCTTCACAAGGCTCTGGTGTCTGCAAGGTGTATTCCCCTAAAAAGGGTCTGCTGGCAGGCACACTGCCTGTTTTATCTAATCTTTGCTTCCTCTTACTCTTTCCCTCACATCTGCTTGGCTGCAGGGTGTGGGGACGGGGTCTGTGCAGCGCAGCCCGGCACCCATCTGCTTCATTCTCAGCACAGCCCTCATCTGCGAGAGGTGATGCTAATGGTTTGAATTACTCTGTCATTAAGGTATCAGGTGAGGCTTGGGGCTGACTTGTGAAAGATGTCATAGGGGATGGGGTTTGGGGGCTTTATTTTATTTTTTTTTATTTTTGTTTTTTGTAAGGGGATGTGGCTGGAGGGGTCCGGTCCCAACTCCGCTGCTCTCCCTGCTCTGGGGCACCGTGCATGAGACTCCCCTTTGTGGTTGTGCACTGGGATGTTGTCAGAGCAGAGCCAGTGGAGGACGTTAGTATGCAGGGCTGGCAGCTTGCTGGTGGGTGTAGAAGCCCACACAGCCTTTATTTTTGTTGGCTGTGTCACATGAGCGCCACAAAGACAGATGATGTTGTCGGATTGGTCCCTCCAAGCTATGTCTGTATTGATCCTGGGTGAGAGCATTTGAGCCTCTCCTCTGCCCCCTGGTTCCAGCGAGCGCTATCAGTGCCGCGTCTGCTCTATCTTGCCCCTCGCCTCCGTGGGGTTTTTGTCTGGGTGCTCCCTACAGGCAGCGCCAGCTTCACGTAGGCTGACGTGCACTGGCCTTTTCTCAGAATCCCCCTCTCTTCTCTGGAGATGGATTTATTTGGAGGGAGAAGTAGTGTTGGGAGGAGATGTTTATTTTGTCAATTTAAAAAATCCTAACTGCTTTGAAGGCCCACCAGATGTAGGTCATTTATCCCTTTGTACTTGTACATTTGTGTTCATGGGCTTCTCTGAATAAAATTTTATAATTTAATTTTAAAAACTGAAGATGGAGCAAATATTATTTCAATCTGTTTCCCTTGGGATGTTTTTGGCTCTTCTAATATTTATGGTCTGACCCGACTCCTGATATTTACCTCCTTATTGGCATAAGTGAAGCCCCAAAAGATTAATTTCCAGGATCCAGGTTTTGCTCAGGCTTGGACCTCCTTTAGCATCCGACTCTGTGCCGTGTGGTTTGCACTTAATGTGCCTGGCCACGTCTTGTTGTGCTCTGTACAGAGACGTAGGCTGTACTTACTTCTCACATAGGCTGCAGAAACTTTTTCCTCTTAATCCCACAGCAGTATTGAGTCACCAGTTTTCTTACAGTAGTGATTATTCATGCCCTGGTTTGAGAATCGACATTTCTTCAAGCTGTCCTTTGTTTAGCTTTATTTTTTCACTTATCATTTGCTTTCCGCTTTGGAGTTTGCTCTTTCTGTTCTGTGGTTCCTGGAGATCCTGCTGATTAAAGCCTGGGCTGGGTGATCTCACCCTGCAGATGAACTCAGGAAGGGGCCCTGGGGAGTCCTTTCTCCTCCTTCCCACAGCATGCTTTTGTTACTGGGACACGCTCCCGTTATGCACAGGGAACGTGCGCGTGGTGCCTGTACAGCCTTAGCGGTGGCCACAGCAGCGGTGGGGAAGGTGTGCGTAAAGCGCCGCTTTGCATATAGGCTCATACACAGATGTGGGTTTTACTCATCTATTCATAGGGGAAATTATTGCTCTAAGTCTTTTTTTTTTGTCTGAGGGTTTGGTTTTTTTTTTTTTTTTTTTGAAGTTATGTATTTGGAGAAAGGCTGTGGCTTGGATCCAAAAGCTACCCTGCCTCTGAGCTGTGAGGTTGGGAAGGTGAGCAATGACAAATACATCTTTTGGCACAGATGCTTTTTGTAAGGTGCAGCTGTGCAGACAGGTTACAGCAAGATAATATGCGGGAGAAGCACGCAGCACACTGCGTGTGCACTTGTTTTCCTCAGCAGGTTTCAGGTTATTCCTCAAGAAAGAGGGTAATGTTACCTTGTTTTTACTGTAGAGTATACCACAAAGCACCCTAACGTAGCTATTGCAGCTTACTCATCTACCCATATGTATATATTTAAATAAACAAATAAAGCTCTCCTACGACTTGTCCACACTCTTTGAGTCTGTCCCTGTGATGGGACACGGCTGAGGGCTGTATTGTGTTTTCAGCCCCTATATATGTTTGAATGTAGGTGAATTTCACAGGTTCTTTTCCTGCGGGAAATCAACCTTGTTGCGTTTATTGACGACTTTTATCTTACATTGGTGTCTTCTAATGTTGAGGTGCTTTTTAGGCGGCATTGAGAGGCTTCTGAGAATCTCGGTAGTTGTCATTAGGTGGTCAGGGATAGTGTCAGGGCAGTCTGTTAGATATCAGGAGTATATGCTGGATGCGTGGGGAGCAAGGGCCTGAAAAGAGCTCCTGCAAAGCAAACTCTGACTGTCCTTTTGAAATTCATTTCAGGAGACATGTCTGAAAGTAAAGCCAAGAAGATTGAGATAAAAGATGTCGATGGGCAGACACTGAGGAAGCTGATTGATTACATCTACACAGCTGAGATAGAGGTCACAGAAGAGAACGTGCAGGTGAGTCTGGTTCAGCTGCTCCCCTGGAAACCCAAGTCAGAAGCTTGAAACTCAAAAGCCTTTGGGGGTGAGTGATTTCTTCAGGCTGTGGAAAGTAAAAGGTTGAGCTTGAAAAGAGCTCCTTCCGGCCTTGTTTAGTCTTGAGGTGCTTTGCTGCTTTCTCTGCACTTAAGGCATGTTGCATGTAGCTTTCCTATCAAACTCTTATAACAAGCTTAGGCATTTGCTTTCCAAAAAGCTGTGCTGACTTGTGGGTCAGTCTATCAAAGGTCAAAATAGACTTAAACAAGCGGTGAGTCAAATGTGGTTTCAAGGTCCTGGCAGAGGAATCTGTTAGTTTTTAAGTTCTTCTGGGGAGTCTGAATAGTTTGGCAGAGCTTTGAGTGGAATATATTGTTAAAATGAGGGCATTCTTCCCTTCTTTGTGTGCGTTCCGTCTTGCAGTTCTTTGAGGTAAATATTTGTCTGGAAGTGGAAGGGGTAATTGAAAGGCAGTGTACAGATAAAGCAGCATGCTCAGGAAGAGTGTTTTGTTGTCTGTGTCACATGGCTGTAGCTGCTGGTAAAGCTTTTTCTTTGACTGTGCTTGTATTTATTGTAAGAAAACAGCTGTGCACTTAGCCAGTGATTTCTGGAAGGGACGCTGGGAGCTTGTGTGCAGGTGTCCTCTTTGGTTGTTCCCCGTTTTTGTTTGCAAGTGGTAGATTGAGCCTGTTGTCTTCCTCCCTGTGATCTGGGCATTGGGCGGGGTATCAGCAGCTGGTGTCTATGTCACTGGAGAGAGAGGAAGTCCCACTGCCTGCATTCTGTTAACCTAATTAAGATAGCAAAATTAGACTGGTCAGAAGAACTTTACTGCTTGAAATTGAGTTCTTGCTGTGGATGGGACATGCTCATCTGGTCTGGTCCCATATGGAGGGCACAGGTTCTTGCTGTGCTGTAGCCTGTAGCTCTTCCTACATGAATTTGGCAAAACCCTGACCTACGCCTGCTTTGCAGTCTAAGCCCTGGGCCGTCCTTCATGATCTAAGTCTGTGGGTGCCTTTTCTTTCCTGCCCTCCAATGGTACAAACTTGACTTTCTGGCATGCTCTGGACCTGGCATTTGTCACATCGGTAGGAGCATGGACCCTGGTTGCCTTATGGTGAGGCTGTGCAAGCCAGCCGTTGCGGACCACCAGAGAGGAGACCTTCAAGCTGCCATTACAGCAAAGCAGCTGATGTTCAAACCTACTTGAGCTACCTGTTCACTATAAGGTCCCACGCTTAATTGCAGTGTGTAGTTAGGGTTATAAGCTTCTGAGATACCACATTACTTCAGTAATACATAGTGGGGAAGCAGGGTGGAGCTTCTTGGACTTCTGAGATCTTCCATTGCTGGAGGAAAAATGACACACACTGTCAAGCTGGCATCTCTTCCTGGGGGAAAAGTGAAGACTATATTCATGTGCTTTCTGAAATGTATGCTTTCCTTCCATGCTGCTGGTTGTTCTGTGGCCCAGAAGCACCTGCTCGGCATGTGGGACGTGCTGAGCTCAGGCTACCATCTGGTGTGCTGGATCCAGTCAGTCGTCATTGAGTGAAGCTTGCTTGAAGTTACTACGCGTGCTCTAGCTTTTGTCCCGTGAGAGCATCTCCGTGCTCGCGTACGGCTGCACCTGGGTATAAGCAGTGTATGGGAGCTGGGGTAGGCTGCACAGCCAGCTCTGTCCTGCTCTGCGTTGGCACGATAGACCGGCCCCAAGAAGTCCAGATACTGCAATTTCTGATCAAACAGAAAACTGTCTTTTTTTAGTAAAACCTAACCATATCCTGCCTTCTGATGGCCTAGGGATTACAAGGAATTGAAGTAAGAGCCCTGTATGTCTTTATATTTTGTCTCACATCTCTCGGACAGTAAAATCAAAAATATGGTTGGTGAATACTAAGATTTAGGCATCGAGCTTTTTCCCAATCTAGTAAAGCAGTCCTTTTTGTTCATGATTTATTTAAATAACCACCCTGTGAATAACTCCTTAGGCTGAAGGTAAATTAATTCATGAGAGCTAAGAAATGAAGCTGATCTAGAGCAAGATTAACTGACTAGACTAAGTTTTATTATGTGTTAAAAATGTCTGTGTTGAAAATGTTTTATGGAATTCGATATCATTTTGTGATGAAGCCCATAGAAAGCTTAGAGAGATTTCCATGCTGTCTGTAGGTATTTTACCACTGAACAGAATGCCATAAATAGGTTAATATCCACCTGTGGCCACAGAAAGAAAATTCTACAGAATATTCTGTGATTCCTCAGAAGGGAACCACAAACCAACGTGAACAATGAAGTGTTAAGTCCTTGATGTGGGTTAGCAATGTCAGCCTTAGGAAGAAGTGAACAGTTATGATATTTTACGTTGTCACATCCTCCTGCTGTATGGCTCCGTCAGTCATCCAGCTGGAAGGATGCCTTGACAGAGCCGATTTGCGTTGTTTCAGCAGTGTTCTTTTGTCACATAGTAAGACTTCCTCTTTTCCCAGCAGCTATCTCCTGAGGTCTCCCATTGCCATGTCATGAGCTCTGATTTCCTAGCAGGACAAGGGCGCATATTAAAGGGGTTTTGTGCAGTTTGACACACAATTTTTCATACTTTCTCAGCAGCTGGAAGAAGTGATTTCTGGGTATATGTGCTAGTTAATTTCATTATAGAAATTACAAGAAATAAGATTGCTAAATGACATTAACTGAGCAGATGCAGCCAAGCTACCAAAACACGTGAATAAATGAAAAGATCTTGTAAGTAAGCAAAATAAAATGAGACCAGAATTGAAATGAGAAAAAGATGAGCAGCGAAGGGAAGATGGGAGCAAGGGAAGGAGTGCTCCCAAGTGTGCTTGGATGCGAAGTGGTGCCCAGCACTTCACAGCTACAAATCTACTTACAGGCTCTCTATGTTGTTTCTTTTCTAATAGAAACTTGTCTTTTTTTGCTTTTATAGGCCTAACAGGGTGTTTAGGAAGTGAGACTGTTTTCCCAAGCATGTATTTTTGTAGCTGTTTGTCATTTCATTGCACAGGGTTTTTTGTTTTGTTTTTTTTGTGTGTGTGTTTTTTTTCTACACACATCCATCCTTATTTTTCATGGGGCCAGCACAGTCCCAGTCATCATCTATGTAGTAGATTACTGGGGGGATCGTGCAATTTCTCCTGAAGGATCTGTCCCAGGTGTAGAGGTAAAGGGAAGCACTGGGGCTGTCTGGTAGCGAATACTCTCTTTTATTATTGGGGGTACACAGGTGAGGATCAACAATCTCAATTCCGCTTTATGCATAGGAACCTCATTTTTAGAGAGAGATTGCAAGGCAATAGACTCAGTAGTAGGATGGCTCAGGGATGACAGAGAAGAGAAAGGCTCGTGTGCTGAGCAGTGTTTTGCCTCTGAGCATATATCTGGGATTTAAACTCCCACTTGTTTGGAATGCATGGAGCAGAGGAAGAATTTCTGTCTTCATTGTGGTCATGCTGTAGTCTGAGAAAAATCCATCCAGGTATTTCTGTTCCTCCTGCCTTCTGTTGGTTCCTCTTCTGTTGCACCTCACATCAAAGTTAGACATCTGTATCATATGTATGACAAAAAGATCTCAGTCAGTTGAATGTGGAGCTTGATAAATTTATTTGGAAAAAAATTGTGCAGTGCAGTTTCTGCAAAAGTGAGGAAAATTGAAGCGAGTGACTTAGGGAAGTTCACAGATGCTCATGTGCAGCCCTGGTTGGCTTCAATGGAAACCACATGCGTGTGTCCAGCTGAGCACAGAGCCTGCTGCTCTGTGCCTGTATGTAATAGCTGGCTGTTTTAACATACCAATTCACTGAATTTTTCAGTTAGGTCTTGATTTTACAGCTGAACTGGCAGCATTGCTGCTTGCTTTCCACTACTCCTCTCAAAGCTGCCAGCCTGGTGAAGAGCGAGGGGAGCACAGTCCAGTGACGGGGAAGGGACTCAATGCGACTTCCTTGAGCAGAGCTGAAGTGCAGTCAAACTTGGGAATTAGAATGCTACCGCTTTGCTCTAAAGAGCTACATGACCTTGTTGAGAGCTGAACTAAACGTCAGGAAGGCCTGAAGCTGTTATGCTGGTGCTGGCATGTGGAGAACCAGCAGATTTCCCTCAGAGCGTGCTAGAGAATTATTTTGCCGTATATTAGGAGGCTTAGAGATGCTAACACATTGCTGAAGCAGGTGAATTGTTGGCTTTATTGGCTGGCTAGCTCTGTCTTTGTTGTGGTGTTTTCTGCATGTGGCAGAAGACTTATCACACTACAGATAAGAGCCCAAGTGCTCTTGTGCCAACAGAGCTGCGCTGCTGGAGCACAACATGCTGCATCTGGGCTGGCAGTGGGAGGTGGGCTGAGAACTGTTGTCTCAGGGAGGAAGGTTTTATTCAGACTTGAAAAATAAAATTTTCCATCCATGAGCAAATACAATGGGGGAAAGTGCAGAAAACTGATGACAAAAGTCAACAGCTGTCCCTGATCTACAGGTTGTGATCAAGGAACAAAAGAATTGGAGCAGCCGTGTGGTGTTTCCTCTCCAGGTACAAGTTGCTTTTCTGCACCTGTGACAAGCATCTTCCTTTTTGGAAGGCAAGAAATTATAGAAATGATCCATTCGGGCTCCCAATTCAAAGAAAAACACCACTTCTCCACCCAGAAACCCAGTGTGCACCCATCTGCATGCACAAGGTTCTTGGTGTGTTGTGTGGAAAAGAAGTTGTGCTGAGGCCTTTGGAGATCAGGGGTTTGGTGTATGCAGGCTGGTTGTGACACCGAATGAAGAGGAGATTTGGGAGGAGGCCTTTCATGCTCCTAGGAGCTCCTGTGAAGACACTCAGACCTCTGACTGTAGACAGTGAGTGCAGTCCTTCTTCAGCATGTTGTACCCTTCCTTACTGATGATGGCACAATTACGTGCAGGCAGCCTGAGAATTACCCTCCCAATTAAGAAAGTCATTAGCATTAGGGTTGTAATGGTTCCCTGGGAAAAGTCCTGATTAACCTGATTTCACAATTAAATTCCTCTTAATGAGGCACAGTGTACTTACTACGTGTGGTGTGTCCTTGTATAATACCACAGTCCGAGGTGTGACTCGTGGAAAGAAAAATGAAGAGATGTCTAGAAATCAGTTGACTGGGGGAAATAGATGTTGAAACTGTCAGCTTTGCAGACATAATAATCATAATAAAAAATGGCTCAAGAAAGGAGGAAAAAAGCTTTGGTAGAATCTGTAGCACTTCCTTTTCAGAAGTGTGCTTCTGTACCTCGTTTCCCAAAGGACTTAGGACTTCAAAACAAAGGAAGGAGAGTGTCCAGAGCAGATGCAGTTTTGATACTGCCATGATGAAGGAGTGCTAAGTGGGTCATTTCAACTCCCTTCCCTCTGTGTACGCCAAAAGCTGCAACTATGCTGGAGAAGGTAGATTAGGAGGGAAGATGCAAGCTACTCCTCTGTTTTCTCTTTCACCCCTATATCCCTTCTTCTGATGCCTGTTCCTGGAGAGGTGTGTGGCTTTCTGATCCTGCTTCACATGCTGCTGCCTTGGCTGTTTCACCCCAGGTGGAGCATTTGAGCAGAAGCACCATTTATCACGCTCGGCACTGCCTGGTAGCAACTGGGGAGTGATAAAGCCTAATTGCCTTCCTTACGCTGAAAAGCCACATTACAGTAATGTCATTTTATCTCTGTTCCATGTGCAGTGTAGAGCTATTAAGTGAAAAACTGAGTATTTAACCTGTTCTGCAAATGCAAGATTGCTTGTTTCTCTGCTCTTGGTTTCCCCTGGGAGCTGTCTCCCTGTTTGGGCAGATGTGCAGTCCCAGCTGTGGCCCTGGATATGCTGCTGAGGATTACAGCCAACACCCTTTTTGGCTTCCAACTTGACTAAATTGTCAAAGCAGCTTAAAAGCTTTAAAGTCTCCCCTGCCTTGGGGAAGAGCATTCCTCCTCTCCCCATTTTGCAGAGGAGGAATGGTGCAGATTGCCTCTTGGCTGAGGTTGCCTGCGAAGTTGTGGCAGAGCAGGGAACTAACCCCAGTCTCTGAAGTCCAGTGTTAATGCCCTGAATACTGAATGAACCTTACAGCAACACAGATTACTTTTGGCTGGAAGATGTTTCTGGTTCAGAGACATCAAAGGTTAATGAAAGTATTTAATTGCACAGACAATGTTCTGTAAAACTTGAGGTTGGTACAGAGTCTGCAGAGTGAGATCACAGCTGGAAAAATAGATGGTTATTGCTGTTTAGTACTATAGTTGAGGTTCTGGACATAATTTAGCAAAGAAATCAGTCTCAGTAGTAATAGCAGGCAATTTTTGATACAGTTTTAAAAGACGATTGGATTTGGTGAGGAGGCTGATCTGATAGAGAAGCCAGCTGAATAGTATGTGCTCTAAATCATTCACAGTGGTTGGAGTTCAGATGTTAAAAGCCAAATCCAGACACAAGTGAGTAACTTGCCTGGATTTTAATGGGGTTGCAGATTGGTCCTGCTACATGTTTAGGCAGGGCATTTCCTCTTGTTATTTCTAAAGGAAACAGACCTTGTGCTAGCGGATATCCTTTGCTTGCTTTTTGCCTTCCCTTGTAAAGAAAAACAAAAAAAAAAAACAAAAAACCCCCCAAAAAACAACCAAACAAGTAGAGTGGTGAGATGTTCAACTGGGAAATAAGAAAGAAAATCCACTTGTTTGTTGATAAGCTATTTTTACTGTACTTTTAAAGTATTACATAATAATGCTCCTTTTGCAATAACTTCAGTGGCGTGAGGCCCCTGCTCTGCTGCCCCATCAAGCCAGCCTGAGGCTGCCGTAGTCCAAGGGGCTCTAGCATGTGAGTATCAGCGACACTAGTGAGCAGCCTCTGTCTTAGAGGCAATATCCCCAAACACTAGAGCTAGGCAGCCCACCTGTGTTTGCAGGCACGCACACTTGATGGGTAGGATGTGCATGGAGGAAGTTCTGGCTGGTCATAGATGGTTTGCAGGAAGTCCCCAGCCCTCATGCAAGTTAGGCGCTCACCTTTCTGCTGATACAAGGAGATGGTTCAGCCATGTAGAAAGTTGCTCACAGCTGGGTTCCAAAACTGCAAGAGCATTGCCATCTTGATTTAATCAGAACTGCAAACTAGTCTCCTCCTGGCATCAAGAGGCTTGGGGCAGAATGAGCTCCCAGGTTAAATGATTTCTCTCTCCCTTTTTCCCTCTTTTTTTTTTTTTAAGTGCTGCGTATTTGGGTAGCTGCTTGGCAGCAGTCAGACACTGTAGAGCTGGGATGTGTCAGAGGCTTAGAAAACACCTGGGGCAAGTTGTGAGTGTTCTGCCCTGATGGGAAACTGAGTGTGGAGGGAGGCAGCCAGGGAGGGGAGGTCTTTTTCCCATCTCTGCCATCAAGATCTGGGGAGATGAATGCTGTTAACCTGCTTGTTTTGTTTAACAGCCGCTTGGGTTTTTTTGGTTGGAAATAGTTTTCCGGAAATCTGTGCTCAGATGGTGAGCACAGATGCCTGCTTTGAAGACCATGTGTTAAGCAGCCAGAGCTACGGAAGAGCTGGGATAAGAAATGTCTGCAGTTGCTGTAAGACATAAGAAAGGAAGTAGCTGATGTCATGGGCTGTAACATCCCGACCGACGTTATTTTCTACTTCCTGTCCTTGATCACTGACCTCCAAGATGGTCTTTCCAGCACATGTTGCATTCCTGATCCAGTTTTTTCTCCCTTTTCTGCCCTTAGTTTTGTAGGTACAAAGAAGTACCTCATTTACAGATGCAGCCATGAACTGCAGCAGCACTGAAGTGGCCACAGATTTTGTGTGGGTGAGAATGGGGCCATTGATTTGAATAGTTGGCTCCATCTTTCCTGAGAGCCTTGCTGTCGCCAAAACCTGCCTGAGCTTGCTGCGATCTCCCTTTCTAATGGAGCAGTTTGGGCACCCTGCACAAAAGCCAACATGGTTTTGTGGGAAATAAGAAGGCTTGAAGCTTTGAGGTTTTGAGGGTGAATGAGGTGCTGGGGTGGTATGGGCTTTGAATGCGATGGTAAAGCATGCAAATAGCATAAAGCTCTTCAGGGGAAAAACCTGCAGCACCTAGCTGCAGCAAAGGCAGAAATTCATCTTAGAATCACAGAATGGTTTGGGTTGGAAGGGACCCTTAAGGATCATCTAGTTCCAACCCCCCTGCTGTGGGCAGGGACACCTTCCACTAGATCAGGTTGCTCAAATGCAGATGTGTCCCTGGTTGCTTGCATTTTGTCCTCCCCCTTCCCACCTTGAGGTCTTTTGAGAAGAGCTCTGCTTTCAACCCAACAAGGTATAGACATTTCCATCTCTCAGAGAATGGAGGGGGATCTTCTGCATATAGATACTGCTAAAACTTTAACCTTCCTTCTCACACCCCATGGTGATGTGTCGCTGTCTGGAGAGGGTTACATCTAACGTGCAAGTGGGGAATCAAACTTTCTCTGTTGCTAACTCCAGTTTCCCTTTCTTGTTGTTCCAGGTTTTGTTGCCAGCTGCTAGTTTATTGCAGTTGATGGATGTTAGAAAAAACTGCTGTGACTTTCTTCAGTCCCAGCTGCATCCCACAAACTGCCTTGGAATTCGAGCTTTTGCAGATGTGCATGCATGTACCGAGTTGCTGCAGCAGGCAAATGCCTACGCAGGTGAGGAGAAGGTCATCAGTCTGTCGAGTTAAACCTGCCTGCAAGTACAGCAACTGCTGGGTTTTGCAAGATCAGCATATCATGGTTGGTCTTGTCATGCTTCTACTATTAGACCAGGAAAGGGAATACTTTATTATGTTGTAGACTTGTGCCTTCTTGTGATGCTGCAAATCGTGAAATGTAGTTTGGTGGCAGGGAAGTGCCAGGAGGTTAAAAAAACAAAACAAAACAAAAAAACAAAACCCACCATCTTCTGGATCCCAGCCCACAAAATAGTTCCTCATTATGTTCCTAGTAAGCTCTTTGGCTTCCTGCTCAACAGCACAATGTTGATGTGCTGGTGTCCTCCTGTTACCCTCTCAAAGGGTGTGCTGCCCTTTGAGTGCAGTAAGCAGTGGTTGGGGATTTGTGCATTCGAGGAATAATTTGCAGTGGGCAAAATTAAATCTTGTGAGTGGGAATGCGAACACTCAGCTAAAACAAATTGTTGTGCAATTTGAGCCTCTGATCTGCAGAGCAATGGCAGCTTACACCATGAGTAGGTAAACTTTTGTTTCCTTAACTCCTTGAGAGTGGGTGTGTTTGGTTGCAATAAGTGCGTGCAGGCAATGGCTTTCAGCATTCCTCCTCTACGTTGTAAATGTGAAGCTGTTCCAAGTGGGCCTGTGCTTTTAACTCCCCTGCACTTTCCAGTCTCCTCTGAGACAGTTGCCCTTGAACTCTGCTAAGGATTTCTCTACTCAGTTTGTTTTTCTGCTTTTGCGTCTATTTATATAGGCAAAAATACATCTGCTCTGTCCCAGAGCACCTGCTCTGTCCTGCAACATTTTCCTTGGTATGTTTTTGTCCTTAATTGGACCATAAGTAGGCTCAGAGGAATAAAAAAGTGACCACCAAGTCCTCCCCTATTCTCCTGCAAGTAAAAGTAAAAGCTTTTCAGCTGCTCTGGCTGTATTATCCCCTGGAGGAAAAGGTACCCTGGAAGGAATGGTTAATTTTGTAAAGGCTTGCTTGTAATATCTCATTATCCTTGCTTCCAGGCCCTGTTTAATCTTTAACCCAACAAGCAGTGCATTCACTGTATATTTGTTTGGTTGTTTGGCAATTAGAAAGTCTGCTTTGTTGTTTTATTGGCCTTCATAAGTCTCAGTTAGTACAGTAGCCCATGTAATGTTAATGGAACTCCATTAATAAAAATGCCATTAAAATTCTTTTCACTATGTTGTTTATGTAACAGCATTAAACCAAGACAGAAGTCCTCAGGCTCAAGAGTCCATGCATGCATGAGCTCAGTTACTTGGGAAGTGCTTGGTTCTGGCCAATGGATAACTTCAGTAGGTAGAGGAGCCATCTTGATGGAAGGAGGCACAAATTACTTTATTAAAATCAGTAAATATTTTTACTTGCTTCCAATAAATATCAAGAGATCAAATATCTTTCTACTGCCATATGCCAATCCAGAATGAATAGGAGATTGTGTCCAGAAGTCAGAGTGCATACAGATTACTGTGTTGGGAGCATTTCCTGTTTTTCAAGATTTTAAGGCCAGAAGAGTTCATTAGATCTTATATATGATTTCCAGCATAACACAGACTTTTAAGCTTTATTGAGATACTGATATTTTTAGTCAGAGCCTTTGGCTTAGCTGTGGTGTTATGGTCCACATTAGACTAAATGGGGTCTGTGGCTGGGGAAGCCCAAGTGCCCTCTGCAGCACCGGCATTGGTAAGGAGTTGTTTGGGTGAGATCTCCAAGGAGATCCTCTCCGGCAGTCATGCCAGCTTGTTCCCTGTAGTGCTGCCTTTTGGCAGGCAAAGTACTTTGCAGAGGTGAAAACAAGAGGCAGATCTTGCTGCAGAGGGAGCTCTTCAGATATACGAGTCCGAAATTCTCAAAGGTAAAGGGGTTAGGGTTTGAAAAAAGCTGCTTCAGATAAAGTGACTGAGATTTGTGTTTCAAAGACAAATGGGACATAGCAAATGGCAGGTGAAATTAATTAAATCAGTGTGGTGTATTTGTAACAAATGCTAGGAAAGCTAAAATTATCTGCAACTGGCTAATGGCCATTTTGACCTAGAAATTCTTTCCTAGAAAGTAATTCTTTCCTAGTGCCCTTTGGTTAGATGTAAAGCATGACAGATTTGATGATCCTTTTTGGACCTGTACTGCAAACTGAATTCTTCCAGTTTGGGATTAGAGAGAGAGATGCGAATTGCTGTATTTTGTTCTTAAGTGGCTCCCAAAGTTACAGCATGGAGGGATTTGGAAGCAAAAAGGGAGAAGAAATTTGTACAGTTGCAGTCTAAGTGGAAAGAGGCAAGGTTCCTGGGAAGATGGGTGCTGAGGGTTTGGAGGAGGGAGAAGGTGAAGTTTATACGTTTTTGAGGAAAATTAAAAGGTGGAAGGGGAGAAGGAGAACCAATCCCATATGTGTATGTGGGATGAGGTTCCCCTCTTGCCCATCTCTCTGTTTGCCCCTTCATGCACACAGACTCAGCTGGATGCTCTGGGACCCCTCACTATTTGCTGCTGACCTGTATGCACCAAAATGACTATGTTTGGCTGATGCATGTTAAAGGTGGGATTCGCTTTGAATGCATACGGAGACCCTTGCTGGAGTCTCTCATGCAAGTGTTGAGCAGAGTTGATTCTGTCTAGGTTGTTGAAATGGGCAAGAATTGAATCTCAAGGTAGCCAGGTTATTTACAGCTTTAGGAAGGTATTAACACTTGTCTCAATTGCCACTAGTAATCGTATTTGCCACTGGAAGGTACGTCATGGCTTTGCAGAAAGTTAAATTCCACTTTATGATTTATTGTCATTTATGAAAGAGTCTCATGGGGCTTGTGTTACTTTAAATAACATCACATTTCTTAGCCTCCTCTGATACTATTTTCTTTTTTTCTTTTTTATTCAGCGATTCAGTTGTAGTGCATTGTTTGTCTTGGTTGCTCAGAGTTGTAATAATAGCAGTTCTGTAAATGCTGTAGTCCTTCCGTTGACTTAAAGCGTGGATTTCATTAAAATTTTCTGTTCCCCTTTTTCATTTGTTGAACAGAGCAGCACTTTCCTGAGGTGATGCTAGGAGAAGAATTTCTTAGCCTTAGTCTGGACCAGGTTTGCAGTTTAATATCAAGTGACAAGCTCACAGTCTCCTCTGAAGAAAAGGTACAGTAAATCATATAGCAACAGTGAATTTAAGAATGCTGGAATGTTTCTAGATATTACATTGGAAACTGTTCTTGTGTTATGCTCTTTAGGGGCTATTTTCCAACAGAGCTCATGAAAGGAAAAATAGTGCAAATTGTTAAAACACAAGAAAATGACCTTCAATTGGTTGTTCTTTATAGGAAGTAATGATTCTCGGATCCGTATCTCTTCCAAAAGCCCTGGGGGACAGAACTGAATTCCAACTAGGAGCGTCCCATCTGCTGTTGATGTGAAGCTCATATTACCTGTCGTAAAACCTCAAAAATAGGTGAATTTCAGTAGGCCAGGGAGGAGTATTGCCTTCTGTTGCACCTTGGACAGAAGAAGTAAAGAGGCCCACAACTGAAAAGAAGGAAGGAAACATTTTTCTAGCATCATCAATCTTCGTAATGGAAGAGGGGAATAAGGCACTATTTTGGTTGATGTTTTGTGGCTGAAATGTTGAGCACATCTCATGTAGTCTGCAGTCCTGGAAAGGAGCGCAAGCAGTGGTTACAGCACTTGGTGAACTCCAGGTCCAGCCCCTTTGTCATGACCTGCAGCAGACTTCTGGGGTGTGTGTCTCAAGTCCTTTCCTCCGAATCGTCACTGCAGGCAGGTGGACACCTGTGGAGGCTACAGAAGAGCTTGGGGGTTACCTGGCTTGTAACTTCAGGACTCCTGATGAGTGCCTGTGTTCTGGTGGTGTGCGGCTAGACCCTGGTGTGTTGGGTGCTGCCATTCCGTCCTCAGCTGGTCCAGATGTGTGCACCCATCCTGCCCAGCCCATCTGTGCTGCAGATGTTCGTGCGCTTGGGCCCATACGGGCCATGAAGCTTGCCAGAAAACCTGCAGGACATGAGGTGTGGATGCAGATGCTCTTCATTCAGATCCTCAGCCAGCAAACTGGGAGGCTCAGGGAGTGCATTTCCGCAGAGCTTGGGCCAGCGTGGGTGTCTCGGTGGGGTGCTGCTCTGTGCCACACAGGCAGGGCTGACGGGGGAAGAACAAATAGTGTGAACTCACGGCAAAATTGCTTTGCCTGAGCCAAGCCATCTGCAAAGGGAAGTGCAAGTTTAGTAACCAATTTTTCCAGTACTCTGTAGCATTGTTAAAAAGCTTTTATTGGCCTTGAGCCCAGAGAAATCAAAGTGCCTGCTCCCTCATCTCAGCTTTATACAATCAAAACCAGTATTTCTTTAGATGGTTCTAAAAGTTGAGTATGCAAGTCAGTGGAAGAAAATGTAAGCATAAGCTGCACATTCAAAACAACAGGTACTAGTAACAGAAGAATGGCAGAGAATGGGATTTGAATATAAATGTGAGATATGCGTTGGAGTCCAAAGAATTGCTGAAAATTGAGGGTAGACTGGTAGGCTGCTGCTTTGTATTAGCTTCAATGTAACAGACGAGCAGTTTTCCTGACCTTTATTCTTCCTATCTGCTAATGGGTATGGTATATCTATATCTATACATGCATGTACACACACGTGTGTACACATGTGCACATGATGGATAGATAACTATATTTAAGCATTAAGATGTAGTAAGTAAGCAAATACTTCTAACGTCTGAGGGCTAAATTGTTCCAGCCAGGCTTCATGAGAGGCTTTTGTGTTCCTGTTCGTACCAAGTCCCATATGTGCCCTGCAGCCCATGAGCCAGAACATTCCCATCTCTCAGAGGTGGAAGTGTTATAGCTGAGTCCTAGCAGGGCCCGAAGGCAGCAAGCCCTGGAGGGGACTTCAAGACCAGGCTTATGCACAAAAACTTGTATGTTCTCCTCTTCCTTTGCCACCCCCCAATTAATACTACTTGGCCTAATAAAGTATATTCTTTACCTCTACAAAGTTTTGCATACGTGTATCCCTAGGATATCAAAACTATAAAAATTGTTTGCTGCCACAGAAATATTTTAGTTGTAAGATGACTATTCCAAAGAATCTTCCCGTTTATTCAAAGATCATCTTCCTTTCTCTCTCTCTTGCCCTTGCTGTTGCCAACCTCTGCAGTTGCACAGGCCGTTTTGGCCTAGGACAGAAGCTTGTTTTGGTCCCTGGCTGCTGCTTTTGCTATAGCTGAGTACTTTGAAGACAGTTTTATCAGTGCTTTCTGTACCTCACCTAATTAGCTCTGTAATTATAACAGTGTATGCAAGCAAGGAAAAACTGTTTAAAAAAAAAAAAGTTTCCTCATATTTGCTAATGATGTGTGAAATGGAAGGGCTTATGGCCCTCAAAAAATGACTCCTGCCACCTCAGAATAGTGACAAAAGAAATTTTTAAGAGGGTTGAGTTTTTTGTTTTGATGTCTTTACACAGAGCCCATTAATCAACCCATCATCTAATACTGCTAGCATGTGGTAGGAACTGATACAGAATTTGGTCTTCAGTCCTGGGAGTATCTAACAACTGTATTTTTCACTGTAGAGATTGGGAAGCTGCCTGGGTGTGCTCTTTGCTTAGGTAGTATGCAGAAAGGGGATATTCCAGGCTTTACCTTTCTACTCCATGGGGTGGGAAATCTGCTTCTCTCCAGCTATGGGGCTGCCCCTACAGCCAGGCAGGTGCCAGCTGCAAGCTGAGCCCATGCCTCTGCTCTAAATAAAGCAGCGCGTGCAACGTCTGCATTTCATCACAGCCTGGCTGTGGGGCTTGCATGGCTGGAGAAACCCATCTCCAGCGTGCGGGAGCAGCTGCGTGGGGGGAGCGAAGCCAGCCGCTGGGGCAGGGCAGTGATCCCAGTTCTGCAAGGCAGTGGAAACAGATGTGGCAACTGACAGCCTTTAAATAGAGATATTGGTGTCTCAGATAAAGATTTCTTTCCCTCTCTTAAAATTAGAGCCAATAGGAGATGCCAGAGTGTGATTAATTTTTTTTCCTTTTTTTTTCTTTTTGTTTTTGTTTTTTTTAGTTTCTGTTATTTTTGGAGTAGGCACAGCAGGGCAATGTCAGTGTGTGCCAACCTCTGGAATGGTCTTCCAGCACTGAGGCAGTTAATTCCTTATACACACTCACTGCTTTACCTTCCTTTTAAGAATTTTTCACTGTCATCTTGATCTGTAACTGCATATATTCCAGTCCAGTGACCTGTTCTGCTGGTGCAGAAGAGGTTAATGAAAAGCATGTTTGTGGACTAAACATTACTTTATGCTCCTTCCATACTCATTTGCAATTAAAAATCTCTTAACAACCTAGATTCCATTTTGAACACCTTGTAGCTAAAGTGAAATTGTTTGTTTATTTATTTGCATTTAAAAATACTTCAAGGTGCTGAAGTAGTTATTTTCCTCTGCGTTTGCTGGGGTTTGATTACAGGGCTTCCCGTTGTGTTGCTGAAATCCGCGTTGCAGCTTCCTGAATTCCAAGCAGTTCAGCAAGAGCATTTGCTGGCATAGGAAATGAGGCTCCTGCTTTACTGCTCACTTGTTTTTTTTAAGTATATAGTTTAGCAAAGAGGAGGAAACCCCTTTCCACTCTGCCTCTACTTTGTGTGACGAAGTGACCGTCAGCACCTCCTGCGAATACGTTTGCCTGCAACAGTTGGGGACTGAGAGACACTGCCCTTAGTTGAAGTTACTGTTGTCAAATTACTGACCTTGGACCAAAGAAATAGTTTGTTGGGGTGGGATGGGAAGAAAAAATGTCTTTGCAAATTGGCCTGAGCATGTGGTGACCCTGGAGGTAAGCTGAAGCCACTGGCACGTACTGAGCGTGCTGGGGCGAGGGGGCAGCCACAGAGCTGGGCTGTGCGCAGGAGGGATGTGCCCAGGCCTTCACCGGTAACCAGAGAGCAGGATCGCTGGTGTAATTTTGCCTGTAAGTGTGAGTTAAGTGTCAGAATTTAATTCTGACTCTGTGGGGAAACTCCACTGCGAGGATCAATATCCTGCTGTGTAATATCTGAGACTGCACCAGCCCCTTTCCTCGCCTTTCTGCCTTTTTTCAGGAAGCCTTTTATGTTCCCAGTGACATTTTTAGGCCTTTCTTTCGGGAGGATTGTGGCTGACAGTTATATAAGTGCATACATATTCATTCATGGATCGTGTAGGACGCTTCAGTACGCGTTTGTCCATTGTACAGGGCTCTCTGCTGCGCGGAGTTGTTTGTGCGCAGCATGTCATGGAGTCAAAGTTTGGATGCTTATCTGAGCTGGCTGGATCTGGAAATAAAGCTACATTTGGGCTCAGACCAGAAGTCGATCGTGCCCTTGTTTCCCTGTGAGGAGCACAGCCCTGTCTGTAGTATCTGGGTATTTTGAGCAGTGAAATGAGTGCAATGCAGTGGGTGGCATGGGTGCTCCCTGGCTGCAAGCAGGGGCTTTGCTGCATGGGGGGCGAATCTGTCCTGCGGGTTCCTTGGTTTGGGGGGCACTGGTGCGTTCATTAAATATGATGGTGAGCGCAGTGACTTGCCATGAGAGCAGGCTCCTTCAGGAGGGGTGATTTTTGTTATCAGTAGTAATCGTTGTGGCTGATTTCATGAATAATGTCCAGTGCAAATGTCAAAAGGCTAATTAAGTTTCCTGGCTGCCTTCCAGTACTACTGTACAAGAGGTGTATGATTGTCCTGGACACATGCTCAGCTCTGAGAGCGATACAGCACATTGAGATATGGAGTTGCTTATTAACATGCATGGTCAACTCACCTCTTGGCTACTGTGGTGTTTGTGCTCTCTGCGTACTGTCATGACTTTTTCATCTGTGTGTTTGATAGAGATCTTGCATCTCTTTCCTTTGACATTGCAAAATCACAATGCTTCTGAATTTGGGTAGGTGATTGCAAGTCTGCCTACTTTTCTACATTAATTGTATTTTTATCTGTGTAGGTCTTTGAAGCGGTTATTTCTTGGATAAATTACGAGAAGGAGTCTCGCTTAGAGCACATGGCTAAATTGATGGAGCACGTTCGCCTGCCCCTTTTGCCCAGAGATTATCTTGTACAGGTTAGTCTGCAAATAAGTAATTAATATTGCACTTAAGCTGATGGTAGCTCCTTAATCAGTGACTTGGCTGTTTGCTTCTGAGATTAGTAATGCGGCATGTAGCTGAGTCTGTAAACAGAGGAGTAAAAGGAAAAACTGGGTGGAATCTGAAATCTGTGTGTGTGCACGTGCACACACACACAAATCTTCTTATAAAAGGTGACCTGTGCTCTGCCTGGCAGTGCCAAGAGCTGAGCTCCTGCCAGTCTTGGTGGAAGCATTTAGAAGTAAATATCTCGGGATTTTTCATCCTGGAAATATTCAGGTCATGCTCTTACAGGGCTGTGCAGTTTTTTCCCTAGAGGATGTGTGATAATTTTGGCTTAAGAAGTGTTCTGTGCAGGAGCAAGCTCTGTGGAGGTGGGTCTGTGTTACTGGCAGGGGAGATGCAGTCAGACTTAGAGATTGTTCTTGACAAGTTAATTCCTGGGATCTGGACCTCCATAATGAGCCGAGAATCCCCAAACAAGGAGATGGTATATACGCTGTTTCACTGCTATGCCTTCATCATATGCCTAAAAAATTGATACAATTGAAATAAAATTGATATACATGAGGTGAACCCATGATGGTTTTTTTTTTTTTCTCCTCTCAGCTATATCTTCTGATCCAGTAACAAGATATTGCCTCTCCTTAAAAATTCTGACTGAAGTTACTCATTTTGTACTCAGACTCCTGGTAAATTCTTCTCTGTTGAGATATTTGGTGTCTGACATAGGGTGATAAAATAGAGGGAGAACTGCTACTCTTTAGTGATACTGGAAGAAAGGGAGCTTGGATATTAATGTATCTATTTCTTTGGAAAGAGCTGGAGTTCTGTCTTCTGCATTTGCTTTTGTGTTGGTACTTCAGAAAAGAAATTCCAGTTTCCATGTGCTTTCTACGAAGCTCTTTGTGACCTGAGCCACCAAGTCCTTCACTTTAAATGATCTTTCATGTGTGTGCATGTTCTCAGACAGTTGAAGAAGAAGCTTTAATCAAGAATAACAACACGTGTAAAGACTTCCTTATTGAGGCCATGAAATATCATTTGCTTCCTCTGGATCAAAGGCAATTGATCAAGAATCCGAGAACAAAGCCGAGGACTCCTGTTAGCCTGCCAAAGGTAAGCTGAGTTCCCTTCCAAAAACAGAAGGGAAAATGTCACTTCATGTCACCTCTCACGATATTACTGGTGGCATTTTTTGTCTTTGAAAGGAGCTTATGTGCTTACCACAGTATTTCTACTAACTCCTAATTGTTTTCTTTTCAATTGCTCTGAGCCCATTAGAGGAATGTCCCACAGCCCGATGCATGCTGTGTTTACTATATATTGTGGCCAGTCCTCAATCCTTTTGTTGGGTGAGCGGCACAGGGCAGGGAACTGCTCGGAGAACGTGCCATGCTATCTTATAACTGGTGCTACTTGGAGAGTAGGGGTTAATGCATGTGCGACTATTATCTGCTGAGTCTGAGCAGAACAGCTGATTTTTGCTTGTAGCTGCAGAGGTCAGGTGTTAATGCAATCAGTGAAGACATCAGCAGTTTACATCAGTTTTGTGAAAGGAGAGCAGAAGTCATTGATGTGGAAGGGGAGTGTGCCATCACCTGCTGGAGAAATGAGCTGCAAGAATGAATATTGGCTGAATAATGTTATTCATAATTCTTTGAATCACTTTGCTCCCTCTTCTGGCATTGTCTATACCCACTGAGGATCAGTAATTAAGTTTAATAAACGAGAGAAACCCACGGAGAAAGCAATATCTGTGCTCCCAAGGACAAGACTCTGCTGTCAAAGCATTCTGTCAGCCACAAGTGGTTTTGGGAGCGGCTGTTGCTCCTGGAGCTATGGCTTTAGGATCACTGACCCACAGAGTGACAGTGGCTGCAGGCAGCTGCCTGGAGAGCTGGGAGGGCTGCTGAGGTTTCTGCTGGCTTGTAGCACTGTGGTGGAGCCCTGCTGAGGAAGATCGGCATCAGTGCCTGTCATTTTTCTGTCTCCATAATCAGAAGGCAGGAAAGCAGGAAACAACAGCACCCAGACATGCGAGCAGGAAGTCTGAAGCAAATTTCAATAGACTCAAAGCAGCTACTGAATAAATAATCCTTGTAACTCCCTGCATTTATCCTGGAGGCATGTGACGCTCTGGCCTCCGCTTTGTTAGTGAGGAGAAAATGACAACAGAAGCTGTTTAACCTATGCCCCAGAGATAAATGTAGTTCGTCACGGGATCTCTCAACAGGCTGTCACTGAAGTTATTAACAAGCCTTTCAGAGATTGTAAGTTGTCAAAACCACAGTGTTTTTATTTTTCTAAGTACAAATCGTAGGGAGCCATTTTTGCAGCATGGTATATGAGATCTGTGCTATGAGGCAGTGTTCAGATGTTGAGATACTGGAAGGTTCATCAAGAAATTGCGGTTCTGTAGAGAGTGTCAATGTGTTGTGTCTGTTCCACCTGTTGGCACTGAAGGGAAGTTGGTAGAAGATAGCTTTGGGGGTATGATGAGGGGCTGTGTGACCCTTGGTCAAGGACTAAAGAAGTTAAGGATGAAATTGAACAGTGGTCCAGTGACTTCAGAGGTTCTCAACATCTTGTGTAGCATAACCTATGAATACGAACCCAAATCTTCTGTGGGTCTGTTCTCCCTTCTTTTTAATTGTAAAGAACTGGGAGAAGGTGATGATCTTCCAGCAATCCAGTTACTGAGAAACTTTCATCTCATCTGTTGGTCCTGCTGTGAAATCTCTTAAGTCTATAATCGTGTGAAGCTCTGCAGCTTTCCATGGGAGACTGTTACACAATTAGTAGTCACTGCTAATTTAGACTGAATTTGCTTTCTAAGGTCATGTTTTCATCTTTCTAGATCAAAAAGTTCAGTTTTCATACTCCTGAAACACTTCACACGGTTGTCTAGCCCTGCACTTTTAAAGCAACTGTGATGGGAGTTGAGCTCATTACTTGAGTGACCTCAAAGGATGATCTTATTCCCTCAGCTACCCACAGCCACCTTGCAGAGGCTAAGGCCAGTATCATCCACTCTTTGGCTATATTTGAAGCCCACTTATCTCACTTAGAGCTCCTTGGCCTTGTAAAAATCACACTGTCTTGGGTAGTGTTTGCTCCTGCTGTTCCTCTGTGATAAGGAGAACAAATCCTCCCTCTTTATAGCTGTGGAGGGACAGAAGGAAACATGTTCAGAACAAAGTACAGGTAGAGTTGTTTGTAAATCCTAGAGGTTTGGATGCTGCCTGTGCATGTAGCTATGGGCTGCCTTTGAGAGCAGAGAGCCACTGGCTCCCAGGGGCAGGCAGGGCAGATCTGGGAAGGGCCACACTGCACATGGTCCAGGTCTTCTCACTTTTCCACCAGAGTCCACTGCTTCCTGTTGCTGGGAATGGGGAGTGGGTCTAGATGGACTTTTAGGATGACCTGGCAGAGCATTTCTGATGCCCCTGAGATTTGCTGTTGATTACCTTCGCATAGATTTTCCCTTTCGTGAGGAACTTAAGGCTTAATTACTAGATTTGCATCAACACATGTTGCAGCCAAAGGCCCTAATGAAACTGACAAATCACTTCCTTCAGCAGCCCTGGGTCCTAATGCTCCTGATTTCCCCGAGTGTCGTCTTTCCTGCAGGTGGCAATGCAGCTGTCAGATTTTATTTGCTAAGTGGCATTGATTATTTTTAGCACCACCATGGAGATAATGAGTGAAGAGTTGGCTGGCTGTGGAAATTAAACTGGGATCTTCATTTAAAAGTACTTCTGCAGCGAGTCTTGCATGCACCATGGTACAAAGCAATTCTGTGTTTCATGAGGAAATAGGGCAGGTTGCCCACTTTGGAAACATTGCGGAAGGGTTAATAGGGGCAGCCACATTTAGCTTGCATTAAAATGTAGATAAAGTTTTCTCCCCCCTCCCCCCGAACAGAATCAACTTAAATAACTGTCTCTGCAGAGGCTTTTGGTGGGCTTGTGGTGTTTAGATGGCAGCTGCTCTAGACCAGGTTGTGCTGTAGATTTCTTTTCAGAGAGCAGCTGCCTGAGCTGATGTCTGAGGTGTCCTAGCTCTCATCTTCCCTCTCCAGGTGATGATCGTGGTGGGCGGGCAAGCACCCAAAGCCATTCGCAGTGTGGAGTGCTATGATTTTGAGGAGGAGCGGTGGGATCAGGTTGCTGAGCTTCCCTCCCGGAGGTGCAGAGCAGGTAATGGGAATGCTTGCTACAGCCTTCTTCACTTTCCCGGTGCAGCTCTTCAGGGCTGGACAGATGTGCCCTCAGTCATCCCTTCAGCCTTCCTCTGTGGCCCCAGCCTCAAACAGCTTTTTTGCTGTTCCTTCTCCTCTTTCCCTGCACATATGTATCGTTCGCATTCAGGTGGATGCCCTGCTTTCTATAGGGGTTGCTTCTGCCTGTCTGCCCTCCATAGCCACTGTTCCCCCACTTCATCATCTCTCTCTTCTGGTTGCTCCTCCATCTGTTTTCCCTCCTCCTCCTTCTGTCCCCCAGTCCTTGGAAGCCTACAGGCATCCAGATTTCCTTGCTGGTTTCCTAGTGAAAATCACAGGAGCTGAGTAAGGCCCTCTCAGTGTGCGAAGGGGTGATGGAGAGTGGATCTGTAAGCTGAGGGTGTTCTTCTGAAGACATATGGGATGGATGTGAATGTGGATCACCATTTGGTATCCTCTCTGATTCAGAAAATCTTTCATTCAGATCTGAAGTCCATCTGTGCCTTATGTTGCTGTGTGTTTATGTGCATTTCACCATCCTTATGACACATATATTTTATCATACTTGGCTCCAATGCTCTTAACCTGCAGAAAATGCTAAAGACTTGCACACGTTCTGCTCTGCGCTGCTGTCTTACACACCCTGGCAGATGTCTGATGATACTTGGTTCCTAAGCTGTTTGTAAAACCTCCATAAAATCTCTCTCCTCTTTTATCAGGTGTAGTATTTATGGCTGGCAATGTTTATGCTGTCGGGGGCTTTAACGGATCTTTAAGGGTGCGCACCGTTGATGTGTATGATGGCGTGAAGGACCAGTGGACGTCCATTGCCAGCATGCAGGAAAGACGAAGCACTTTAGGTGCAGCTGTGCTCAATGATCTCCTGTATGCAGTGGGTGGCTTTGATGGCAGCACCGGTAGGTGGCTGAACAAAAACCAGGCAGTGCCTGACCCAAACAGTGTTTTCAGAGACCCCAGCAAAGTATGCAGAGCTTTAATGAGGTTCCAGAGCCATTCGTCTATGATTTTGTAGAGAATGAGGCAGAGACTGTGTGTATTGTGTGTTATAACGACATGCACATTCTGTCCCTTCAGTAATTGCAGAGTATCTCACCCAGGCTTTTCTTCTTTAGTGATACAGTTCTTTCAGTCTTGTTCTATATATGAACTTTCTTATTCTGGACTAATAAGGGATTTTTCCCATTTTTAGTTAAAATTTGCATAGCAACATGAATGAAATGTGAACAAAGCATTTTATGGTGCATATGTGTCTGGGAGTTATTTTGGCATAACCGCGTGTTTAGATTCACACCTCTGTCTGTGCTGTAGAGCTTTGCCACTTGGTTAAGCCCTAGACTGACTATTTTAACTGGTGATGAGTACAATACAGCAGGGTCTGGGGTAATTTTTAAACTTTTACATGGACATTTTATAATGCTTGAAAGAATGTGGACTTTGGAGCTTGGAATCTAGACTCTGCTCCACCTTGGTGTCCCAGGACAGGGCCAGTGTGGTAACAATTTCTCCAGCTGCTGAAGAAGTGGTGTTGACATGCTGGTCCTAGCCTGAAAGGAAAGGGACTAGAAAATTGTGTTGCAGGAGTGTGGGGGGAATTACTGGCTTGGGAGGAGGTGGAAGGCCAATGAAAGTGCAACACCAATCTTTTTCTCTTCTCTTTTTTTTTAATTAGAAAACCTGTGTATCCCCTTTTTAACTAGGTCTGGCATCAGTTGAGGCCTATAGCTATAAAACCAATGAGTGGTTTTTTGTGGCTCCTATGAACACAAGAAGAAGCAGTGTTGGAGTTGGAGTTGTGGAGGGTAAGAAAATCAGCAGCCATTTCCATCAAGCAAATGTTACTGTCAAACAGAAGCCTGAACTGTTAAGTGCAATAGGAAGCAACTGCAGGATCTGTTCTCTAGGCTGTCTTCAATTGGTAAAGATTTATTTTATATGACGTAATCACTGCAGCATTTTCCAGTCTCCTATATATCTTAGTGAAAAATTGTGTGTAGCTTTCCAAGAGCCTCAGACCTGTATCAGACCAGCCCGTGCTTTCTGTGAATGCCATTAGGTGTGTGCAGGTTTCTTTGAATCCTTATTCTTCCTGAGCTGCTTCTGGTTGATGAAAGCAAACAGTGTTATGCAGTGTATGCTGTTGCCATCAGCAGACAGTGCGTGAATAGAGCACCCATCGCAGAAAATTTGCTCGGCAAGAGAACAGGAGCATAGTTTGTCCCACAGCCCCAAGCTGGTGGTTTGGCAGGAATACTAAAACCTGTGTTTATTGACATCAGGCATGCACGGCATAATTTACTCTGGTTCGTAAATGAACAGGGACTGATGATAGCAAATGCTGATATTGCGGTGGCCTGGGAATGAGGTAGGCGAGGTGAGTGGAGAGGGCGGGTCGAGGGATCGCAGCAGCAGCTGTTGGCACGTATGTGTCAGCACCCAGCTTGAGTGAGCTGGAACTGAGCAACTTGGTTTGGATCCAGGAGAAAGAGCACTTTAGATAGAAACCTTTTGCTTCCTTTAGCAAAATCAATTCTGAAGCAAATGGAAGGTTTTGTTTGACCTTATCTTTAGTGTAGCGTAACAGTTTCCAATTAGTACAGTGTGGAGCAGCCAATGGCACAAGCCTTGTTGTAAGCTCCGCTTTGAAGTGTCTTGATTTGGCCATTGTGAATGGAAAATATGTGAAATGCATTTATGTGAGAAGAGGGAGGGAGACGACGTCAGAATAACTAGTGGTGGTTGTGCTAAATTTGCATATTTGTTTAAAGAAGCAACTCCTTCAAAACTGGCTCATGCACATGCTTGTGAAGTGCTAGGCTACTGATAGTCGTTTGGGTTTGCTGAAGTGGGTCAGTCATTTGAATGTTGAACAAATATTTTGTACATACCTGAGAGATGCATTTCTATGAACAGGTTTTCTACTGGAGGAACATGGAATTCTTTTCCTTTGCTTTGTATGAAAGTGTGAGAAAGTGTTGCACATGTTGGAGTCCATGATAGATAATGAGGATATGTGATGGAGAAGAAAAGCTGATTATATTGGTGTAGGGAACAAGCTGCAGCATGCAGTTAATCCCCAGTGTTCATCTGAATCTGATGAAGATTGATCTGATGTCTGTGGGTACTGACAATAGACAGTAATTGATGCCTGACAGGGAACTTTATCTTGTCTTGCTTTGTCTGGCACTCTTGCCTCAGTTAATTGAGTAACACCAAGTAGATTGAAACAATAGTGCAAATAAGAGTTTGAAATGCTTATAGAGATAGCAGGATGCAGGAGGAGCACAACTGCAAACCTGATCCTTGCAAACGTCTAATGATCACAGCCCAAGGAGGCTGTGAGTGGAGCTTTGTGGCAGAATGGGGTTCAGAGGCAGGACCATGAGACAGAAAAGAGCTGCCCTTGTTCTTGAAACCTTGCAAACATCAAGGAAACAAGCGTAAAACTGTAGATGATAACTGCCAATGGGAGTCTCATGTGATAAAGAACTGTGTAGCTCATTTGTATTCAGGCTCTGCTGTTACAATTGAAAATTGGTCTTATTCTTGGGTTTTTGTAAAACAATTTGAATTAGAATTTTCCTGTGTATTTGCTGAATTTTATTAATGGTTGTTTGCTGTAGTGTCTAGGAGGCCTGGTCTTGAATCAGAACATCTTTGTGCTAGGTTCTCTGGTAAAGAAATCCTCTCTGCCAAGAGAGTTTACTGCCTAAATGCAGAAGAATCTGGTAGCTGATACAGAGAGATGAGGAGAGAGTATGAGTCAGGACTGTGAACAGGGGTTTTGGTGGAGCATCAGTCTTATTTCATGTATGGTGTAGTCCCTTGCCATCTGATTATGCTCTTATATTTTCATTTGGTAGATGTTGTCCAGCTTTCATTGAGTTGAGTTGCTGGGGAGGACAGACATACCGTGTTGTGAAGGTCTCCTGGGATTTCTTCTGTGTTGTGATCACTTGGCACGAGTGAACAGGCTGGCCTCAGCTGTACTAGCAACATTGGTTCATTTTGGTTTGGCCCAGGATCTTCAAAATTGGGTCTAGGTTTCCATGGAGGTATTATATTAAGAACCTATTGCATATTTATTGCTCATGTGATATTGTAATTAAAGTACAGTATTGACCTTTGACAGCTCACCTTGCTATGTGGCACCTGAACAGGGGGAAACACTTGATCAGCAGAATGTGCTTTGCTGTTACTTCTTTTCTGGGGCCAACAAGTCATTTGGAAAACCCTCTGGGCTTTTGGCTTCTAATTAAGCTGCTCTGTTGTGATGTTTCCTTGACCTAGTTGACAGCTTTTACAGCTTTAAAAACAGGCCTGCCTATCTGTGAGTCTACTTCAGATCCTTGCGGTAGGGTTTTCCCCAGGCATGCCAGCAGGTTTAGGCAGGTCTTCTAGGGCCTCAGCCAGGATCTGTCCTCACCTGGGGCCATCAGGCATGATAGTAATGTACGTCAGTCATAGCCATAATGCCGATACCAATGTGTCTCTCTTCCAGGTAAGCTCTATGCCGTGGGGGGTTACGATGGAGCGTCCCGTCAGTGCCTTAGTACCGTAGAGCAATATAACCCAGCCACGAACGAATGGACCTACGTAGCTGACATGAGCACTCGACGCAGCGGTGCAGGTACTGGCTCCGAGTTGTGTTCTTAAAAGTGGATAATCACTGTGCTCTCCTCTGTTCATGGAAAGGAAGAAAAAGTATGTTTTGGCATTGCTGGGCTGGCAAGTGCAGCCTGTTATTTCCCGCCCTCCCATAAGGGGAGAAGACATAATTGCTTGGAAAGTCTCAGCAGCTCTCCTGACTTCATTAAAATCTGCCAAATTGAAATTAATTTCTGGATTAATGAAATAATGTTCAGTGCTTCTAAGTAGCTTCTCTAACAGATGCATCCCACTTGTAAGCAGAGAGTTGTCTTTCCAAATTGCCAGCTGCAGGCTCAGCCAGGGACTGGAAAGGCAAGCTGCACTGCCTTCCCTCTCCTGTCATCTGGGGGTTGTCAGATGGATTTTCCTTTTGGATCTTCCCTGATTCTCCCAGTGCAGCATATAGTCAGTGAGTGACATGCGGACCAAGTCAAGGCAACAGAATTCATCTCAGATGGCCCCTACTAAGCCTGTTTTTAGTGTACCTTTGCTGGCTAGAGTTGGTGATCTGAAGGGTTAGAGGAAAGGACATGTTAAAAAAGGATTAGATTCTGGTCTTGATGGTTTCTAACTTGTGTGACATTAGGCCTGGTAGGCACTTGTCTTCTCTGTGGCTGTTTGTCTCTGAAAGTGATAAAAGCTCTTACCCACTGCATTTAAAATCATCTTCAGATGAAGAGGAATGAGTGAATATTGGTCCTGTTGCATCGTGTGCGCAGTGGATCCTCCGTGAAATTGAACTGTGCAGTTCTCGTCCTACAACAGCTCAAGTAGCAGTTACCCAGAGTTGTCTAAGCCTGGAGGCTGCCCTTTGCATATGGGCTGAAATAAACCTGCAGGTTAAGCTGCGGGGGATTTCCTTTGGAGCTGGGTGGTTGGAGGGCTGTTCTCTGCACACGGTCTTTCTTTCTTCAATCTCATACACTTTCTATAGCTCTAGGTGAGGCAAATATGGTCACACACTGTTGGTTTTAATTCAGTTGAAGAGGTGTTTAATATCGGCTTGATGCTTAAATCTATTCCAGCCTAGTAGGAAAACAGAATGAGAATCTCACGTTGTTGACAGTATGTCGAAACACAGCAAAACTGTGCCTGTAGTGAGATTGATTTCAGTGAGTTTTCTTTGCCTGAAACACTCTGCTGTGAGCACTGTTTTGCGAGTACAGCTACATGTGGCAAGGCCAGCATTACGAATGCTCTTACTTGCCTGCCAAGTAGCCTTGCAATTTACTGTTCCCAAACTGAAAGCTGAACGCATCAAGTTCTGGTTGTGACCCAAATGCACGGGACATGCCCCTCCAGCAGGCACCGAGGAGGGGCTGGCTAATGACACCAAAAGCGGTGCTGCAGTGTGAGCTATCGTACAGCTCGGTAAATGAAAACGTTGCTTAGAGCTCCCGGCATTGCCGTCCGCATGCTGACATCTAGCGGAGGTGAGGACGGGTGTCCCCAAATCCATGCGGTGACCCCAGTGCAGGCAGTGGGGCTGTGCTGGCAGCACGCTGCTAGAGGGAATGGCAGTCCCCTCCTGGCAGGGACGGCCCTGCCGCCTGTGCCCCCTGTCTCGCCACGCAGGGAAGCATTTCAGGTGGAGAAGCCTTAGAGTGTTTCCAACTCTTTTACTCTCCTACTTGCTTAAATTATCTTACTTTTTTTTTTTTTTTTGAAGTATAAAATTGTTGTTAACATTTGAATATAGTCAAATGGCAGGGTGCCGCAAACCCTGGCAGATGGGCTCAGATGTGGCAGGCTTTCCTCACCAGTTAGGTGAGTTCCCATTTCCTGATCAACTGGGATGTACCTTGTACAGCTCTGGGGCCAGGGTGTAGGCTGGGACATGTTCTCCTCTTCCTATATGGTACATATTGGAGTACCTCAACCGAATGGAGTATTGGGCCCAGTAAGGTGGATACTTATGGCAGCTGGAGATTAATTGCCAACATTTGCCAGGGATGAACCAGGTATCCCAATGTTGTGTTGGAATTTCAATACCACACGCTGTCTCCTTGTGTAGATAGAGATGGCTGGTCAAAGCCAAATCCAGCTTTTGGCAGGTTAAGAAAATCTAGAGAAGAGAAGGATAATGGTGGTAGACCTGCGACAGTGTTCCTTCCCGCAGATGGTGATTGTCTGCCAGAGACTTAATTCATCAGTCGGTCTCACATGCTGGCCTGTTTTTGGGTGAGCTCCAATGGTGTTCCTCCTCACCTTGTGTTGCTGTCCCGCAGGTAGAGCACTGCGGCTGCTGACCGTGGTGGGACTCGGAGCAATGTGACACATTGTATTTTCAGGATGTGACACGCCACCGGGAGATGTTCCTGGGGCATGGGAGCTGCCGAGCCCAGATGGTGCCCGCTGTCTGGCTCACCGTCGCAGTGCTACCCCTGTGCTCTTCATTGCTGCACCTGGCAAACGGAAAAGATACTTGCGCAGGGGCCGGCTTGAAAAGCCAATGCTTTTGTGTTGGCAGGGCCCCTTTCCTCCCTGTGCATGCACTTCTGGCTCTGTGCCTTTCCCTAAATCATCAGCACGAGTCCACCTTTAGGTCACGGGAGCAGTCCTGCTGGTTAATGCCCATGGTTAAAGTGATGCAATTCAGATTCTGTATTTCTGTTTTACTAACATCCCACCTTGTTAATTTTAATAGAGATCTTTGAACCTATTAACAAAGATGTGTTGCTGGAAGTTTTAACTCTCATGGATTGGTGAATGTTTTAATTAATGTAATTTACTTAATATTATGCAGAAGCACCTTTCAGATCACTGCTGTTACTGGGCACTAGCCGAGGGGCCTGTGAGCAGCTGGGAAGGTAGCCTGGAGGCACCTTGCGTGTGCCAAATGCTGCTGCTGTGTTTGGTGGCAGGAGTGGTGGGGGAATGGGGGGAGAGGAACCCAGAGGCAGCCTCCAGAACTGGAGCCATAGGTATTGAGCAGAAGAAGAGTGTCCAAGGGATGAAGCCAAGTGGCACAAAGGCAGCAGGAAAAGCAAAACTAGAGCCTCTGGAAATGGCAATTGGGCTAAAAGCAAGTTGTCTCATGGCAGAAAATAGCAGGCAGATGGGGACAAAGGTGAGTGAGGTGCAGCAGTCTGGAAAGCAAAGGGATGAGAGAGCAGGTCAGTCAAAAGAGATCAAATAAACGCGGAAGAATGTAGTGGGAGTGAGATCTGAGAAGGGGCACAGCCCTGGGAGACAGGACATCTTCCAGGATTGTTGCACAGGCCTGCTGTAGCTGCAGCTTGGCAGCTGGGTGGAGAGTTGAACACGTGCTGGGTGATCTTGAGGCACATGCAGCCTGTGTTTCGGAAATGCCTTGCAGAGGCCCAGGCAATGCCCAGTAGCAGACCCAGGGATATGCAACCGTTTCTCTCTACGTTTGGCTAACGCTGGGCTCTGTTTGGCAGGTGTTGGTGTTCTCAGTGGGCTGCTATATGCTACTGGGGGGCATGACGGTCCCCTAGTCAGGAAGAGTGTGGAAGTCTACGATCCAGGAACAAACACCTGGAAGCAAGTAGCAGACATGAATATGTGTAGAAGAAATGCAGGTAACCACAATAAGCCTTTCTGTGTTGCTTGGTTGCAGTTGTCTGTGGTTTTTAATGTGACTATTGTGCTAGTAATATAAGTAATTAGTATTGCAAAAAAAAGTAATAAAAAGGGAAGATGAGGTACCTGCTAGGGAATGAATCAAAATGTGGCAGATAACGTGTTGTGGGGGAGAAGTTAGATGATGTCTGTCTGTGCTTTGCCTTGAGGTGTGTGTGCCGTGAATGGTCTCCTCTACGTGGTGGGAGGAGATGATGGTTCCTGCAATTTGGCCTCTGTGGAATACTACAACCCCATCACGGACAAGTGGACGTTACTGCCCACCAGCATGAGCACGGGGAGGAGTTATGCAGGTAAATAGTCAGTGGGAGAGCTGACTATGGGGTCGTTCATAAACTTGAAGTCTGCACCTCCTAAAGCTTTAATCTTAAATTTGTGTATGCTTTATGTGGCCTTCAGTAGAGGAACCCTTCACAGAAATAGCAGATGGCTCCTTCTGCTAGCCTGCTGCTGGTGTTAGGTTTTGCAGCAATTATCTTAGTCACATCACAAACCAGGAGTTGCTCCTCGGATAACTGTGTGTGTCTGTACATTCTTAAAACAGGTGTGGCTGTGATTCACAAACCGTTGTGACACACAATCAAGCCAATGCGAGGAGCAGAAGTGAAGTGGATCCAGCTAGGTGGTGTTGGGAAGATGACTGACCTCTGACTTGACCCATCTCATTGCTGTTACCATCTTCGCATGACGAGTGATATGTTACAAACATCATCTGCTCTGCAGTGGATTGCGTAGCAAAGCAAAAATCCCTCTGGGGACGTGTTCCATGCTAGACACGAGGTGTTGCTTGTTATCTGTGGTGCAATCAACTGTTCTCCTCAATGGCTAGTGTCCTGAGATAAACACTGTGCTTTGAACTGCAGGCACTGAATTTCTTGTGTGAAACAAAACTGCTACGTTTGGGCATGTGAGTAAAAACGAACACTTCTGGATTTCTTCACTACTGATGCTCCGTACACATTATTGGTTGAGCTGTTTGCTCGCTGTGCCTGGAGGATGGACTTTACTACTGACAGTGGAAACTTCTGAGTACCAACTGAGAAAAGCAGTCAGCAGAAACGGACTGGAACAGGGTGCTCTGGCTTGAGTGTGACGCTGTCTCGGTCATACGTTTGTATATGCCACTGGACTACTGTATGTGTCCCTGAAATGCTTATCCTATGGTGGAAATAAATACCATGCGATTTTTCTACTTGCCATGAATGCTGTTTCCTGTACGTGCTGGGACCTGCTGGGCTGTGCCTTCACTGCGGCTGACGTCTCAGCGACTCCACCACACAAAACTTCTGAACCCCACAAACCCCACAAAAAGTGTGCTGCTCTGACAGGATTTATTGCTCCTGTGAAACAAGTACTGCTTGAATAGAAACTATTCCTTACCCATACATTTCCCCAGTGTTGCCAGCTGTGCTGAATGCCCCAGTTCTAACTCTGTCCAGCATTTCAATGCCATTTCATAGTAGAGCATTTAGATGTCAAAAGAAGTACCTTATGGTGCCATTAATGTAGACACTACCTGCAGCAAGAACCCTCTGTCACCCAAGCAGTGATTAATGAGCAAGGTAAAGTACCTGCAGTGTCTTAATGCTTCCAGAGTAGGGAGATCTCACTAATCCCTGTCATTGTAATTGTTATTTTAGTCTTGCTGGTACTGAATGTGTTCTGTTAGTACAAAGAATTTATAAAATTATTCAAAACAGACAAGTCTAGATCCAGCTGTGAGGTAGCTGTCTTTCTTACATCCCAAATTCGTAGAGCTTTCTGTTCAAGAGGATGTTTGGCTTTCAAATACCTTTGACTCCTTGTGAGCTCTGGCATGCTTCTGCATATAGGGGTGGACTCCCAGAATAGTCCCCAGCTAAAGGGAATTAATATAGAACACTTTTTTTTTCCCTTTCCCAGCTCACTTAAGAAGTTAAGTTTATTTAACTTTATATTGCCTTTTGTGAGGGCTTGTTTCACTCTTTCTCCCTGTAGATTAGCTGAGGCTTTCTGTTGTAGGCAGCTGGCCTGCAGGACCACATCTGCTCTTGTTACTGTCAAGCTCCAGCACTTCCCACTGTTCTTCTCCTGGTTTATTTCTCCATAGATCTCCTGTCAAAAACACTCCAGGCAACCTTCTGCACTAGAAAAGAAAAATACTTAAAAATTGATTTCATAGGGATCTGAGGCTAAATCACCTTGTGCAGCTTTAGTATGGGTGTACATCAGTTCAGTAAAAAAGTAAATTTTTAGCGTTTGAGTTGACATGGTCCTTGTAACGTGGGTGCCTGCTCACTTGAGAGAAACAGTGCTTGCCTTTCCTGTTTTGCCTCCGACAGAGGGGGGCTGACCTTCATGGGGAGCGTTAGCTAGTAGCCACTCCTCTTTGGGTGTTCTTGTTTTTGCAAACAAAAACAAACTGTCAAAAGGAATGGCAGTATTATTCTTGGTATCTGCCTTTCCATTGTATGTTAGGTCAGAGGTCTTGAAAATAATAATAATAAATTACTCTTTCCAATAATACCCTTTAAGCCTCTTGCATTGGATTCTATGATCTGCAGTGAAATGTGCCAAAATAATAGCGTAACATCCTGCTCTGTGGTGGTTGGTCTTGTTGTAAAAGCTATTGAGGTTGGTAGGAAAAGACTGCAGCTGGCTTCAGATCAGAGTCCTGAGATGCATCTTTACAGTGACATAAGCGAGATGATGCCTTGGTTTGGACTGACTCAAATTTGCTACCCCAAAACCTGGTTGGCAGGCATTTCCCTTTCATGCAGCCTGTGGGAATATGGGATAAAATGGGATAGGCAAAGTTTTTCATCTGAGTTAATGTCTCTCGTTTGACTGAGGTAAGCCAATAAGGTGGACAGGTATTTGGACATGCATAATTCTCATTAGATCTTGAACAAGCATAAGACCTGTAAAGCTAAAAAGCTGCTTTATAGCCCAACTAAAGCTAAATAGCTGGGAACAGTTACCAACTAACTTTCTCTGTCTTGTAGCTTCACTGGAGCAAAGGCAGATGTTATCAAGAGACTAAGAGTTTATGTGGGTTAGAGAGAAAAACCAATAGTGCTGTAGAGATGCAAATCTGAAGCTTACTGAGTTTGTCAGATGTATTGAAAGGTGGATATGCCTGAAATGTGGATAATTTTTCCACTGATACATGCTTCTTTATAAACCTTCCTTGCTTACAAGGAAAACAGTTTTTGGTGACTTTCTGCTATTGTAAAATGGCATTTATTCACGCTGGTGGCCAAGACCTGTGGCTTGCTGGACAGGAGTAGGGCTCAGCACTGGCCAGCCATCGCTGATGGTGTTCCTGGCTGCAGCCATTTCTTCTGTACAGCAAACAACACGTTTCTTTCTTTCCTTCTCAAATATTGCAGTGTTATGCAAGTCAAGTGACCTCGTTTTCCAGCTATGCAATACGAACAACTGTAACACATGATGAACCAGCTGTATCCCCTTCCCTTGAAATGCTTTTTGAATTTGTATGTCTTTGGTGTGTTGTTCCATGTTTGTATTATTCGTTCTGAGCACCTGAGCCAGGTCCTTTAAAGATTGCCTTTTTCTAGGACTGAAAACGTAGCATTAGTGCTAACAAATTTTACTGTAAATATTTTTATAAGAGTTTTAAATAATTTTTTGGATTGCTTTTTATGGTTGTCAATGACATTTATGTTAAATTCTGGATCTAATTCTTACACTCCTGTGCAGTTTTTCTGGCTGTGATGTAGGTGTGAATTTGTATGTTTTCTGCACAAGAAATTAGCAATTGTAACCAAGATCTGGGATAGCTCTTATGTTGATTCTAACATAGTAGAAAGACAGCATCGGGCTCAATGTTATGAAATAATAAATTAAAATCCATTACCTCAGTCACCAGTACGCTCTTAGATTATTAGCTATTTTAAAACAATTTCAGTACTCTGATTTAATTTTCTTCTGCTGGGTGTTTGCTTTCTGGTCAGCTTGGTGGACAAGCTGTCTCTTGGCGGTTTCATTTCTCTGCTCCTGTGTTAGCTCAGCGCTGCTTGAGGATCAAGGATGTGATGCGCACTATACAACACGCATGCAAAGCCCATGGGTTTCCAAAAATAATGGAATTATTGCAGGAGGTTTTGTAAAAGCTTTACAAACAGAACTCAGGCTGCTTTCTTGCAATGCTCCTGTTTGAGTAGGAAGGTTTTTCTCAGCCCTGTTCTGTTGTTGGCTCTTTTGGGGGTCACCGCATGCTGACCCCCTGCGGGACTGTGGCCTTGGGTTTCCAAAAGGTGACTTTGCTCTTCTGGTGAAAGCATCTCCAGGGATGTGCACCCACGAAACCCAACAGCATCACTTGCGGGTACGTGCTTGTGAAGAGGCTCACACACTGCCGGGTTTGCAGAACAGTCAAGCATATGTAAAGCAGGATATATTTGCCTCCAGCAATCTGTTGTTTAAACAAGTTTGAATCAAGTCCATCTTTTCCATTTGTGCCTAATAGATAAATTGGGGGTGATTAAAACCAATTTTCAGTTCATTCAGTTTATCCAAATACTTTTTTTGTACAGATGTGTGCGGCACTGTAATTACCAAAAAGATACTTGGCGGCATTTGCATGACAACACCATGAAAGCTTAATACTGTTCTGTCATTTGCAGTGTTTGGAGACCAAAATCCTTAATATCCAGCCATGTGTGACGCCTAATTCATCAAGCTAACTTGATGGTTCCACAGATAAATGCAGCTTGTTTTTAACTTGGGATTCATTGCTAATAAAACGTAGTGTCGGAGCAGTTGCCCCCTTGGCTTAGCATCATGCCCATAAATCACATTCACATATGCATAATCAGTTGCTGAAAAGCTACAGGGTTTGGGAGGATGTTAGACATCATAGTCTGGAAATGAGTGAATTCATTTTTTTTTCCCTTCTGCCTTTATCTTTGTTTATGGTTTTATAAATTATTTTCCTCTACAGTGACAAATAAATAAATATTGAGAATTTTAATTTGTATATTTTATGTATAAAAACAAAAAAACCTTTAAGAATAATGTAAGACTGTGAAGTAATTTACCTGGGTGTTAAATTCTTTGTTTTTGTAAAGCAGACTTTGTTGGTTCAATAGCTGACAGTATAACATAAGAATCTGGTTGACCGTTCAAGCTCATTTTTATAGTAAAAGATTTTTTTTTTGTGTGAACATGAAGGATGAAGGACGTTGCAAAGCAATTCTCTTGACAGCTGCCTTATCCAGTGCGACGAACGATGCAGGGAATGGTCTTCATTGACGTATTTATATTATAACAAAATCACATTGTAGTTCCCCATACTTTGAATAAAAACCAGACTAATGGAACTCCTCTGGGTCTGTTTTGATTTCATTCCCAGCTTCTGACAGCAAGGGACACTCTCATCACTCCATGTGGCTTTTTTTCCTCTTTAATTCTATACAAATGCAAACCCTGGTTTTATTTTGTGTCCTTTCACGTGGTACACAGTTACTCGCCTGAGCTCCGAACGCTGGAGGCACATGAAGGGATGGGGCTGCCCGGCCGTGGCTGCGTATGAAGCGACTTATCACAGTCGGTCTTTCCAGGCCACCACTGAAATTCCTAAAAACAGCCACGCTTCTGGGCTGAGCGCTCGCTCAGCGTCTGCCAGAGGTGTTGGCGCGAGGCTGGCTGCAGGGCTCCCTCCTGCAGGCCTGGGGACGGCTTGCTCGTGTTTCTGCTACCGTGCGTCTCCCAGGGGCTTTGCTTTGTGGGCTTTGCCCGTCTCCTTGGGAATAAGCCGAATTTGAGGGCAGGAAGTTGGTTTTCCCAACAGAAGTTTAAGGCTGTTTGGTTACCAGAGTGACAGAAAGGAACGTTTCTCTTGGGGGTGGGAAAAGCCTTGGTTAAGGGGCATTGATGGCAGAAGACGGGACCTTTTAGTGGATGCAAAAGGGATGAAGGAAAACGTGGAAAACGAGAGTTTACCCCCATGGGCTCAATATTCCTTAATAACGCATTTCCCACATCACTGGAAAGACCAACACATTTAACAGGTAGCACAACTCAGTTTGACTTACGCTTAGCTACATCTCAGCTCACCAGTTTTCCACAAATGCTCCTCATGCCTCCTCTGTTGATAATGATGTATGACACCAGCTTTACCATATGGGATCCTGAAATTTAACTGCCTGATGAACACTGGTAACAGCATATCGTGGGTTGCTCTGTGCAGCTGGAGGACTTTGCGAATATTCCTTATTTTATTTCAAAATGACTCGTCTCCCGCACAGCTGGCCCCTTTTTATTCATGTTTAAACTGATAGAACTACAAAACTATGAAGCTGTGGTGGGAGAAAATCCTTTGCAACACAGAAAGAAATCCTATGACCTTGATTTTGCTGCCTAACTTTTTCTATTACTTTGTTGTTTCTTTTTGCATCCTACATTTTTTATCTTTTCACACGTGTTGCTATGTTCTCCCCTAAGTTTTGTCTCTAATAAACCCAGCCCCCGTAACTTCTGCTGGCAAGAGATGCTCACTCCACTTGCTTGCCCATGTGGTTCTCAGCCTGTGCTGCACCAGTCTGGGCTGCCGCTGCCGAGCTCACCAAAGCAGCTCCCCATCATCTTGCTGGATGGCACTCATTTTAAAAAAACCTGGGATGAGAGACGTCTATTCTGCAGGAGTGATACCATATGGTTTGGTATGCGAGTCAGCCGGGAACTGAATCAAAGGGATGGCAGAAAACAAACCCAGCTATGGAAATTGCAACCACCTGATAAAAGATGTGCCTCTTTAATTGTAGACGCAAATGAATAAATATAGCCAAAGGGGGATCCCCTACGCCCTGGTGCCCTGAGCTGCAGAGGGAAGTTTGCACAGGACCTCGGTTTCCCAAGGAATGATGTGGCCTGGAGATCGGACGTGGATGTGGTGGCTTCAGAAGGCAAAATCGCCTCTGCACTGGCTGCTGGCTTCTTCCTTGGCCATGCTGATGGGAGGTGTGATGGCAAAGAATAATTGCACTTAAAAAACCCTTCAACCTGTTGGAGGTTTCTGTAAAAAATAGCATGTAGGAGGCAGAGGACCACTACAGAAATGTTACCACGAACTATGTGGGGGTTCCCAGAGCATCCTGCGGTTGCTCAGTGGTTAATGATATCACTTTGTGTAATGTTATGCTGCACTATAAACAAGCACAAAATCACTTAACTACTTAGTGACGCAAAATATTCTAAGAAATTTGCCAAAGTGATTAATGCTAACGCTCTTGTTCAGCAAATTGAATGAGATTTAATTGGCACAGCTGCTGGAGCTCAATGCATTTGATTTGGCCCCAATTTATGAACTGTATTATCATGAGCCTTCCACTTCTCTTCTTTCATTGCAAACCTCCACAGCTTCTGCTCAGCATATTGCTCAGTAAATTACAAGTCTTAAAAAGCGAGGCTGTTTACAATCAGCAAAACTTCTAAAAGGGCCCTTTTAAGGATACATAATGCCTGTCCCAAAGGTTCTTTTCTTCTCAGAAGCATAAGAGATCTAAATGTTATTTTTGAATGTCCTTCTCTTACTTTATATTACCCTTTCTTTGCAATGTTATTTCACCCAATAGTGAGTTTGTCTCACTGGAAGAATGTTGAAGTATAATTTTAATCATAATTTAAATCACGTACTTAAAGTCGGAGTTGTGTTGGAGCAGAAATGTACCCTAAGACTGTATTTGACATTTCTTGAGGATTTTCAAACACAAGCCATTTCTGCTGCTTAGTCCCAGTTGCCAGACCTGTACAGACAACATCAGAAAAATTACTCTTGTTCATAAGACAGTTTTTTATTGCTTTACTACTGACTAGATATCCTTTTCTCCCTGGGAACAGCATCTCCTTCCACTCTGTGTTTTGATCCCCACAGATCAGCTCTCCTGAACCTACCTAAAGAAATCACTGGGCTCTGATTTTCTACTGGAGGAATAGGGAAAGCCACATGGATTGGTGACACATACAGAAAGTTTTGTTTTACTTTATTTTACTCACAACCACGTCTCTTCCTGATGCCCCATTCTGCCCCCCTGAAACCTTTCTACCCGGAATATTTTGTCTATTGTTTGCGATGTGAAACATCCCACAGATGTGATGCAAGAAGCACGAAGCTTCCAGCAACATCGGGCTTCTGCACTTGCAAAGTCACCTTGTCTGTGTGTTGGGGTGCTCAGCGAGCCCTTCTGCCAGCTGGAGCTATGGGCACCACAGCCCAATTAGAGTTCGGGGCTGAATGAATGGGAAACATTGCACGCAGACCCTGCTTGACCTAGCATCATGGAAGAGCACTCTTGCCAAGTTACTCTGTTTTTTTTTTTTTTTTCCCCCACATCAGAACTTTCTCTGATGGAAAGTACAGTATTTGTAGAGCTACAGTGTTCCAGCGAGCTCTGATTTTATTCCGAATTGGGTAATATTTCTTACCTGTGTAAGCGAAGCTTAATGAACAATCAGTTCACATGTTATCAATTTAGTTTTAAATGCACTAATATATATGAAATACATAATCACATGTACTTTAATGTGTTGCTGTAGCTTTTGCATCCTAGGGCACACATCATGTGCTGGAGCACTGAAGCTTTGACCCTGTGCCCAGAAATCCCCGAGGCAGCTGCATAGACCTGAAGTGATAACAGACCTCAGTTAGCTAGTGGAAAAAATGCTGTTGATAAGATGCAGCTAATTTGTAGATTAAAGGAAATCAGCCTGGGACACTTAATTTGTGGTAACCTAGCAAGGTGAACATGATAAAATCATTCCAAGAGTGTTAGATTTTGTCTAAACTGACTTTCCAGTTTCAGACTGGGTGTGTGGGTATAAACGGCTGGGGGCTTTCACACTAGATGAGTTTGTAGGATTTTAGGACCTCTCTCTGCCACTCAACCTGAAGTTAGGAAATTACTTACTGTTTTTGACTCTGAGCACTTCTTGCCCCTGCACACTACGGTCTGAGTACATCCTGCCAGAGCACCCATCAGGAAACAGGGTCTTACAGATCACCGTGCATGGCTCCCCCACTTTTCCTCCTTATTGGTTCTTAAAGTCCTCCTTTGGATCAGGCTTTGCAGAGAACAAGGGCTGCAGGCCATGCCTTATAGCCTATAGCTGCTGTTGTGCACTGTGGTCCGGGTTCAACCCAGTGGATAAAGCAGAAGCAAAAGGAGGTTTAAAATGCCTGTGGCTTGCAAGAACCTGGAATATGAATGGGCCTGGGGACTGCATGTCTTAACAAATGATATGTCTCAAAAATCAGTCCACTTACTAGTTGTATATGTTGCTTTTAATAGCTATATCTGGAATGTAAAGCATGTGCTTCTTTTTTTGAGCGGATAAGAGATATTGCGAATGGTTTGGCTTGCCTAACAAGAAATTATTATTTTTTTAACATTCTTATTTAAGACCAACATTCATTAACATACCGACTGGCCCAAATTTCAAGAGCAAACAAACACATCATCTCTGTGAAATGCATCATTCCTCATGAAGTGAAGGCAAGCAGCAACTACACTTGCTTTGTTAGGGAGTTACCTTTAAAAAAAAAAAAAAAAAAGGTGGAAAACCAGGTGGAAGTGAATTACTTAAAACCAGAACACCTGTTCATGACTTAAATCTTAATTGTGATCAATTGTTTCCAGCTGTAGGTGCTGACTGCTTCACTCACAAATATTATTTGACTCTGGCTGCTCTTCACAGAGGAAGTTCAATCACTTTTCTGAATTTTCTTTTGCTTTTTCTTTGTAAGAAATGCTTTGTGCTCCTTTTTGGCCCCAAGCAACTTCTCAGCAGGTGGTGATAGGAGAGTAGCTTCTGCGGAAGTTACGGAAAGTGGTGTTGACAGTGAAGAAGATGTACTAGAGCTGGTTCCACGGGATTTTGTACCCTGCAGCCAGGGGAGGAGACGTGTTGGATGAGCACAAAGCTATAGGAGAAAAGGTACGTACAAGAGAGGCTGATGCTCTCAGCACTGGGTTATGCGTGCTATGTGTCTGGCTTGTTGCTTGGGTAGGGATGGTTGCAAACCTCTCAGCTGCTTAGTAAATGAATGTAACACCAGGTATTTTGCAAATGGCGATGACGGTGTTTGTGCAAGGTGGTAGTGAAGTCTTGTGTTTTCTTCAGTATGTGGTCCTGAGTGTTATATCAAGTGATGCTGCTCCTCTGGTTCGTTGCCAGCATGCTATTTATTATTGCTACAGCAGTGGCTGAGGAGACAAGTGCCAGTATAAAAGGTGGTGCAGAAAAAGGTGGAGATTTGAAAGCACATTCAAGAACAAAGGAGGATACAGAGAGAGCATGGAGCAATAACATAATACCTATCAGAAAAGGGAGAGCTGGAAATGTTTATTGTGGTAGTAACTTTGTAGGGGAGTAAAGCAGGTGGTTTTACTCATCTTTCTCTGACAATCTCAAAGTTTTAAGGACTATGCAACACCATGTAGGTATGGAGTCTCAGTCATAAGGGATATTGAAGAACTCTGAATGCAACTGGCCTAAAATGAATGGTGGTAGATGGGAAGTGGGGGTTGTTGTCTGTGAGATTGTGACACCCTTCCGTTGTTCTTCTCTAGTTTCAGCTGTGTCCTGAGACAACAAAGGGTGAAAGGAAAAAGTGCATTAAAAACAAGAACAAAAATACCACCCCAAAGAAAAACACCCAAATGGGTCAGTTTGACGGAATTATTTTCACTTGAGGAAAAATCGATTCATATACTCTTTATTTGGAGCAACACTCTGTGGGCCCCAAAACCATAATTTCTTTCCTGAGTGATACAAAGAGCTAGAAACATCAAACTTGGAGGAAAAAATACAGCGGGAGTAGATCACTTTAGCCCCCCCCCTTACAAAATAAACTGATGACCTCAGCAAACTCACCAGGAATCAGAATGAGCACAGGTTCCCCCCAAAGTGTCTAGCCTGCGTGTAGGTGGAAAAGATATCCAACCCCATCCAGTGACCACCTGCATAGGAGTGTTCTCATCTGCTCTTTAATTTCTTTTTTTCCTTTAATTTTTATATGGGTCTATGCCCCAGCCAGCAGGAGCCCTGCTGGGCTAGCAGGGAGCCCACACTGCTGGCTGCAAGCTGCTGCATAGCCGCAGCCTGTTGGTCCAGGCATCCCGGAATGCGTTTTGCAAAGGGTTTGGCAGCAAAAAGGAGTCAAGATGATCTGTTGCTAGCAAGGAAATGACAGAAGACATAAATGGAACTAAAGAACAGAATTAAAAAAATATATGTTGCACTGTGTGTGTGAGGTATTCATGTTATGCACTACTCTGCTTATTTGGATAATGCTTTGGAAAGAAGCCCCTTCAAGAAGAGAGACCGAGAGCAGTCACTGGGCTTCCAGTGTCCTCCTGCACTGGAGTGGTTTTGGTCTCCATTGCAGTGGTTTTAACTCTGCAAATTAATTCTAAAGAATCATTTCTCTTATGCAGCAATAACCTAAGAATAATTAAAAAAACCTGTGTATCTCTGTTTCCTATTTGTTTAATAATGGTTGATTAGTGTGTTTGATATTTGTTAACATGGCAAACAATTATTTTGGAGAAATGAGAATAGGAACTCCTAAAAATGTACCATATAAAATAGTGCCAGCTTCCTCCTGCTTCAAGAAGCAGAAATAGTGATTGATGCCTTCTGCCACAGCTGGTGTTTATATAGAGATAATTTAGGTTTTGCCAGGTGTGTGGCTGGAGATATTAGATACAATCAGGCAGTTTCCCCATGAGTTTGTGTACATGCTTTTTTTGGTAATGCCTATGTATTTTTTTCCCTTATCTAGTTAATTCTGCAGTTTCTCATGTATGCAGCAATTTGAGTCGATGCTGAGTAAATGTATGTTTTCTATCGGGCTGTCAGGGTGCAATCATTTCCAGCCTGCAGGAGCAATCACTTCAGCAAAACCTCTTTGAATTAGTGACAGGAGGAGGAAAGCTCGTTAGTGACAGGCTGGATCCCAGTGTTAGGATGTGCCATGCAGGATGCTGGGCTCTGGGGGTCAGCACAGCCAAATGAATGAGTGCAGGCCTGGCTAGCAAAACATGTGCAGTGTGTCTTCCTGAAAATAGTGTTCCTCAGTGTTTGAAAACATATGGATATGATTTTCTTCTTGGCAGTGCAGCTACATAATGCCGGCACCTGAACTATATTTTGCATATAGACTGGGATCAAATGTGCTGTGATGGAAATATTCCCTAGTCTGTTTTCCAGCTTCCTCGTATCTGAGCCCCTTATTTGATGACACATTAAAAATATCTTGTGGACAAGAAGGAGGAATTTTTAAGCGGTATCTTTAAGCCATGTAGTTTGTTATTTCTTTTCTGGTATGAGGTGCAGGGGCAGTGAGCTGAGGAGGAGCAGGTGTGGGGAGGTCCCACAGGCCAAACTGGTCCTACAGGCCAAACCTGCGCACCAGTGGGGCTGTGGCCTTAATTAAGCTGATACGGACTACCTGTGAACTCTTAGGGCAGTGTGCTTTACCCCATTTCACAGTCTGAATTCCTATTAATTGGTATCCCCAAAATTTCAGAGATTGCAATACTAGTGTTGTGAGTCCCATATATATGTTTCCTGCTGAGCACCATCTGGGGTGACCTCACTGCCCGTGTTATACCCATGGCTGTTATGGACTTGCTAAATGATAGGGCCCAGAAAATGCATAATGTCTGATGCGCTAAAAACAACAAAGCTGTTGATTGTTCTGGAGTTGCTCAAATCCATAACAATTCCCCTTATGCCATGTGTCCCCTTCCATCCCAGCAAGGCTGGTGGAAGCAGCTGGGCCATGGGTTGAGGAACTGCATGGAGAACGGGCCCATCTCGAAATGAGCTTAGAAAAAGGTACCAAGTGATAAAAGTGATTGGACTTCCTCCAGCTCAACCCACCACCGCTGCGTGAAAGCTGGTGCTGGGGTAGAGAAGGGCTCCTGGTGGGAAATGAGATGCTGGGGGTGAGGACTGGACCACTTCTTTGGGGAGCAGAGCAGGTTTAGGTTGGTTCCAGTGGTGTGTGGTCCAGCACCGTGGGTCCGTGCTTTGTGGCAAGCCAAAATAACAGCTGGTCTTATCCCCTCTCTGTTCTCCTCTCTGTCCCTCTTCCAGCTGTCCGGAGAAGAGGTTAGCCTTCTGCTGATCTGACTCTCTGAAAGTCCTCTGAGGGGTGATGCGTGCGCAGGGAGGGAAGGAGAACCTGAGGAGCTGGATCAGTGTCTCCATCATCCCAGCCCTCCGTGAAAATTGTGGTCAGGCTTCCTGTTTTATGGTCCTTCTTTCACTCCTCTTGTTTTTTGATTCTTTGAACAGCTAAAAATTGGCTCTCTTCCATGCCTGCTGCAAGCCACCGTTAGTGTATGCAGTTGAATAAATGAAGTAATTATTTCAATTGCATTAATTTCCTTAAGTCCTAGAGACATGCTCGGCATGCTACAGGTGCCAGGTAGTCACACTGGCCTCTTGCTCACAGGGAGAAAGGTGCAGCTGCAGGAGACCTTGGTCATAGGGGCCTGCAAGGAGCCTGGTGGTCTGACTGGATCCGGGGGGACAGCCTCCTCCTGTCAGGTAGTTTATCTGCACAAAGTTATACCATGCATATAGCTAGTGTGTATGAATACAAAATTATTGATTTTTCTAAATCTTTTTTTTTTTTTTCCAAAATGACTTGGGAAAGCTGAGGAAAAGGGTCATGAAGCACAGTGATTGGTGATACTGGGATTTGCACCAGAGCACAAGGACTACCTGCTGGGTCACAGTGACTTTCTTTTCCAGCTCTTTGCTGTCTCATAGAGCCCTATTAGCATGGTATCTAGCAGACGAGGTCTTTGTATGCACAGTGTCCCTTGGTTGACCGAGTGTAGGGTTTCAGCTACAAGACCTTCTTGAGGTCCCCTTTTATTCCAGGGGAAACTGAAGTTTACCCCACCGAAAGTCACATTAGCAATAAGACGTGGTGCTTGTGCAAATTTTGAAACAAACTTCCCTAAAGGACACTGGGTTTTGGAAAAAGTGAGTAATTTGGAGATTTAATTATAGGAAGAGTGAAATAGATGTTCTCTAGCTGCTGGATTGTGGGATTTGAATCTGATAGAAACATAATTTAAAATTTAAGTCTCAATGACATTACCTAGAAGCTGCTCAGTAAATAACACTTAGAAATTCCTGGAGGTCAAAGAATGTTTTTGTTGAATGTGTGTAGGGTTGCAGGGCAAATAATTACTCTTGGTTGAACTTAGAGCCCCTTATTTGTAGTGGTCTGCCTCCTTTTTTTTTTTTTAAAAAAATATTTTTTTTGTAATTTTGAAATACAGCTCAAGAAATAAAGAAATAAGGCCGAAAAGGTTATTAGCATCTTGCTTTTCTGTTATAACACAGATGCAGGCATTGCCTAGGAAGGGACTGATTGCCTATGCTGTTGCTGGCTTGTCGATGAACCAGAAAACCTTCTATTAGTTTATGGAGATGAGATTTAGACTTACACAAAAACTTGACACCATGCCATGTTTTTAATTAGTTTTTTTGAAAATATATGTGAGATGAGACATGCATACACCATCGTTTCTTAATGTGGCTGCTAAGGAGAATGTCTTTTGGTTCTGAAATCTGTATCTTTTTGCAGTTAACTCATTTTATAATTGCTATTTAAATAAGCCAGGGCCAGATTCCTCTAGTTTTACTCTTCTGTAGAAAACACTTTTCTTCTTCAGTTGGCCTGTTGCTTTTAATGAGATTGTCTAGATTTGATCCCAAGTAAACATAAACGCAACAGGTGAAATCAAGACCTGACAGTTGATAAATTTTACCTCTTTATCATTTATCATATACCATTTACTCACTTATCATTACATAATTTTCGAACAAACTGAGCCCTTTCAAATACTTTTATCTTCCTTGTCACTTTTAATTTTAGGACAATCCATTCCCCAAATCTAGATTTATGAGGGGGGTTATTAGTGGACCCTGGTCTTGTGGCCTCTTCAAGGGCTACCAACTTTTTGAAGCTTACTTTTCTTTTGTGGAAAGTAAGCAGCTTTACATAGGCAAGTCAATATTGGGGGAGGGAAAGCTAATGTGATCTGTTTTCTGATCACCTTAAAATACCCCCTGAACTAGTCAGTGCGTTTCAGATTTTGACAGATTAACAGCTAACAATTTGTCTTGCCTTTGATAAGCCCAGCTCTAATAACTGACATTTTAGTGGTCCCTAAATGGTCCATGGCTTCAATATAACTTAATTTGTTGGGCATGATTCTGCACACACGATGTCCATAGCCAAATTTGCATTCCCATCCCTGCTGCAGTGGTGTCAGTCTCCCATCAGCTACTCGCAAGTGTCATTAAGAGCTGGTCCAGCACCCAGATAAAGGCAGTGTAAAGACAGCAGGAGGCTTCACAAGCTCTCTGTGTGACTATGTATTTGTAAATAAGTGATCAATTTATTTTTTTTAAGAGAAGATATTTGCTGGAGGAGTCATGTCTGATATAGGATGGTGCCTGGCTGTGGAGCTGGGGACTCTCAGGCACACCCCTGCAGCTCACTCCTCCCCAGCTCTGTTTAATAGGAGCCCAAACCAACTGTGAGGAACCTAAAAAGGCACCGAGAAAGTGCCTGGTTGCGACCTTGCAGATGTTTGAGGTTGGCTTTCTAAAGGGATAGAGAAGAACTGAATTGCTGAATTCTTGTTGTGTTTAGGGAATCCATCTTCTGCAGTTTCATAGAGAAATGTTATTTGAACAATGTTTCTTCACTAAAACAGGCATTTTAAAAGTAAAATAGAATTTTTAAATCTCTCTTGCATTAGATGTATTTTGGGTTCCACTTTCCATCCTGTGTCTGTGCTCCAGCCCTGGAAGACAACCCAGAAAAATGCTTTCCATGCTCTTCTAATGCAAGTCATATTTGTGCTGTTGAATGAAGCTGTCTGTAGCCTAGAAGTACACAAGAGATGTACGGAACATAAGCTGTGCAAATGTTAGCACTTGAGCCTGAAGGCCCCTATTAAATTGGTCCACATATTTGCATGTGTATTTACTTAATTCCTTCCTTTTCATCTGTTAAATTCAGTATGCCAGGGGAATGTTTCTGTGGTTTACTTGCTTGCAGGTCAGCTGCACCACTTCTCACCTACAACTGGTGTTGCATCAATCTCTACATGTTACCGAAAATATTGATTCAGTGAGAAGCTAAAATACTGTTTTTATAACCTACAGTTTATTTTAGATAGGGGGGGGCGGGGGCAGAACCAACAAAAAACAACCTTGTCCTTTATACCTTGTCTGCACTGGTCACTGTGCCTCCAGCTGGAACACATGCAGCTACTTCTCAGAGTTGTGTATTTGCTCTCCTTAATGGCTGAAGAGTACAGACGTGTCCTATAATGATGTGAACAAGTTTGATAATGTTATGTTCATGTAGGACCTTTTTGTTCTGGTGGTGCTGTATGGAAGCATTTATAAGTTGATACCGAAGTATCTTTAGAGTATACTTTTTCACATGTCCATCTCTTACAATCCCTGAAGGGCACGTTTTGTGTCTGTTAGGGTTCACCTCACTATGGGAGGGTGGGAGAATCTTGTCAAAACATCACTCTGCAAGCAGGTACTAAAATGTGTTTGAAAGATAAATGTTGTGACACCCTCCATTTTACTCTACTGTAGCTATAATGAACAGTAATTCCGTAAGCGTACTCTGGGTGGCTTGGAGAGGCTATGCTAGGCTTGGTCTGATGGCTTTGCTGTGTCTGTATTCATCACCTTTGTCGCTTAGAGACAGTGTCTCTCGAGCTCGTAACCTCGGTGGCTGCTTTCCTTCCCTCCCTGCCCTGCTGTGACTGAGCGCTTTCAGCCTTCTTCCAACGCAGTTTATTTAAAACAGCAGTAACGGCATTGGAATCGTAGAATCATAGAGTGGCTTGGGTTGGAAGGGACCTTAAAGATTCTCCAATTCCAGCCCCCTGCCACAGGCAGGGACACCTCCCGCTAGACGGGGCTGCCCAAAGCCCCTTCCAGCCTGGCCTTGAGCACTTCCAGGGATGGGGCACCCACAGCTTCTCTGGGCAGCCTCTGCCAGGGCCTCGCCACCCTCTGAGTGAAGAAGTTCCTCATAACATCCAATCTAAATCTCTCCTCTTTCAGTTTAAAACCATTTCCCCTTGTTCTATCGCTATCTGCCCATGTAGAAAGTCACTCTCCTTCTTCTTTTTAAGCCTCCTTTAAGTACTGACAGGCCGCAGTGAGGTCTCCCTGGAGCCTTCTCTTCTCCAGGCTGAACATCCCCAGCTCTCTGTCTTCGCAGGGGAGGTGCTGCAGCCCTCTGAGCATCCTTGTGGCCCTCCCCTGGACCCGCTCTAACAGGTCCAGGAACATGGAGGAACTGTGCACAACCTGGCGGTGTACGGCACTGCCAGGAACAATTACAGAATAAAAAAGCCAAGCCTGCCTACAAAGCCCTGGATGACAGGAGGATGAGTAAATTCTGCTGCTGGCAGGCAGCAATGTAGCTGGCAAAGCGCTCATCCCAGTGAGCAGGCGCAGATCCTGGCCTCTCCAGCTGTGCCCCTCTCTGCCTTGGGCAGGAGAAGGATGCTCCCAGCCTCACCCAGAGCCCCTCAGGACCCACCCTGTGGCTCTTTGCCATGCACAGCATGCACTGCAATTGTGTTTTGGTACAATTAAATGAGTAATAGTACTTCTTAAAATTTAACTATTACCTCAATGCATCAAGGATTTAAAGGAAAAATTAACTCCTTGAATCCCCTTGGTGCAATATTGCTCCTACAAACACTGCAGCAGGGACTGGGAAACCTTGCTGAATTCTGAGTATTGCTAAACGTTGCCTTTAACCATGCAATGTTTTAGCATGCAGCGGATGAAATTAATGAATCTGATGATAATGAAGGTATAACTGAATGAGTGTTACGCCTAGAGGCTAATCATCAAGTAATTCAAGTGAGGCTGCAATTATAAGATTAAGGTTTGTGTGATAAGTGTTTACCTTTATATAAACCAAAATCCAATACTTAATAAAGCAACAGAATTAAGTTAGAGGAGAAGAAAATATAAGGGGTGTGGGGGGAAGATCTCTCATCTGTCATGAAACAGGTAGATTGCTAGCTGTATTTGTTGCTCAGAAAAAGCCAGGTGTTTCTGTAGCCTGAAACAGTAAAACTTGCCCGGGGCCCTCGGGGAGGCAGGGTCTCACCAAGGCGGGCAGAGGCACGATCCTTGCTGGTTGTGTTGTCCCCTCTGTGGGGTGCAGCAGGCAGTCACGGTCATTGGCCACAGGTGGATTTTGGTGAAACCAGGAAGGTTTCACTGGTGCTGACTCAACACCAATGCACCAGAATGAAACACTGCAGACAACACTCTCCTGCCCTCCCTGTTCTCAGCTTGTAGCTGGCAGCTTTAGCTGGCAGCTGGAAGCCCAACTTGGAAATGAAGAAATTTTATCTGCATGTAACTAATGGCTGGTGGAGCAATAGAGGAAAGTTTGAGCAGGGGAGCTGGATCTGCGCATGCATCTGCTTGTTGCTTTGTCCACTATGAACTTTTGCAGCAAACCATCCACAGGTGGCCAGGTGTGGTTGCGATCTGCAGCACTGGTCACCCTGGCAGAGGGGACTGGTCGGATGGGGTGGGAGAGCTGGGGGGGGGGTCAGGTCTTTTGGCCCAGAGAGAGGGATGTGTTCATGCATTGCAGGACAGAAGGGATGAGTGGACTTGTGTGAAATGGGTGAGGTCAGTACACTGAGAACAGAGCTGGAAAAAATACGAGTGGAACATTTAGGAGCACGTGAAACATCTCCAGGTGAAGAAAGGAGGACAGCACAGAGTGGCACATGCGACGTGCTGGTTTTCTCTGGAAGAAGCCAAAAGCAGGGCAAGAGTGGAGATGTCTGAAAGTAATGAGTTTGCAAGAGAGAGACTCAGCAAGAGAGAAGAAATTGATTTGTTTAGCAAAAAAGACAGCAGTGCTGGAAGTAGCTGATCTGGTGTGGGCTGTCCTTGGAAGCCCCACAGATGCAGGTTTGGTACCGTGGCTCAGAATGAGGAAGAAATCTGCATGTGGTTTCAATTTCTAAAAGCTCCCACTTCAGCTACTTTCACCGTTCCGGAAGAACCATTCCGCGTCTGCTGGAAACCCTGTCCTGGAGGCTGGGAGGGGAGGCGGAGGTCTGCGATACGGGCACTGTTCTGTGACTCAGCGTCAGGGATTATTTTGGCTGGTAAAGCCATCAGCACACAGTTTTTTCCACCACAAGATGGCATCAGTTAGGCAGTGAAGGAAGGCAAGGTTGCAGAAGGACCTCAGACTGGAGACGAGAGTGGGTTTAAAATAAAAACAACATTTCAGAATTAATAGCAGGCGAGTATGAAATGAGCATTTGTGGCACGAATGTCTCTTACAAAATTATATTATCGAAGAGCTTATTTCTGATGCATAAAATGAAATTGCCACTCATCGGATGAGCCAGTGCAGCTGCTGACTGTGGTACTAGCAGCGTGAACAAAATTTTGCTTGCAAATGCTTTTCCGTTGTTTGCACATATAAGATCTAAGCGGGTTTTGGTTCTCCGATAGGTCTCATAAAGGCTGTTGGTTGTTTGCTGTAAGCTAACAACAATATTTACCCTCATCTAATGCTCATCTAACGTGTTGCTTAAGGTCTTTATTGCAGTTTGTTTTATGCGAGTCCTCATTCAGATGCTCTGTGCTTCACACACGCACATATATAATTTTTTTCAATCCTTTTTTCAGGGCTTCCTTTTATCTCTGTGGTCTCAAAATTTGTTTAAGGTAAAAGTGCACCTAAATACTCATAGTGCCCCATGTATCTCTGTCCATAATCGCCAGCTTGCCTGAGATTGATGTTAATTTTGATCCTTTTCTAGTTATTACTAGAAGTAATTGCAGAATACCTTGGTACATCTTGGTCTTATCTTTTCAGAGATGTCAGATTTGTGGATTGTCTTTTTCTTTCTTTTTTTTTTTTGTTAAAAAAATTCTAAAATCCTGTTTTGTACCCTATATCTGTCATATTCTCCAAGAAGATGAAGAGGATCTTTGCAGTGTCCCAGTATGGACATGGTCCTATACAAACTGCTTTTAAAAACAAAACAAAAAACTCATTCTTGGTTCTCTTAAAGATTTATATCTGCCTTTTTTGCTGATTTGGTTTTAAAAGCACAGGTTATCAAAATGTCATGCTAGTGAATGTAGCTCATGGTGTCACAAGATTATAGCAAGTCATTTTGAGATATATGAAGTGCTAACCGTGGGTTTTTCTGTGCTATGTTTTGCAATTTACAGCTGCCAAGGGCTTATTTCTTTCTACTGCTGTGTAGCTTTCATAGGACTCACGGAATTCATGTTTTGTTGTTGTTTTTTAGAAGAAGTAATGGGCTTTAATGTTTTTACAGTGTGCGTGTGGCAGAATAGGAGCATAAGATATTGAATTGCCTTAGTAACCCCTCTAATCTAACCAGCAAGCTTGTATGGCCCAAGCAATGTATAAAGCAATGCTGAGCCTCCCTTCAGCAGCACCACAATGTGCACGCTCTTTTGTTCCTTTTGCAGCTATCAATTTGTTTCTGAAGCATGAAGTGCTTGTGTAAGTGGTATTATAACAGTGACCGTTGTGCTTGATCTTGCATGTACTTCACACATGGAAACCCCACTGAAGTCAATTGGTGTTTGAGCTAGAGGGCTTCCAAGCCTGGCCTGCGATTGCTGTCTGTGACAATATCTGTGACAAAAACCCAAACCTAAACAAAAGACATTGCGTGACTTGATAAATATTTTTTTCAGCATGGCTGACACAGGAGAGTTAAATGAGACTGACATAGAGATGAAGAAGGGGTTTTTCAAAACATAGCCACTCTCTGCAATAGCTATACTGTGACTCCTCAATTAATTTTATCTGGATGGTCTTTGACAATGCTTCCAGATCAGCACTTTGAAATAACCAGGAGGTCATCGCTTCCCCAGAGCAGCCCTTATGGCCTGTGAATGGACGAGGGAATTCCATGTAAATGACTTGTTCCTGCTCATCCTCAGCTACTCCCAAATGCTGTTGGCTTTGCTCCTTGAAGAGGCAGGGCAGGACTGTGCCATGCTATGGGGAATTGGGGGTTCTACGTCAGGCTGACCTCTCCCAGCACATTGCAGTTAGGGTGTTGTTGTCTTTTCTGCTTTTTGCTGCAGTATTTGAGGGGCGATTGCAGTTGTGGTGGCTTTTGTTAGTCTGCAGCTATAAATCCCCCACGGTCTCCTCTGGCCAATAGCATTTGCTTGAGAGAAGAAAAAGTTCATTTCTCGCGTCTGCTCCCCTCCTTCCTGCAAACAAATTTTTTTTTTTGTAGTGCTCCAGGGGGTAGCTTTTGTCTTTGATCTCAGAAATGTTTGACAATTCATGTTACCAGCCTTTTGTTTGAAATGTGCTGGAAATAGTCCTACAATTTTGCCTTCATTTCTACCTTCCTTTTATAGTCCATTTCAACTTTTTCATCATGTAGATGTAACATATCATTATACAATTTTCCCTGTATATGTCCACTTAATGGCTTTTTTACATTTTTTGGTTCAAGACCCTTTCTTGTCAATCCTTCATCAATTTATTTTAAGCGTTTCTTAGAAAAGGCAATAAGGAAATAAAAATAAATAATACAAAAATAAGGAAATAAAAAGGCAAATGACATAATCATAAACTGTTTTTTTTGTGGTATGTGTTTTTTTTTTTTAGCATCAGAGCTTTGGCATCTTTGACAGAAAACCTGCAGGGGTCCAGAGCCTGGCATATGACAGCAGTGCCTCCAGCAGCTTTGTGCATTTGCATTCGTGGCAATACAATAACTGTTTTAGATTCAGTTTGGGGGGCAATTTTTGCTTTATTTTTGCAGGAGTACAGCCCTGCCTTTTGGACAGCAATTGCACAACCTTGTGTCTTGTGGCATGACAACTCAGTTTCGTTTTCGTGTAATTCTTTACTAGTGACTCTAGTAAAGACAGAGGGCAGACGCTCGTGCTCCTGACCCTGTGTGTGGCTGTACTTGTCCCTCCTGGATAAGCAACTGGTGGAGAACAACCTTCAAAATGTACCACTTGTCTGACAGCATAGAACGTAAATTGCCACCTGCCAATCACCTATACCATGAAATATGTTGTCTGCATTAACTGTATAACATTCCTTTGTTAGGATTGAGCGTGGCATAAAGCAGAAGGTAATTTGGCTTTTTTTTTTAAACTTCAGCTCTACTTGTACTGCTATACCCTCATACATAATGTATTCCTAAAAATGTATGCAGGTTTGAGCTGGCTGAACATGGTCTCCTGGGTTAGAATCAATGTTATTACAGCCTCATAATGTGACGGGTTAGTCTCCCTGTGCAGAAGATGCAGGGGGTCTGTGAATGAATTTCCTCCAGCCTTGGAGAAGTAAGTTGGCGCTTTCAGAGTAGCAGGAGGAATTCGTGGAAGTATTTCTGGCTTCAGAGAAGGAAGCAGTGTCATCAAGCTCGGACAGTGTGCTCACAGCACTGTCATGTACAAAAAAAGAGGAAAGCGGAGGCTGGGTGCTAAGGGAGAGGGTGCAGAGCCCAAACAGGGCGGAAGTTCAGGTTTGAAGCCAGAATAACTGCTTGGAGCTGCTTGTTTAGAAAGGGAAATAAGAGTCCCTGGTATAATAGTGATTTGGCTGGAATTCTTAGGATTTGAACCCAAATGTAATTTGAAGATAGGTGTGTTTGGGTAGGAGTTTCTGGCCTGGCACACTTCTGTAAGGAATGCTGTCTGCAGTACAACCTTGTATGCTGTGACCACCACCTGCAGTCATTATAAGATGCGCAGTTCTTAACTCTTTGTTAATAATTAAAAAGAGATGTACTCCTCCTTTGAAACCTCCCAGCCCGAGGCTCTGCATTACGCAGTTTTGTACCATGCTGCTGCTTCAGGAGCAGCAACAAGCCAGAAGTGAGAGCAGCGCGGATGGTGCCTGCAGCAGGGTCACAGTGCAGCTCCCCCATAGCCAAGCTAATTTTAGGCTGCAGGGGGTCTGTTGTACGCTTATTCATGGTAGATATTTTTCCAAGCTTTTTGGAAGTGAGACTCTACCTGGTGTAGCGGATGAGAACCAGCAGTAACCTCTCCGCTTGCCCTTCACTAGTGCACGACTGCGCTGAGGACTGTGCTGCTTGGGTAGCACTGCTGTTGTGTTTTTCCCTGTTGGCGGATGGCAAGGAAAGCGTTTTCATCTAATGAGAACTTTTCCTTGCTAATCAGCAAGGGGCTTGGTCAATCTCTAATTCTTGGAACTCGCTTTAAACTGAGAGATAGGCATATGTTGGTGATTATTTTATGCCAGATTTATTTTATAATGGGATTGTTGGCAGTAGCTGTTGTTGGGAATTTTCCCCATAAGTCAAACTGAGACTCATCAAATTAAATTCAGCTAAAGGCTGAGGCACTCTGTTCAGTACCCTTCCTTCCCTCAGCCTCTGCTGCCAGTCCCAAACATAACTGGAGCCTCCCTTGGCCAGCAGCCCTGCTCCGGGCTCGGCAGAGTTTTCTCTTTTTGTGAGAACAAAAGCTGTAGTGAGCCTGGAGCAGTCCCCTCAGACTGGCAGCATGCACAGAAGAGGCAACAGATGCTGGTGTTTTTTGTAAACCCAAAACCTAATTATGCTTGGAGCAGTCCCACAGGTCTGGGGGGAAAAAAAAAAAAAAATCCCAACAATTTATGGATTCCAGTCATAGCAGCTGGGTTTTAAAGCAGCAGAATAGGTTTTATGTTGATTCTCCCTGGCCTCAGGAAAACAGGCGGGACAGGCACGTGGCGATGGGCGCGTGGGAGCTGAGCTTGCTGTGGGGATGGGGGAACCAGGCAGCCTGGGTGAGGGCAGGTGAAGAGCTTTTACAGAAATCTGTCAGATTGCAATGTCAAATTCCAGTGTGAATCTGCACAGCTTATTATTTTTGTTGTTTCTTAGTGGGTACGTTTTGTTTTTGTTTACATTGCACAGGCTTCATTCTAATCACAGCATCTGCCCTGCAAGCCTGAGCAGCTGGGGAGCCTTGACCCTTTTCTGAGCCAGAAAGAGCCAAAAACATGAAAACTGCCTCTGAAGAAAACATAAATTATGAGTAACAATTTCTCCTTGTCAGGATACAGTTTGTGTACCCCTAAAGCAGCAGAAAAACTACATGAAGGAAAAGTGAGGCATTTCCCAGAGCCCTGAGGAGGCTCGCTGAGCTCCCAGTTCACGCAGATCAACAGCCCAGGGCAGCTCTTGCACAACAGCTTTTGTATCTCTGCAAATCTCGTTTTGGATGCAAAAGAATGGTGATAGCTTCCACACGTGAAACAAAATCTAAAAGATTTATGTGCTGCATGCTCTGGTCATGCATTGTGGAGGGGTAATGTTACAGCCTAGAGAAGAGTGCTTTGAATTGTGCTTGCACAACACGCGAGCAATAATTGGAAAGTAAACTAGTCCCTGCAAGCCACTGGGATCTTCTTGCAGAAACATCTCCTCCTTCTCTGGGGGGTTCAGGCAGGTGGGAGCTGAGGCCTCTCCAGAAGGTGTAGCTGAGGCAGGGACCGGGGTCGCAGAGGGAGGATGGCAGTTTGCAGAGGGGCGAGCTCTGACTGGAGTTCATAGATGCTCTGCGCTGACGGAGAATCTGCTCGTTAGGCGCTTGTTTGCCCTAGGAGGTACATTAGGTTCAGCCTTGGCACAGCCGTAGGAAATTGAATACTGAGACACCAGTTGGACAAAGCTGGATCAGTCTTTTTAGTACCCTGGCGTGATTTGTTACAGCTGAGTCCTTCCAGCAAATCCTTAAGATTTTCAGCAGCTATAAGCTTTTTATAGCAAATCAGATTTTTGCACCCATCTGGTTGACTGGCTATAAACATACATCTCAAGTTGGCTTGTTAGGTTTTGTCAGTATTAAAAAGAAAACCCACAATGTGCAGTGGAGTATTCATCTGTAGCTGCTTTTGATGACTTCTGTCTCTTGCGAATGAACACAAATAACCAAAAAAACTGGCTTGCTTATAAAGTCCTGAAGACAAAAGCCTGAAACCCAGCAAAGCAACAGGTTGGCGTGTTGAAAACATCCAAGCAGGTTGTCCGTGGTTGTTACTCTGAGTCGAGCACACTGGTGTGATAAAGAGGTTATGGGAAATTGATAGTGAGCTCTCCAGTTTTCAGAGGTGCCGGGGAATCCACTGGTCTTGTCAGGGAGATGTGCTTGACTTTGGGCATCCGTGTTCACAAGTGTTGGTCTGGGCCTTCAGTGCAAGCTTTCATTGAGGGATAAGCAACACTGGCTAATATTCTTCCTTTCCTCTGAATCTAGCTAATTTTAGGAATGTCTTATTGATTGCGTTTTTGGCAAGTTAAATTTGTGTTGTGAGCATGTGCAGGGCAGTTTGCAGTTAAGGGTTGCGGTCAGCGGTAGGATGCCGTTACACGCTTGGTGTTGGAAAACAGGTATGCTCTACTTACTGCTCCCTCGTCCTCAGTTGCTGACATTTTTATTGTAGGTATTGTTGGATGTCGTTGGTATTTTTGATGGATTAAATGATCACAACTAAAAAGGGTCTGAAGCATTCTTGCTTCTAAAATTCTAGTGGCATAGCTGAAGAACAGTCTCAGCGACTTTAGGAGACCTCACTGCTGGTTCAAGATGTAGCCCAGCACAAATTTATAGCTAAGTCCCACTGTGTTCCATAAAACTAAACATTTCTCCGGTTTAAGGTATGGAAAGGGTGCATCTGCATTTCCTGGTGCAGTGCAGGCAGGGAAGAACCTGGGCTGGGTTTGCAGTGGCCTGGTCAGCCTACCTGCCTAACCTCCAGGTGATGGTTGACGTTAACCTCTCCTCCGGTGCGCGTGTGACTTTGGAGTGTTTGAGGTAGAGAATCTGCCATGCTTCGATTTATTGTAAGAACACTGTTTCCACTGGGCAATGACATCAATGGAACGAATGTTTCACATGGAAACCTCTGCCCTCCCCATCCCCAGGTAGGAGGGGATCTGGGGGACTTCCAGTGCCCTGGCCTGGGTGTGCTGGCTCCTGGCTGGCTGCCAGCAGCTGGCTTTGAGGCTCATCCCCTGTGGGATGTAAAATGCCAAAGAGAGATGCTGCCATGTATAATGTGAAATCTTTGCAAGGGGAATACACTTTGTGATGTAGATGACTCTTTCCACGGAGCCTTTCAGACTGCTCAGCAGTTACGAGCTTTTTATAGCACGTCAAATTTCTTCACCCATCTGCTTGTCTGCTTATGAAAATGTATCCCTCTGGTGCACTTGTTACATTTCATTACTGTAAAATAAAATAAAAAGTCAACACACCTTGCCCACCGGTTTATTCATCTGTATCCACTTTTGATGAAGTGCATCTCCTATAAAAAGGCACAGATGCTCTGGATGTGTGCATCACCCCCTGCTACAGCTTTCAGGCCTCTAATAATGAAATCAACTTCATTAATGACGAGTATAAAGGTAATGCACACCAAACAGAACAGCCGCACTGGGCAGCTCTCCAGGTGGATATATGTTGGATATGTGATGCAGATGTTGTCTTACATGAACAATTAAATTTCCCTTGATTACACCCTCCTGAGAAGGAAAAATAGGAAAAAAAGGCAGTATAGTTAATAGTTACCTTTACTTCTAATTGCTTGAGTGCCTTCACTAAAATAAGATTCAGTAAAAAGTCAGTAAAAGCATGTGAATGGAAATGTTAGAAGTTTGCTTCTGCCTCAGACATTCAGTATATCAGAGAAATCTCATGCCCTGGCTGTCATCCGTGCTCCCTCTGCATTGCTGCCGGTCCCGGCCTCGCTGGGGGATGGCAGCTCGTGGCTCTGGTCCCTGGGGACAGCCTCAGTGGCTTGCTCTAATGTTGTCTTACTCTCTGCAAGGTCTTAAAAATTACGAATGCTGTGCATGTTTTATTGCACTGAATATAAACAGCCAGTCCTGGGTGGGAAAGTTAATTAAAATGGCCAATGCATCATATTGCCAATCATCTGAGCAGGGCCGGGTGCTCCCTGAGCTCTGACCCGCGCCCTCTGGACGTGCTGCCGGAATTTGGGTTGTGCGGACGCAGGCACATGCGGGCAGCAGGGCTCGTGGCGTGCTCTTAGGTTCATCGTGTGCTAAAATACAAATGTTGTTTGTTGTAAAGACAAAAATATTGAAGGTCTAGTCCAATCCTATACCACAGAATAGGACACAGCTAATGAAACTGTGCCTCGGATTAAATACTAATCCTTTTTCGTTCCTCCTGCCTTTCTCTTTCCCTGTGTCTAATTGTCTCCAAGTTTTCAGGGCCACCTGCTTGAGGTTAAAAGCTTGTGCTCTGTTTTTCTTTCTGTATTTTTCCATCATCTTAATGCTTTTTTTTTTCTTCCTTCCCTTTGCTGGCATTTCATTAGCTGGTCAATGGCTAAAGTGGATTGTTAAGAAGCAATTTTACAGCTTATATGTAGGCACTAATATCCACTGACACTTGCTTCAAATCCCACTTGAGGTGACCGTGTTCTGCCTCCTTTCACTTCCTTGTCATTTTATTTGGGAACAGGGTCTTCCCCATCCTGAGCTGGCATGTAGTTGATCAGCTGCCATGTTTCCATAACTGGAAAAGTGACTCTGAAGTGTTTTTTTTTTTTGAGAAGCACACTGGGTTCCTTCACGTGAGGTGTGAGCAGAGGGGTTGCTGTGTGAATGTGAGATGATGCTCAACATTCCTCATCTTGTAAGGAAAAGTCTCAGGGAGTGATCCAGGCATAGAGGTGCTGCTGATGGGACACAGGGTTTACTGCAAAGTTCTTATCTGAGGCTGTGGGCTGTGGTACAAACCCTTAAAAACAAACAGTACTAAGAGTCAGTACTATAGTACATAAATGTACCCCTTCTGCCCCAAAGCATTGTTTTTTCTTTAAATAAATCTGCTGTTATAAAGAAATAATTGAAGCCACAGTCCCTTCATCAGCCGCAGATGCTGCAGTCCTGCTCTGCGGTGCGCTCCGGCACATCACTCTCTTTCTGCAGGGGGTGTCTTAGCAAGCTGCAACTGTGCTCTATCTGTTTATTTATAGGATCAAGATTAATGTAGTGTGGATGAGAAACGTGTTTATTTATAGGATCGTGACTAATGTAGTGTGTGCATTGTACATCAGTAAGCGTTAATGGCTCTTCTGCATGAGGCTGGGGGAGCGCTTGGCTTGTTCCTCGTTCCCACATGAGAAAGCTGGGCACTGCCGCCAGGTAATTTCAGCTCCATCACGGGACCTCATGTACTGTACCCATTACAGAGGCCAGAAGCCAATGTTTCCATAGTGAGTAATGGCTTGGGGTCCTGCGATGTTTTTTGAGTTTAAGCAGGGGTGACATCTAAACCTGCAGGATGACAATGATAGTAAGGAATCCGTTTTTCATGTAGTCCCCTTCAGATTTAAGATATTTCCAAGTGTCTGACAAATAACTGAAAACCTGAGTGTCTGGGGACTATGACAGCAATTATATCACCCATTATGAAATGAGATGGAAGCAGCGAAATATCTGCGAGGAACCCCATAACCAGTGGTAGCCACCACGATGACGTAGTCCTGTCTTTGCTGTACTTGCCTGCACCAGGAGCCTCGGTGCTGTGTGTGCAAAGCCCGAAGGCGCGGCAGGGCCCGGCATCCAGCCCGCCCTTCTGGCACGCAAACCCTTCTGGTGGCTGCTTATCTCTGTGCATCCTGATGCACTTGTCCAGGATTGACTCTAACTTCTTCGGCAGGGTAAGATTAATTGCAAGAAGCAAGTCAGGATGACTCGGACTAGATGATATTTAATGGTCCCTTTCAAAACAACCCATTCTATGATCACGGTGTTCATGCTTTTAACTGTCTACAGCTTTTATTGGAACCTACCTGCTCTGTCTTTTAAGTGTTTATTTTTCCTCTGCTAGTGGCTGCAGTGTGTGTGTGTATATGCAGGGTGCTAGGAAGTTTCCATAGGATGTGCAGCACATGCAGAGGCTGCAGGCAAGAAGCCACTGCCCCCACCTTGGGAAACACTTGGGAGCAGCTCAGAAGGAAGAGAGACTGGTCACCTCCTCTTCTGGAGATTTGTGAAGCGTTCTCTCCAATCCTTCTTGCAATTGCTGTAGGTACACCTTGCTCCATATGTGTTCCCTGAAGCTCCTGTTCTTTGGCACATTGTCTGGTTATTTATCTATCACATGACAGACTCTCCAAAAGCCAGCACAAAAATGTATTAAAAATTGAAACAAATGCTGAATTATTAGTGATAAATAACCACAAAAAAAAAAAAAAGGCAAAGACAACCCATCATAATATGTTTTTAGGCCATAGGCTTTCCCTGCAGACGCTGGAAAGATGGAATGGTCTTTCTGAAAGATCAAATAGAAGTGAGTGAATTACCTCTTTGGATCTGAATCCTGTCTGGAGAGGTTATATTTTTTGGTGGAAGAACCTAAAACAAGTGAAAGTTGGCAGCATTTGTCCTTTATGGTCTTTATGATGCGTTGCACTTTTCTGTCTGCCCTGAGAAGGGTTGCCAGAATCTGCAGCTTTTGAGGGATTTTGATTTCAGTGCAGATGAGCAGAACGTGACTTACCACAGCTCTGCATAATGCCGCTGTTATCGGCCAAGCTAGATCATGCCTGTGGAGCTGCTTGTGCTGAGCTTCACAGCATCTTCATTTTATATATGTCTTGAAAATGCAGGAAAAACAAATAGCAGAAAATCTGGAGAGCTGAATGGGAATTTGAATAAAGCACCACAAAGTGCAGTTGGGTTTCCTCTGCTTGCATCAGAGCCGGACGGTGATGACGAGGCACCACCCAAAATGCAGTTCAGCATCCCTGGCCATCGGCGTGGCGGAGCTGTGTGAACGCCTGTGCAGGATTCACCCCTGAGGGCTCCCAACTGCTGCCGGATGCCTGCTGCACTTTGGGTTCCCCCAGTGGCTTTCCAGCCTCCCTACACGTTGAAATTCGTCAAGTACCTCGTGCGCAGTTCCTGCAAATCCATCTGAATGCAGGAGCACCCCTGTGCGCATCCCCTGTCTGCTTCTGGCTGTCAGGCACGGGCTCCGCGCTGTTATAAAATGTGGTAATAGCATAAAATATGCCGACAGCCCTGCCTCCGAAGCACGGGAGTGCAGGTGGTTAGCAGGCTGTGCCGGTGATGCTGTGCTTGCTGGTCTGCCTGCACGGATAGAGGGGGAAGAGAGAGAGCAATAAGGACCGATGCTGGAAACACAGGACATGGGCATGTTCTAGATTTGACATACCAACCTGACATGCTTGTGCATCGCGTGTGCGCTGAGGGAACCCCTTCAGATCCTCTGTGGCTGAGAGGAAGCAGCACCTTCAGCTGCAGCCTGTGCGTGACCTTGTTGGGGTATCATCTGTGAAGGTGCCAGGCTGGTGGGTATAGCCTGGGACAGCGGATCCACCTTTTCCATAACCTGTTGAGGATGTTTTTGCATGACAAACTGCCCATTGCTTTGGCTTATTCTTGCCGCTTCCTTGCTCCTTCCCAACTTGTTGCGTAGTTGCTAAACCCTCCCAAGTGCGGCATGCCGAGAGGAACCTGCTGCACAGCTGGTTCTGCCGGCACGACCTTGCTCGGGGGTTGTAAGGGAAACAGATTGTGCAGCTAAAGTAGCGCTGGTCCCTGGCCCCAATTTGGGAAAAAAATGGGAGAGTTTCTTGCTGGCAGCTTTATTAGGCAACCTGGCAAGAAGAAAAGTCACCAGCCAGGGAGTGTGCTGCTTCGCAGCCCTGGAGGAGCTGTGTCCTGGGCTTCTGTGCAATGCTGCCGCGCTACGTTATTTCCCATTAATATTTTATCAAGCAGAAGAAGAAAGTTTCCCTTTGAAGTTACATGCTGCTAAATCAGCTTCTTATTATAGCATTAAAATAGTGACAGTTTTGCTTGGGGGAAAGGCAGGCAGGCGGCCCAGCTATAAATACTGTATTGGAGCAGTTAATAACTTTAGGAATAAGCAAGTGCCACAAAACAGAAATTTGCTTTGTGTCCCCCCAAAGCCAAACCTTCAAACAGCTCAGACCTTGTTAGTTCTTTCATCCTTTGAGTTGAATGCAAGCCCTTGAGGGAGCACTTTGGGGCTAGATGGTACAAAGTCCTAAGGTACCATAAAAATGAACATTTTCAGGATGATGTGCTGGGCCAGCTGGGAACAGAGATGGAAACGCACTGTGCTTAGATCTAACTTTTTCTATATGTTACTGTAATATGGGAAAATGTGTGTATGTCTTTATTATGTACGTACATCTCACTGGGAAAAAAAATCTCTTTCCTAGTGGACAATAAGGAAGGTGCTTTGTCTGGCAAGTGTAATAAAAACTGACCAGCATACAGAGTTGTAAAGATGAAAAGTGCTATAAATGTGTCACTACTTGTTATGTGCTTTATATGAGAGATTGTAGCAATTGAGACAAGCTGCCAATAGGGAGTACATAGGGAATTTGGGAAAAGGGGTTGTACTCACAAGAAGATCAGGTGTACAGAGCTGGGGGCAATCCTTCCCGTGAAGCACGTTTTGGAAATCTGTGTTATTAGCGGCAGGACAGTGCAGTCTACATACAGAACTGTTTGATCGCAATTTCTGGGACCAAAGCAAGCCGCAGCAGGATAGTTCGGCTGCAGCCACGGCGGGTGAGGCAAGCCCTTTGCTCTCCAGATGTGCATGAGCATGGTCCTGAGGCTTAGCAGAAGGGATCACCCGTTTGCTGGAGTAGGCAGAAAGGAAATTTAGAAGCTGTTAATGAAAACGAGTTGTCCAAGTGGTGTTTTGCAATCAAATCTCTTCTGATGGGTTTAGCTGAAAAGAAAACTTCATGCTGATCAGCTGATGGCAAGTTTAATTTCATCTCTTTTTCCCTCAGGATGCCTTGTCCTGCCCCATCTCATTATCTTTTTGCAATTTGTTCACTTGAGAAGGGCTTTTTTTTTGTCATTGGTTTTTTTAACTACATGTTTGCATAGCTACTGGCCTAACCTCAGGTGGATCCATCATTAATGTCTGTCTTATAAACTGCTAATGAAGATGCATCTGGTCTGGGCACGGAACAGTGCTTGGGTGCCTCAGAGCTAGCGCTGCTCCTGCCTCTGTCCTCAGCCCCATAAGAGCCTTGCTCTTCCCTGGCTAATCCCCAGCATCGCTCCGGGGAAAAAATAATGTCATTATGGTGATTTCATGTGTGTCTTCAAAAGCCTCTAATGTTTAGAGCTAAAAGCTTAGCATGTTTTATCCCTTATTATATCTAGCTAATGCTTTATCCTTAACAAAAATGAAGTGAACAAGGTAATCCCTTAAGTTAATGATTTAAGGAATCAATAATAATTCTATATGCCTTGATTTGTTTTCTGCTTTGAAATTTGGCTTAGTGAACTGCGTACCTCCAGCTCCTCTGCTAGAAAATGGCCAGAAGATCCCCTTTGAAGTGATGGGCTCTTTTAGGACATTTTATCTGTTAATAATATTTATAATCTAATGGGGAACAACTTTCCAAATCAGTTTGAAATATTTCCAAGCTGCTTATCATGATGGAGCATTATAATCCAGCACTAATTCACATTTGCCAAGGGTTGGATTTCAATTAATAGTTGCAATACTTAAGTTTATTTAGCTACACCAAAGTAATTTAAGTAATGCACAATAAATTTTAGTGGTTGCACCGGAGTTGGGTGGGAAGCCCATTCTTCACATGTACAGTTCATTTAAATTCTTTGAACGTTTAGCCTATGCATAATTTTTTTATTTGTACTGAAATCTGTTCTACACTTCCTGCTGGGGGGATGTTTAGTCTCCTAACGCTTTAATGCTTCTTTTTCTAAATAATACTGCTGAGATTTCCACTTGTGGTTGTTTTTTTTTTTTTTGAACTGGTGTTACAATGATAAAAACAAAAGTTAACCATGTGGTCTACCTTCAGATGATTGGCAGGCACTTAGGAAGTCGTAACCTTTGTTTTCAGGCAATGATGTGGTGTTCATAAAATCAGCAGGAAATTGTTACTGGACAAACTTTGTAAATTAAGTACCAAATTGACATTTTGTTCTTAAATCAAGGGGTTCTAAACAAGATCAAGGCCCAAATTTGCTCTGTCCCAAGGCTACCTCTGCTGCTTCTCAGTCCTGAGAGAAAGTCACAACTTGAAATCCCGTCCCAGTACTCCCTTGGGTGTCCACGGCCAGACTTACCGGCAGTCGTGAACCCAGACTATGTGGAAGTGGCAAGGTGCGGATCAGGGCGTTTCGCAATGTGCCGGTGGGCTGGGTTCAAAGCGGTTCCTTTTACCATTCCATCCTCTGAATTACTTGAGCAGGATTCACTCATTCTCCTGGCATTTCTGTGCATATTGCACGAGTGCCCCGCAGTACAAAATACAAACAAACATCAAAGCAGGGAAAATAATTTGACTTCCTCATATTTTTGGATGTCGCTTTTTATATATATAATTTCTGAAGTAGCCTGTGGCTTATATTAAAGTGTAAGCATTTGAAATAAAGTGACAGGGTTTTATCTTCCTGGGAAAAAAGGAACTTTTAAACTGATGTGATCAGATACTGAAGTCTGGAAAAAAAGATAATAAATTGAGGCCTCATTTCTCTTTTCAACAGAAAAAGCCTTAGCTAGAAATGAAGATTTTCCTAATTCTACTATTTTTCTTCATCCCTCTGTGATGGGGCAGAGGGATGAGGTGAGGCCAGAAGCATCTGTGGCTCTTCCTTAGCTCTTGACCTCTTCATCTCTCTGTCCTTTCTCTGTCTCATGCAGTCTCATTTTGGGTGGTATCTCTGGGTCCTGTCAGGAGCTGCCACGGCAGGTGGGCAACGCTTCTCATCTCAGGGTGCTCGTGGTTTGGTGAGTGGCAGCACCACAATAACAGGAAACGTTTCATTTGAAGTGGCTGTCAGCAAGTAGCATTTTTTTTGAAATGTCTTCATGCTGACTCCTATTTGTATGGTGCTTTCGAAAGAAATCAAAATGGAAAACTGGGGGAGGCAGGAATTACCTTCCTGTGCTGAGAGGGAGCGAGGTGTACCGGGGGTGCTCCGGCTGCCGACTGAACCGCTCTCACTCCTGCGGTTGTTGCAGAGCGGGTTGGAGATGCGCAGGGCTGGCGGTCGTGCGTGCGCTGGCTGCAGGAGAGATGAGAGCTTCAGGTACTGAATGCCAGGTGCTGAAACACTGGGAAACTGCTGAGAAAAAGGGATGTTTTGGAAACTTTCTGCTGCTTGGAGGAGCAGCGATGCGTTTTGTACCTGCGTGAAGCTGGCAGCCAGCTGTGAAGGTTGTGTCGTGCCTTTGGGTGCCTCTGGTCCGTGTTTGTGTGGACCTCCCTATCAATTTTCCTTGCACAGTGCGTGAGATGGGGCCTTTCCTCTCTGTCAGCACCATCACAGTGCGGCATCACCCAAACCACCCTGACCCCAGCCTGCATCCCCAGGGGTGCCAGGTGCCTGTACCCCTCCTGCTAGTGCAGGGAATGAAAGCCGTGGGTCTGCTGCTGGCGTGGGTGTCCTAGGCATCTGCTCCAAGCTTTCTGAGTCACGCGAGGAGGGCATCAAGTAGCACAGAAGTAAGTCACGGAGCGCATTTGTCCCCTGCCCTGTCATAATTTAATCCCATGTATTTCACTGTTTGCTTCATCTTTTAAGGATGTGAGCATGTGAAAAGGTCCGAGTGTCCTCTGGCAAACCTCTGTGTCTGTTTGCATGGTGCCTTCCAAGCAGCCTCTACTCTTATTTACTGGCAGCGAACGCATCTCTCCTCTCCCTACTTCTTGTGTGTCCCTGCAGCCTGGTCGGAAACCTTGCAATGTGGAGGGATGAGCCTGGTGCTGACCCCGAGGTGTGTTAGCACTTGGGTGAAGTTATCTTCTGGCACGCTGTCACTCTGTGGTCCCCCCAGGATACCCCGGGCTGGCTGCAGCGGGCTGCAAACTCACCTGCCTGCACTGCCGCTGCTTCAGCATCTGCTCAGACCCAGTCGCTTAACAGACGTTTGTCTAATGCCACCCAGGGGTGCACATTTGCTTGCCTATCGCTTTTGATTATCAGCAAAATGATGCCTTGAAAGCTTGCAACTCTTCCACAAGGGCACCTTAAGAAGCTGAGCGCCTTTGGGTGCCTGGTGCACCATCGTACTCCTCGCAGTCCCACTTTCACCTGCTTATCTGCTGCTGTGGCTCTGGCTATGTCCTCCTGTCATAGGGTGCAGGCTTGGCCCCAGGCTTTGCATCTCCACTGGCTCACGTGCATAGACCCCGTCAATCCACGCACAACTCCTGAGTAGCAACAGCTTTGATATTTTCCGGCTGGAGTTGCACGGAGCCATCCATCTCTAGGTGTTTCATTACTTGAATTGCACTGGGGAAATACAGTGCCTAATGGCTTTGTGTCACTTGATTTAAGGGTCTCCTCCTGGGCCATGTAACAAGACCTATAGAAGTGGTGTTGAATTTGCAGCCTACTAAAAATTTTCCTTGTCCTGCTGGGACTTGTTCCTTCCCATTGCTCGCCAGTTTGCAGGAGGCAGCACGCTGCTGCTCTTGTTACTGGAGTTACTGTCTCTATCCTCCTCCTTCCCTCTGGCCATCCCACAGGATGGAGCTGAAAATGGTGTCTGCTTTCCACGAGCAGCAACCCAGTCGGAAACAAGCCAGTGAAATGTAACAGATCCAGGAAAGAACAGCTTGGGATACCATGCTTTTCATCTTGGCTTATTTGCTTGTTTACTCACTGTTTTTTTCTTTTTAGCTTTAGCAACTTACAGTGAAATCTCAGTTATTAGCAGGAATTAGCAGGGTTCAGATGCTTGACTTTCCTTAGTAAGCTTGTTTGCTTTTGTATAGGCCATGTGCAATTATATACGAAAACTGAATCTAAGGAATATAAAATTCATAATGAATTTGGGCAGCAGAATACCTGCTATATTTTCGGTCTGGAATCGGCATATATTTTCATGTAAATTCAGTGAGATCAGGTCCCACTTCAACCAGGGGGTTGGACTCCAGAGGTCCCTTCCCGCCTAAATCGTTAGATTAAGAGGACCCTGGACACCTCTCCAGCAGCATTTCCTCTCCTTTGCTCTCTGAGGAACAGAAGGATCATCTTTCTCCTCCAACACTCCATGAACCTCAATAACCCCAGCGTCTTTTTTTTTGTCTGTTGCCTCACCTCTAAATCCTGAATGTTTTTCACTATTTTCTATGGTTTTGCAGGTGGAAGCTCTCCTTCATCCCCCATGAGGAACATATTCCTTGTTCTTTCCTGAAGCCATCATGTGCTCCGGGACCACTCCTCAATCCAGCAGCCTTGATTTAAATTGCCATTCTTGCTCTAGAGGTCCTTTGCTCCCTGTAATTCATGGATGCCTTCAGCCCCTGATGTTTGTGGGGAAATTGTCAGAAGCATCATCCAGTTGACATGTCCCAAAAACCTCATTTGCTCTCCCTGCCCTCAGAGTCCATTACATCAGTAAATGGTACTAATTATGATTCGAGACTGAGTCCTGTGGGCACGAGCAGAGCTGAGAAGCGAGACTGCTGGGGAGTGAGCAAAGAAAGAGCAGGTCATGCTTTTCCTTCCTGGGGGGCTGCCAAAGGCTGACGGCTCCTCCGGGCAGTGGGCAGCACCTGTCCAGGAGAGCTGCTCATCGCAGAGCGCTGCTGGGGCTGCTCTGCCCCTCCCTGCCCTCAGCCCCGGGGCATCCCCCTGTTCTCGCCACTGATGTGTCCTCTTGCACGCTCTCTGCGCATGATGTGTGGGGTTAGCAGCGCTTTCCAGTGCAGCCCTGTGGCTTCTGCCCCCATCCGCAGCCCTCTACAGCGCGGTCGCCTTTCTGCACTGTCTAGTTTTCAGTTTATGTTATTGGGGGTCTCTGCAGAAAACTGCTTTTTATGTGAACTTCTTCTCCAAAAAAACACTCCAGAAACAACAGTTTGTGTCATTCCATGTCTGGAAAATGTCATAGGTTTGTTAATCCTGATGCAATGCAGAGTGCTGGTGGGATTCAGGTGGGAAAATTATGAAAACTGCAAGAATGGTTCAGATAAATACAGGAGTTCTCCTGGTGGCATTATATGTTTCTGACAGCTTTGTATGCTATTCATAGCAGCATATTTAGCAATCCAGGTTAAATACATTCTCCTTGCAAGATTCAGATTTGAATCTGGAAAAAGCAGAATATCTGCATGCCTGTGTGCTGCCACACACTGAATGCTGAGGTTGCTTTTGGGTGGGTGTTTCATGAATGTTTTTTGGGGAAAAAAGCATTTTGTGTTCAGGCTGACTGTGTGTGCTTCCAAGACCCCATTTCTGTCACCTTGCGATTTGACAACAGAAGCTTTCAACTCTCATTTGGCTACTTCTGGCTTTGACACCTTCCTCGGCTCTGTGCACCAGCTGGGCACGGCAGCCCCACTCCCAGAGGTGTTTTTAGCTGAGCCATGGGCAAGCAAAGGCGTTTTGCCTCTGGCTGGGGCTAAAGCAGCTCCGGGAGCGAGGGAGTCCCTCTGCATCCAGTGCTTTTGAGACATTTTCCACCTACTACAGCTACGCTCCTTCTGCTGCCTCTGTTTCTGGTTGAAAGTGGTGAGGGCAGGGGTATGGCTGGGTGCACGAATTATAAATTAATGGGACCATCATCTTGGGGTCACAGCACGTGTGAAGAGCAATAGGGATGGTCCTTACTCAAGCACAGTGTTTTTACTTTTATTTATTTATTTTTGACTTCTGGTTTGATTTAGCCTGAAATGTAGAGATTCATGGCTTTAAAGGATGAGAGGGCAAAGTTGGCCCTCACTGCTGTTTTATGCTGAGCTGGATGGTTTTAACAACCAGAACACAAATACCTATCTTAAGGGATTTTAATTCGGGGGAGTTTACAAGGCTCTATGGTTAGAGATTTCATACCTGCTTAGGAGCACCATTGTTATCAAAAGCCAAAGGGACCAGCGGTCCTAAGTCATTTAGAAGTGTAGAAAAATTCCACCCTGAATCAGATCTAGATTATGTTAAGACTGCGAGCATGCCATAAATAAATAGAAATGAAAACCTAGGGGAGATCAAAATAGGAAGAGGCTGTGCCAGCATCTACCAAACAGCTCTATGTGAAGAAAAGACAAGTCTCTTTCTTATGTCTCTTACATAAAATTCCTACACAATTTCTGCTTTAATAATAATAAACCTTTTTACCCAAGAGATTTCTCAAGGCTCTGGTCTAGCTATCAGCTTCAGGCCTTAGTGAGGGTCAAATCTGGTGCTGAGCTTCTCATTCTAAACAACCAGCATGCTGTCAGCCATCACTCAAACCTTTGATTTCTCCCTTGACTCAAAAAAAAAAAAAANAAAAAAAAAAAAAGGTTTCTCCTCCACGTTTCTTTTAGCACAGTCTGCATTTTTCCTCTCATTTTTGGGATCTCTTGAGCTTTAAGAGTATTCTGGGAAATAATATGAGAAAAGATAAAGAGTTGATTTAGTGCTTAGCAAATATTGGAAGGAGATTTGTGCATGTGATTAGAATTTATTTGTTCTCTTATGTAGCAGAGGAGGGTTCGATGTAATAGCTAAGAACATATGTGGAAGAAGTTGCTGAAGAAGTCTTTTCAATGACAGACTATGAATTTAAAATTAGCAACTGCAAGTCATAGTCTTTTATAGGATGGAGAGGGATTTCTCTGTGTAGATATTTCTTCGGAGTAGATATGGTTACTGTCAGGAACAAAAATTCATGTTGTGCAGTTGCAAGGAATTTGAGCTGTGCCAGGAACATCCTAGGAAATGCAATGGGGAGAAGAAAAAGAGATTATCCAGCAATTTAAAAAGTTCTTTTCTTGTATCGTTTGGCACCAGGCCCCTGTTCAAACCTCACGCTGCTTGGACCGAGGAGCAGTGTGTGGTCACAGCTCCCCAAAGCTGAGTTCTGTCTATGGTCAAAGACCTGTGAAGCATCTTCTGGACCTGTGTGTGTATGTGAGTTAGGGTGGCTGGAAAGGCAGAGCTGCTCTGATGTCCAAACTGTGTAGTGGGAGTGTTTTTAGTATGCTGTGAAGGAAAGACCACCTCATTCTATGGTGAATGAAATAAAAAGGCACAGAAGACAGGAAGAAAGTCAAGGGTGGTGGGAACTGGAAAGACAATAAGAAAAGTGGGTATTTAGAACAGGCAAGATCCCTGTTTGAACAGATATTTTTGTAAGAAAGTGATATAAAAATAAAATTAATTTGCTTCCTGACATATTCCAACCTTTTGTTGCTGCAATATTATATTTTGAAATGGCTTATTGGCGTATTGGAGAGAATACAGAGTAAAGCTTGATCAAATTGTTTGTGTATAAAGAATGAAAGAACATGTAGGTAATGGAGTTGTGTTGAAGAAAAAGTATGTTACAGAAGGAAAACAGACGTGTGGTTCCAGTTCAGCAAAGCCAGTAAATGACGCTTTCATCTCTCTCACTGCTGCACATGAGGGGATTTTGTAATGAGCTATCAGGAAAGGTGCAGAGTCAGACCTCAGGACTGCTGAAAACCCAGGAATTGGATCAAAGGGATTAGAGATGCCCAAGGGACATGGCAACCTCTGGCTTCAGTGGGGACAAAGCAGCCATGACTCATGTGCCTACTACATCATCTTGTGGGATTTGCTGCTGGGTGAACACCCAGTGATTCCTAAGGGGAGAAGAGAGCAGGTAACACACCATTGTCCTAAAAGTTAAAACGCTGCAAACAAACCTAAATTGGCAATCAAAGTAGAACCTCAGAAGTATTTAAAAATGTTTTGTTGGTTGTTGTTTTTGATGGCAACGAGAACGACAGAATTGGAGAAACAAAGCGAACACAAAGATTGCTATTTGATGTCGGGTATTTTTAGCAGAGTACAGCATTTTTTTTGTCAAGATATGTGTACAGGGGGTGGGGTAGGGGGGTGGGTTGGAAAGAGAGGGAGAGGGAACACAACAAGCCAGATGAACTGTCAGACCTAAAAAGTGTTGTCATTCTCGAAGCAGCTGGAAAAAGTCAATAGAAGGCAATTGTCTTTAGATAGATTGTCAAAAAAAAAAATGTCAGCACTTGAGGTTCACAGAAAGGCCTCTTGACAATGAAAACCTGTGCTTTCCCTTGATAAAAGTCTGTTAATATTATTAGTAAAGCATTGATAGAAAGTTTATAAAGCAGCTTTGAAAATAAATGATGAAAGAAAAATGACTAGGAGCAGCTCTGTCTGAGGTAGGAAAGCTACTGTTCTGTATCAAAATGGCCTCTGATAGGGAGGAAAAATGGAAAGTAAGTAAATGAAATACATTTTTCTTGATTTCTATTTTTTGCGATCACAAAATGCTGTGATATGGAACGTAAAAGAGGCATATAAACGTCTAATTCCTAACATAGAGAAACTGCCATGAAAGTTGAGGTGTACAAACTACTACTCTGGTAACAATAGAGCTTGTACTTCCAAAGAATCATTTTGCGATCTTTCCTTATAATGGTGGCTATTTATTGTATGAATTGTCCATTTGCTCTCTTCCATGTACAGTAAAAAGAGTGAGAAGAGAAACAGAGCTTTACAATGTTTGCATTCAACAAGCCTGTGGTGCTGCAATGTGCTACTGAAATCGAGCAGCAGCATACAGAAATCCTGGGCAGCCAGGAGGTTGTGAGTCTCGATGCATGGTAAATCAGAGCCCTCTTTAATCCTTCAGAAGCCAGTGTAAGGAAAATGCCCTTCATGGCATTCGCTGCTCCTGCCAAGCAGTGCTGAAACCAAGATGTTGATGTTAAAACAGTGTGGACATTTCTGTGGATGCTACAAATACATTGAGCTGGAGGAGGAAGGGTTGAAACAATTGGTCTGCATTCAAAGGAAAGTGAAGAATTGTGGAAGGGAGATAAGCACTCATCCCAATGCCTGAGCTTTAAAAGCAAATAGGAAATTTCCTAGCTGACAGGTTATTCTTAGCAAAGTTTTTTTTATACCTTCCTCTGAAATAGTAATACTCATAGGGTTGGGATGGTGATCTGAGTGGACTGCCTGTGTCCATCAATGCGCTAATTCCTAGGATCCATGTTTATCTGGGTTCAAATTCCTTGAAGCTAATAAAGTGGGATATAGAGTTTGCTCTGCATCTGTTTGAAGTAGATCTGCGTGCGGAGTAAAACATGACAGTTGAAGGTCTATATCTTGATATGCTTTATTTCACAAAAAATGTAAGAAGACTGAATTATATTGGAGCCATATATCATGTTGCTGGGTGAAAAAATATATTAGTAGAATTTAAGTGACAAGTTTTTCCATGAAATTGCATTACAATTAGCCGAGCTGTCTCTGCAGTGCACTCTACCGGGTAAGACCCCCATGAGCATGAACAGGAAAGCAGCAGGCAGGTTGTCTCGGTGCTTTAGGAGCAACAAAGCACCACAAACGTGCACGTGTATGTGGCTGTCATGGAATCCTGTCTTGTCTGCATTTTGATGATGTCAGACTTGGTAGAGTGGCAGGGAAGGAACAGGGAGGATTTGCCATAGCGGGGAGAACGACTGTAAGACTTGAAGGGTTTTGCTCAAGTTTGAGGAACAAAGATGAGGTAGGACAAAAGGAAATTCAAAGCATGTTCTCTGAAATCCTGTAATTTGTCAGTAACAGTAGAAGGGCAGAGACAATTCCGATAATCAGCAAGAGAGGAAGAATTCTTAAGAAACCATTAACAGTCCTGTTCATGCAAAGGTTTTTTGTCTATTAATAAAAATCAGGGAAGAAAAGCAAACTAATTAATAAACACTGCATTTAAGGTTGTTTTCTAATTCTAATTTTCAGTTACATATCTTCTTTTTTTTCCCTAAATACTTTCTAGTTCACAGTTATTCCCCATTTTTTGGCAAGATCTTCTTCGTTACGCTCCATCTCCTAAAGGGCAATTGTCTTAGGACTACTTAAAAATAATTTAAATAGCTGTTAACTGCATCCTATGATTTTTTCAACCAATGTTTTTCTACTCAGATTGTCATGAGACATTTTAATTCACAATTCAAGTCTTCCAAACCAAGCCAAATTTGTAACTTAATAGTGCAGTTTATTAGCTTTACGATCCCTACTTTGCCCTTGCTCCTTGTGCCCTGATTGACTCAGTGACTGCTATTTCAGGCTTCTATGCATGGTGAAATGGTGTCTAAGTGGCGTGGTTCCCTTTAAAGTGTGGCTGGATGGTGCTGGGCTTCCTCTCCCCGGGCTTTTCACCCAGTGCTCACTGCATGCTCTTGCTGAGCAGCATCAAGGCCAGGTTTTAAAGGAGCTCTTGAGAATGTCACGTAAGATGCAACCACACGCATTACCAATTTGAAGGTTATGGATAGAAAAGAGCTGTCCAAGGAAAAACTACATCACGTTTGAAATCAAGACTGACTAAATGGCTTAAGAGGGCAAAATTTAATTAAATGCCTCGAGCCAGCCTGAACTGTCAAGAATAAATCTAAATTAAATATGATTATAAAGTGATCTAATAGAATGAGATAAGTTGTACATAAATTAGACATAGCTTGCACGACAGAAACAAATCAACAGAAAGTCCTTGGGCGTATATCAGTCCCTGTACATTTTTATGACACAGATCAAAATAGGATGAGAATTCCTGACTGTACAGCAGAAAGGAACCTATAAACATGATTGACAAATCTGCCAACAAAAGTTGAGTCTGTGCAAAGCAGAGATGGATCATGCAGTGGTTTCTGTATAACATGCTCTTAGTTGCTGAGAGGTTATAAATTATTACGAAAAGGCTGGATTTCTGCTCTGGTTCTTTTAATAGTAGAAATGGTGGCATATTTAAACGGAGAACACTTGATACAGAAATTAGACTTCATTCCCAAGCACTGTTAATGGTTTTACCTTGCTTTCTGCCAGGGAAACGTGGCTTGCAATCACAAAGATAAAAAGCTGGAGAAATTGCCTATTAAATGGGAATGCTCTTCATGATTCAATCAGGTCACAATTAACAGAGTAATCCAAGGATTTGATCACTGATAAAACATTTTACACCATGTTTTTGTGTTACAAAAAGCAAACTGTAATTAACTTGTAGCCATTGCTTGAGTAGAGCCAATAAATAAATTAAGATAAAGTTGGCTGCTTAGCAGGTTTTATCAGCAGAAAGACAAACCAAATCAAAAGGCACCTCTTTGATGACAAACATCAGTGTTATTACAGCTGGCAAAAGCCAGCTCTTCCCCAATTAAAATGACTTCAAAGAGAATTCCAAAACTTCTATTATGAGAGATGTAACCTTAGAAAAAGGGAATGTGCACAAATACAGTGATTCTTGTTCAGCCTAGTGCCCTTTGAATACTTGTGTGTTAATTATTATTTCTCTTAGCACAGTGACAGAGGCTAGGTTTGGGGGAGAAAAGCATGTAAAGAGCAGATCCAAAGAAAAAGGACTGGTGAAATGAGAGGTGTTGTGAAAGTTGGCTGTATGAGTGATTTATTTATTTATAAAAAGGGAAATATGAACAGAGCACATGGCAGGACTGTCAGGAGGCAGGTGAGGCTGCCTGTGGAAATGTCTCGTGGGACACCAGCAGGTTACTGTTCTGATGCTGGATAGCAAAAGAGCAAAGTTTGGTGGTATCAGCCCATTAACTTCTGAACAGATGTCAGGATCAAAAAATTGCAGTGGTTTTGCTGAAATCCTCTAGGTAGGCTTTAGAGGTAGCCCAGAGGCAGGGCAGCCTGGGGCACTGTGTGCTTCAAGATGGTCCTTTGATATTAGGAGCTGCGGGTGTTGAGGTACCAGGTGTGTTGCGTGATGGAAGCAGGGATCTTGTTCTCCTTCAGAAAGGGAAACTAAATGTCTTGCTGGGTATGGATGGCATGGTGTATACCTGCTTCAAAACTAGAGGAAAAAAAATCCCTTTTCTTGTCTGGAACTGTCCCATTGCTTGTGTGAACCCATGTCATGGTCCTTGGGACAGCATAAAGATGTCTGCCATGTTCTTACCTCCCCAAATACTCACATTTGGGTAGTTTTCTCAGCCTAAGCAGCACAGATAGCAATTCAGTGTGATGGACTGGAACAGTGATGAGGAGAACAAGACCTGTTTAGCTCTAAATCTCAGTGTGAGAGAGGTCGGATTTCTTGTGAAATCGCAGCTCTTGCAGCCTGCATTCCATTAATTGGTCACAGAGTCTAATGCAGTGACTGATGATCAGCAAAATAAGACTGTCAAGTCTTTTGCATGCTGTCTCTTTTTTTTGGGTAAGAGCATTATGCTTCCTTTTATTTTCTAGTCCTTATCTTGCTTTTTTAGTACAGGGTGAACTGATGCTGGCACGGAAAAACATGACAGTTCCCTGAATCAGCAGTCAGAGGTTTAAGAATGAATAGGGCTTCTGTGGGAAATTTATTAGGCTTAGAAATAGAATTACAATGTTGGTGGATAAAATATTGTGGAACATAACCTTGCAAAAAGAAAACGGAGCAGTCTTCTCTCCAGTCCTCCGCCTACTTTTCAAAGTTGACTCCATATAATCTCTAACATCTATTTCCTGGCCATCTTCCTAATTATCATTACTCATATTTAAGACTTTTCTCCATTCTGCTGTGCCACCATCTCTTCTATGTCCTCGGGAACAGGGCTTGCTCATGGTAGTGTAGCAGGAATAAGGTCTGTAGCCATGTTTGTTAGCAGAGGTGAGGGAGAAGAAAGTGTTTTTAAACAGGGTTGTAACTCAGTGTCCTCTGCAAGAGGAGAGGAGGGGATAAGATTCAGGAGAGCTGGATGTTCAGCAAATGCCAAACTGTTTCCACTCCTGCCCTCTCAATAGCGTGGGAGTTGCTGGTTCTTTGATCTTAGCAGGAAAAATGTCACTTGAGCAAAGGCTTCACAAATCAGACCCCTAGAACATTAAGTAGGTTGTAGCCTCAGGACCTGAATTTGTCCAGCAAGCGTGACGTAATTTGTACTTTCCCTACGCAGCTCTCCTTTTTGCAATTTTCAATGCTAAGCGCAGTCCCCAGAGGGTCAGGGCTGCCTTGCTGGGGGTTGCGCTCCGGTCCTTGCTGAGAGCACCGGGCACGCGCTGCAGGAGATGTGGGTGGAGGCACCACGGGCGCCTCGGCTTCCTAGCTGCAAATGCTCCTTTAGAAGTGATCTTGTTCCCTCTCAGCTGCAAATTACTGAGCCTAGTTGAGGAAATACTTTCCAATGGCTCATTTATTTGACAAATGCAGCCTTTTTCTCTGTATGAGTGTCCCTAACTCATCTGTGATTGGAGTTTACGCTGTGGTTGGGCTTTTAATGGGTAAAATTTGAAATTGGAGTAGTGGTTTGGTGACTGCTGGCAGAATCACAGCCTCTGCTTCTCAGCCACACTGGTTCATCTCCTACTATGAGGCTGATTTAGAGCTTGCTTCAGGAGCTGAGCCAGTGCCTTTTCAGGAATATTTGATTAAATCTCAGTTACATGAACACCTGAGGACAGAAAGTACAGAACTGGCACAAATGCAGCCAATATAAACTCATTCAACATTTGTTGAACCACCACAGGGTCCTTTTTCCTGTTTTTGTACTGGAATCCCTTTTCCTGAGACAGCCTTATTTGTTAAAGATAACTGTACAAGAATAACGCAGTACAAATGCTGTGGGTCAGATTTACAGCTGACTTTGCTAGCCTACTTCATGTGGGGATTTGTCCTCCTATACTGAGGCAGAGGGAGCTGTTCTTAGTCAAAATGCAGCAAACGCATTCGTAGATTAGATATAAAATGAATTTATTTACAAGACATTGTTCATTCTCACCTTTTCCAGTAATTAATGTCATTGGGGAAGTTAACTGTCCTTAATTCAAACCCAGAGAAAAAACAGGATAAGTAATTGTTTCTTGTTGGCATCTTAATTTTGCAGCTCAGCTCAATCTACGTGGTTGTTTGTCTCATGGACCTAATAATTACTTTATTTGATATCCCTACCCTAGTCTGTAATTGTTCTGTAGCTGCATTAAAGAGAACAGGATATCAGGAGAAATCAATCAGCCTCTTCTCTTAATCATGGGACAAGCTCTTCCTTCTGCAGAGGAAGGATGTCTTTGTCACTTACTACACTTTAGCATCCCTTAACTGTTGGTTTCATTGAATTTTGGGTTGCTGTTTTGCTCAAAAGGGTATGAACTGTCAGCTCACGAACTTGTTTCAGGTGCAGAAAGGGGGGTGGGTGGGCAAAAACCGTGCTCTGGTTGTGCCCTGACCCTTCATAAATCCAAGGGGACAGGCAGAGCCTCAGGTGACCTGCACTTACTGGTGCTGAGGGAGGATGCTCAGTTACTGCCATTGTCCGTCCCTGGGGTCCGGCGGTGATGGGCACGTTGCCTGCTTGGGCTGTGACGCCTGGCATCGCTCATCGCTGGCCTAGGCTTGACAGCAACTATGGTTTTGGACTTGATATCTATTTTTATTGCTGCCATGCTTGGCGGGGTGTGGGGGGAAGAGAGACAAAAAGAAGAAAAAAAATTAGCGTTATCTATGCTCACACTCTCATCTCTATTGTTAGCCGTGACCTAACATGACACATTTTGCTGTCACAGCACCCAAGTGAAATTGCATTTCTTAATAAGGAAACTGCGATGCAGAGTTTTTGAGGTGCGCTGCAGAAACAATAATTGCTTGTTCACCTGTCAAAGTGGAAAGTAAGTTTGGTTGTTGCTTTGAGCACAGTTTTTGCTGCTTCTGTGCCATATTAGACTCTGATATAATATTAAATAAATCAGGATTCATGAAAAAGGCTGCTGCTTTTCATAGCATTAAATGGACTTTGAATACTGCACTGAGGTGACAAAAATGGCACTGAAGGCAATGATTGCACAGACTGCAGAACTTTAGACTGCATTTGAAAAGGATTTAAATAGGTTCAAAGGTTGATTTTCAAATATTTGTATATATTCTTACCCCTTCTTCCCCCACTCTCCCTTTCCCCCCCAAAGTCATGAATACAACTTCAAATATCTTGGAAAAATCTTGATGTAAATTTTAAACCTGTTTAAAGGAATATTGTCAAATATTTTTCTTTAAATAGCTTTCAACATCTTTGTTTACTTCTCTTGCTTGCAGTTTGCAGAAGAGCAAAAATATCCTCCTTCTTGATCCATTAAAGTCTTTTTCCATTCATCAAACATTGATTTTTTTGTTTCTATCCGAGCTTGAAATTAAGAGAACTGTGCTGATAATTAAAATACAAATGATCATAGCAATAACCTTTTAATATGTAGATCACTTCATATAAACATCCAGATAGCTATATGTACCTGTTATGTATCATTACTTCCTTTTTACATGAGAAAGGAAGGGAACTTGCTTAATTCAGTNGGGTGAGCACCATGAAAATGTATTCATTTTTATGAATACATTCATCAGAGGGCTGAAACACTTTGGGTCTTTTTTCTGGTGGAGTTGTTCCCCCGCTGCTGGTGACCCTTTTTGGAGATGTGGGGATGTGTGTGCACATGTGCGCTGGTCATCCTGAAGGTGCTCGGTGACAAAGGTGAAAGTAGATATACTGGGAATAGGTGTTATCAGTTACCAAAAGGATGTTCTGCTCCAGTGTTGGACTAACAGGTAACAGTCTCTGCTTTTAAAAATGTCACAGATGGGCATGTGGACAGACAGATTGTCACTGCCCATGGGCTGCTGAGTGGCTTGTCACTGTGAGCAGAGAGCATCACCCTCTCAAGGAGAAAAAGCCATGATAGGCACAGGGGTCCAGAGCTGGGTTTCGTCATCATTTTTCATCATTTTTGTCACTGTCACAGGAAACTGCAAACCTGGGTGTTAATGTCTTGCAGTGGCTCAGCCTGTGTGCGGAGGCTTGGCATTTGTGCCCAGCTGTGCTCGCACGCTGCGTGCGGTGCCCCCTTCGCACCCTTCCAGGGTCGTAGTTTGAGATCACCAGTTTTGAGATCAGTGGGCTGAAACTTTTAAGAGTAACGCTTAAACAGCAATGGCTCTCACACTTGGACAGGAATCAGTTTGGACTGCATTTAGGCCACGGATGCGTGCTTTGTAGCCCAGTGACCTGCAGCCTTGTTCAAGCAGTGTTATTCCTTGGATCGACTGCTCTCATCCAGAGATGCAGGAGTGGCACAGACCTTAAGCAGGTGCCTGGCTTGGCAGTGGCTGCTGGAGTTTTCAGATGTGAGTCAGGTTTGGAACTACGCTTGGCAGCAGGCTGCAGTGAGAGGCATTTAGGTTTTGCATGTAACAGCTGAAATGACTCCATGACCCTATTAAAAATGAAAGAAGAAGAATTTGGTTTAACAAAACAATCTCTGTTCAAAATAGTTGAGCTAAGGTGACCTTCTGCCCTGATATTCTGTTTCTCTCCTGGAGGAAAGCACCTGACAACTTATACAATAGGAGGTGAGAATGCATAAAAATTCCCGATGACTCTTTTAGAACGGCAAGTTTTGGGAAAAAAGAAAATACACTTTGGGGTGTGAGTGAGTGGTCTGTGAGCTTTCAGCCTTTTTCATGGTTACGCCGCACCCCAGTGACAGCCAGCACGCTGCAGGACGGGCAAGCTGGAGCCTTTGAGCACAGCTGCCTCTGAGAACCACTGGGCAGCTTCCGTGCAGGATGCAGCTCTGGTCTGTGTGCACGTGTGTTATGCATGCGTGTGTGTGTGTGCGTGACAGACTACTGGTCCCCAGGGAGCCCCGGTGGTGCTCATGGGATCGGCATCAATCCAGGAGCTGGAGCTGCGCGTGGCTGGTCCGGCTCGCGGGGCCACGTGTGCCACTGGTCAAGGTCACAGGGCTGCAGGGTTGGATGGGTTGTGTGGCTGCACCTGGAATAAAGGTTAAAGCAGAAGTTTTTTACCACACGAAGTGTGTATTGATTTCCTGAAGGCAAGTGAGAATTCCAGTATGGCCATAGCTTCTGTTACTGAGATGATTCACCTTCTCTCTCTCCCCTTTTTTGTTTTTTTTTAAAGGGCCTTGGTGTTTCTGTAAACAAGCTCTCTGCAGTCTTTAGTGGTTAAGCTGTTAGCTTTCTGCTTTTGTGGGAGATTGAGATGAGTATTATTTTAATGTTCCCTGTTGCACCACCCACCAGTTCTCTGTCTATAAGATTTCATTAACTTTAATGACACAATAAAAAATACTAAGTGTAATAATGCAGTAATGATGGAAAGGGAGTCACTGAAAGCAGCGCAGAGCACTCCCGTTGTTAATGCACTCCATGTGAGATCATGTTTTTAAGTAATTCAGAAAGCAAAATTGCAAGATACGACGTTTGATTCATCTTGGCAGATAAAAGACCAGTATTATAGGTCTCTACCCTGTAATGCGAGCCTCTCTCTATGTGGATTATTTTGGCATTAACTTGGTACACTTGTAGAAATGGACTTTATTGATACACACGTCAACAAGCAGATACCTGGCTGAGGAGATCAAATGACTGTGACTGAGCACTTGTACAAAATGGTAGGGTAAATAACTTGCCTGTATGTCTCAAAAATAGACATGAGAGGCAGGAGAAGCGTACAAAATGGTGTAAGGTAGGAGCTGTAGAGCCACGGCCCTCCTGTTCCCTCCAACTTTTAACTAGCGGTGCTTCTGATTCATAACTTTGACTTAGCAGGGCACAAAAGCTGACTTACTCTTTTTCAATACATGGTCTATTCAGGAGTCCAAGGCAACTATGAAGTTATTTCATGCCCTCGAATACTTCTTGCAGATAAGGTTTTGTCATTACTCAAATTTAACACTTAATACAGCCTTGCCCTGAAATTGTCTGGCCCTATCACAAAACCATCACAGCTGTCCCCTTACTGTGACCATTCCTCTAAAGACGATGATTTATAACTTATTTTTGAAACAGAATTACTCACTCGCTGTGAGTGGGGAGTACAGTATTGCAAGGCTGCTTTAACTTGTTTTCTTGTTTCAAGGACAGATATAATCCTATATTTCCAAAGTAATTGCATGGTCCTTCACATATAATGCTTAGTCTGTTTGTGGAAACTATTCATCATACAATTAGATGAATGGTTACCCTTTACAACTTCTTACAGCAGGTAAAGAGTACTCCAAATATGTGCACCACTAAATCAGCTTCACCCAAACTGTGGATGCTGGTTAAAGTGACCAACAGTTTTGCTACATTATAATTATGTATTCTTTCAATTGTTTTTCTTTGTAATTAATTCAGGTGTATGAGTATTTAGCTAGACTTTGGGCTTTTTTTCATTAACTGGCATGCTAAGAAGGGTTATATCAGAAGCCAAGGATTACAAAATAATAGCACTGCAACCTCCTGAAGTGTCCACGTCACTCGTATCTGTCCTGTAATGCCCAAAGCCTTTGCCAACTGTTCAGAGCATTCAGAATAATGATAACGATTTCTCATTCATTTAGTAAAAGAGAGGGAGAAAACGGAGGCGAGAAACTGAAGTGACCTTTTGTGGTAAGCAGAAATGTGCCAATATTGAAACACAATTATCTGAAGTGCCTGTGGGTACCAGCTTCCTGTTGATAACCTGTGGTGCTAATTACCTGCAAGAATTCAGGGCAGATGCTTGTGACTTGAATTAATTGGCACTCTGGAAAGACAGGGCTTGTAGAGGCTACAGAGAGAAAGGAATATGGAATAGCAAAGCGGAAAAGCCTCAGAGAGGCTTGTCATGCCGGTGGGGCTTTTTGGTTCTGGTTTCCACCTTCCTTGTCTACAGGCATGGCTGAGTTGTGATCTGAATGCCTCATCTAGTCTGTGAGACATCATGTTTTATCGCACTCCTTTAACCTTCCCAGGGATGAGAAACGTGATTCGGTAGCTTTTCCACCTCTTCATCTGTCTATAGCCTTGCAGACCTGGGGGGCAGAAGCAAGGTGGCCAGTTAATCAAAATACAATGTACTCAAAAGGTCAAAATTGTAGTGCAGACTTAATATATTTTTCTAGAATGGGAGGCATTAATATTCTGTGTCTTCATAGACCACAGTGTAATGTCAAGGACTGCAACATCTGAGCAGAAAATAGAAAAAAGGCAATAGATTCCCTTGACAAAGATTTTAATTAGAATGAATAATGATACAAAACTAAAGATTGTTTTTTGTTGTTGTTGGTTTTTTTTTTTTTTTGCATTTCTCATTTTGGAAGATGCACGAAGTTCTGTTAATTGCCTCAGAAGATACTTCATTTTGCAAAAAAACTGAATGATTTTCATAGTGCATAAAAGCAGCAACTTACTCTGCTTTTGGGGGAAAAAAAATGTCAAAATGCCCATTGACTTGAGTGGAAGTAAAATAGTATCACTTCTCTGGTATGAGGTGCCCGTGTTAGTTCTGTTCCTAAGCCTTTCCTTCTGGTCTTCTGTAGCTGAGCTAATTTGTGCATATCCTGGTGAAGAAGTAAATTAGCATTACATCGTAAAAGAGATTAGATGGAATCAGGTTTTTCAAAGAGCTGGGGGCCTACCAGGGTGTTTAAAAAGTCAGCAGACTTTAGTGAGGGCTGGAATCCTGCTGCTGAGCCCCTGGCCAGGAGAGCCCCAGAAGAGACTACTTACTCTAGGGAAGTTTCTCAGAGCACATCTTTACTGCCATGCCAAAATAGCGGCTTGGCTGCTTCCACGTAGCTGTTGAGGCACTGAAGAAGTGCTTTAAGCTTCAGAAATTCTCAGCTACCTCCAGTTCAGTTCCTGCGAGGACAGCTAATATCCACACACAGCGACAGCAGAACCAGGGCACCTAATTAGGTATCTCCATCTGCTTACTTAATCCAACCTGACCATGTCCGAAGTGATGCTCCCAAGGTCACGCAGCTAGCTGAAGCCGGGGCTGGACAGAGCGTACGGTGACCCCTCTGTAATGGTGTGTTGTGGCTGCTGCCTGCTGAGGAGAGAGCCTTTGTCCCTCCCCTGCGGGGGCGGCTGGCAGGGTGACCTTCTGTCCTGCCCTGCTGATGGATGCGCCTCGCAGATGTCTCCGAATGTGTTCTTCCCGCTCCCCTTCTCCTCTTCAGGATGTCTTTCTATTGATTAGTCCAGGCAGGTAAATCTGAGGCTAAAGTAATTACCTCGTCTTTGTTTCGTAAGGTCCCTGGGCCCAATACATTTTAATGACTTTCCTCCCCTTTAATGGATATCAAATGACTCCTCATGACGCCCGTCATTTCTCCTCAGTGACACTGGTGGCTGGTTACAGCTGGTTCAGACAATTCTGTGCAAACAGGCCTTTTAAAGATAATTAACATTCAAAAAGGTCAGTTATCCTTGCAGGTCTGCATGCTGATGTTCAGCTGTCAGTGCGGGAGTTTAACTGCCCTTTATTATAAACACCGAACTGCAAACCCTAAGCACAGGCAAATACATTTGTAATAATCCCACACAGGTATGGCTTTTACTGCATAGCATGTGGATATTGAGCTTTTAATTTTTTCCATTTCTTCTACCAGCAAACTGCTCAGTTATTTCAACTCCAGTAAAATGTTTACAAATACCGGCTTTTACTGCTGCCTGCCTACCCCAGCACTCACCCTGTCAGTGTAATATTTGCATTTCTTTGTCCCCTGACAGCATCAATGAACATTTAATTGGGGATTTTGGAGCCCTAACTTATGAATCTACTCTCTGGTTCACCCTGGACTGCCTCCACCCTCCTTTCTCGATGAGGAGCACATGTTCCTGTCCTGCACATTTATCAGCCCGGGCTTGGTTCATTCCAGCTGTGATTTATAGGGAATGTGTACCCAAAGGAAATGTCTTTGAAGGTCAGGTGGGAAGAGCCTTTGCAGCTTTTCAGGATAAACAGTTGTTAACGCAGCTATTCCACATGCTGAGTTTCTTGTGTGCTTTCGTCTGTCTGCCTACACAAGTATATTCAGGTATATAAAGATACAGACATGGGAGCCGGCACTAGTCCAGGAAGCTGAGTAACCTGTACACGTGCTTTCCTGCCGGGAGCAGGGTTGGGTGTGTCCTTGTGATAGGGTTTCTTTACCAGAACAGATTTAAGGAATTGCAAGGCCTGAAGACGGTGATTAGATGGCAGTTTTGCAGATAGTGTCTTTCTATTTTGGCTGAAGAAAATAGCTTGGTCTTTTTTTATTGCATTTTTAAATGAGATCGAGACAGACACAGATTTAACCCAAGTTGCTGAGGTCCCAGGGGTTAACTCTATGGATAAAGCAGCTTTCCCAGAGAAATGGCTGCTTACACAATTATGCAGCTTATCCAAATCAGAGTGCCCGTTAGAAATGCATTCAGAAAGTGCTTCCATTTGCACTGTCCTAAACCCAAACGTCAACTGGGATTTTTGTATCTTGAGGAAGCTATGCCTGAAAACAAATGTTTTCTTGCTCTTTCTGCAAGGGTAGTTCATTCACACTGAGCTTCTATGCTTTATTATTCTAGTGTTACGTGTTTATCTGCCACGTATTTGTCAAAGGAGGCTTTTCTGTGGGTAGGGAAAACGAAGAGAAAATGTAACTGTTAACACGAGTCATGAGTACTGACCAGCAGTTAAGGATCTCCATGTCTATATCGTTGATTTTCGTATTTTTCAGTCTATGCTTTGCTTAGCTCAAAGCTGTTTAGTTCTTGGGAATATGTACCCCATACACAATGTGGCAAACAGGCAACAGCAGCGGCTGTGGCAGAGGAACCTTAGGAAAGTGCAAAACTTGCCCAGGTAATGGGTATATAAGGCATAAGCAACATGCTGATAGTCAAATAGCAATATTCTGAGTTTCATGTTTAATGTATGAACTTACAGATCGCTGTGGAGGGCTCAAGAGGTTTCAATTTTGGGCTGTCCGGCTGGTCCCAGCAATTGTGCGCGCTGCAGTGAGGGACGGTCCTACCAGAAACCGGAGTGGAGTCTGTTCTATTTGTATAAGATTGAACAAATCCATGAAAATGTAAAATATTGGCCTGTTTATAAATGCTGCCTTCATTTAAACTACTGCCAGAGGTAACTGCTCAAAGCTGCTCAAATTGCACTGGTGACTTTGGGAAAGTCACGGCCGGCTCCAGCCTGGACACCGCCCGACAGTATGTTACAGCAGGAGTACGTGTCAGTTCTCCAGCTTTATTACTGCTGATGGCTATTACCGTCTCCTGAAAATCTCCCTCCCACTGATGGCTAATCGATGAGCTCGGCATCGCTCTGAAAAGTTGTAGGTCAGTGGTAAAACTGCAACAATTAGCAAGTTTGCCTTTTGCGCCAAATATTGCAGCATATTTTCCCACCTCCTCCCCAAATAGTCTGCTTATTGAATTGTTACTTTTTTGACACTAACAGATGGTTCCTAGTGGCTGGCATCTGCAAAATTTGGGAACAGATTGATGAAATTGATAATGACCAGTTTCTGCAACAGATGGCTTATAGACAGATTTCTGTGTAAACTGACAATGCTGCATTTAAAGAGAAGGTTCCAATGAACCCACACATTACAGCTATGATTACAACATTATTTAGACCCTGAAAAATAGATCTAGGCTTAGTGTAAGCATTATGTAGTGTCTAAGACAAAGGTTAAGAAAGATTGATTAGATAATTAGCATCGCTTTATTAGCTGTTCACTACATCTGCATGATGTTCTTACATAAACATTCCCTGCCTAAAATTGCAGTGATGATATTTTAATATTTATTATGCAGATAGGAGAGAGCTCAATTTATTTTATAAAATATAGTTTCCTCAGATTTACGAACCCCATCTAAGGGAAAATTACACACAGTGAAATCATAAACTAGCGTGAGTGAGCCCCAAGCCATGGTGCGGACGCAAGCACGCTGGCTGCTGCTGTGCTGTTTCAAGCCTGCTCTTGCTCACATGAGCTGAGCAACGTCTCACTTGCATGAAGATGGCCCTGGGGTATTGCTGTGGCTGCAGAAATGCTGATGTGTCGGTCCTCTGCTCACCAGTGACATTCTCCACAGCCTCTCAGCACAGCTGCAGTGTGCCTCCCCTCCTTTTGGAAAGCAAATAAAAGAACACCTTTGTCTCTGGCTGATGTGGCGGTGCCATTGCTTTGACAACAGATTTTGTGACTTCTGTGGCGTGAGATGAATCTGGTTTTGCAGCACCTCAGCAGCTGCAGGTGTCTGAGATGTGGCTTCTGGCGTTTGCTGAGCTCTCTGATGTCTCTGTGCATTGCAATGCCAGGCTGGGGCTGCTCCTGGGACTGAGGGCATCATTGCACGCTGTATCAGAGCAAGTGTTCTTTTGGTTTGATCACTCGTGCTTTGGGTGAAGATTTACTTCGATCACACCCCTGTAACTGTCTAGCCGGGCTATCATCTATGTTTTAATTGGCCACAGAAAATGGCTTTGGGCAGTCTGTTGGCCAAGACTAGAGTCAAAATCCCAAACCAGGGCAGCTGAGGCAGAAGGAGCGCTGCCGTGCTGCTGAGCAGCGCTCCCTGGTGTTCAGGCTCTCGTCTCGTCTCTTAATGTGAACAAGTTCATAAAAGCAGCGTCTGCAATGCTTCATGTGAGATATGCAGGAGAATGGCAATGTCCAGAGCACCCTTACTTCTCTCGGATATCTTTATCACTTCTGACACGTTGCTTTGCTCTCCCCAACACGGCCCAGGATTTTGCCACCCTCTGCGTGACTTGTTGCCAACCACCTCCATGCCTCATCGGCGCTTCTCGCTGGCACGCATCACCGCACTGACATGTTTTCCAGAGGCCAGATGGCCACCTCTGCTGCTTTTCTTCAGATGCTGAAGCACTTAGTGCTGCGATCAAAGCACTAATGTGCTACGGTCCCTCCCCAGTAAAACAGGGAGGTGGACCAGCGCTCCCACAACCTCTGTGTTAGCAGAATGTCTCTGGAGTAAAGGCTAGAAACCTCTGCCATCGATAAAGCAGCGCCTGCAGGTTCATTTATCCCAGGCTCGCAGTGCATCGGGAGCCCTGTGGCGCAGGGGGTGTTCAGTACGAGTCATGTGAGCACTCAGCCTCGCTCAGCACTTTTTTCCCTACCTTGATCAAGGACTCTTGACGCTGTGAAACAAATTATTCAAAAAGTTGTTTGGACACCTTAATTTGTGTGGAAGCTTTCAGAGGTCAACTGTGCTGGAGCTGTGAGGCCAGTCAATGAAGATGTATGCAGTATGCACTTCTCATAAATCCACCTGCCCACAAAAGTCACAGCACGGTTGCCTCAGGTAGACTGGGAGCTGGGGCAGCTCCCCAGAAGGAGCCAGTTTGTGTCTTCACTTGCAAACCTGCTCATTGCTACCTGGTCGGTATTTTTCTACCATTGAGCGAAATGAGATTCCACGGAGGGTACCACCACATGAGAAATTAATCATTTTGTTGGAAAAATTTGTGCTGTGGGATGCTGTTTTAAAAAAAAAAAAAAAGTTTTCTGAGTAGATGTTTGTTTCTGCAACTGTATTTTTTTCAATCCAAGCACTATTCCTGTAGCAAAATTGAAATAGTTTAACTAAAAGGGGTGTAAAAACAAATGAAATTGGAGAAAAATCCCTTAAGGAATAGCAGTTTAAGTGAAATCAATTCCTCTGATTAAATTGGCCAAACAAGTTATCTAGACTTTAAAAGCAAGCTGCATTAATTTAACTAGGCAATAGTTAAATTATATGTTGGAAATACGTGGTTTGTTGGTGTCTTAAATGCAGAAGTGCAGTTAAAACCCTGAAGAGCTGCACATCTGTGTATGCTGTTTCTCCAAAGAGGCTTTTTGTTGTTGTTTCTTTTTTTTAACATATATATATTTTTATTTTATTATATTTATAAAATGATTTTTTTTAAACGGCTTCAGAGGTGCAGGATTCTGAGGAGGGGTCTCAGAGGAGTCTGAGCTGCAAAACTGTCTTTTTTCTGAGTGGTAATTTCTAAGAGCTTTTTCTTAAAATATTCTCAGCTCTTGTTCTGATGTAGACATTGCGATTGATGTGCAGTTTTCATGGGATTCGAGTAAATCTGATGATCTGATGATTTGATATCAACCTGAAATTGCAATAGCAAACAGAACTGAATTTGGCTGCAACTATCTACATCTAGTATCGGATTGTGGAAAATAATTGTCCACCAAAGAAAGTGGAATATTTAAATTCTTGAAGCCCTCTAATCATTTTTGTTCTGATTTTTTTCTCTTCTATGAGGTTCCTTCAGTGTAGAAAAATTAAATACAAATGTGAAATACAAATGTATCAAAATGCCAAGGTTAGTTTGTTTACATAAATGCTGCTTTCCTTCTGCTCTAGATTATTTTCAGTGCAAATCACTGTTTCTTGAATGTACACTGCTTATAATGATTCAAAAGCTATTATGGCTTCTGCTCTGAGGGATGATCTACTTCTGTAGCAATGCCCAGAGAAACATTCTGCTTCCTAATCATTGCTCAAAGGCAGCTTATTTGTTCTTCTAGTGTCAAGAAAAATGAGGCATGCTTGCTTTAGTTTTTATTTATCTGGATTACTTGGGATAGGCAGAGGTAGGGAGACTGGTATGCTGCTGGTATGAATGGAGGGAGCTGCAGGTCCTTCTTGTCTGTAAGCTCTTTCCCTGGCACGAATATGAGGACATTTGCATCTCTCCTCCAGGGAAAGAAAGGCTGGGGACATTTCTGCCATTGTGGTTTGCAGGACTGCTCAGATGGCAGCCTGGAGCTTGGCCTCTGGGCACGCTTAGGTCTGGGTCCACCTCTCCTGAGCACCAGAAGGTCCCATCCTGGACCTGTTTGAGTTTACTCCTGTTACTCTGCTTTCTTGGTTCTGTCTTCCAAGTCCCTCAGAGGTGGTGTTAGTGTCTGTCTACCCTCTGTGGTGTTTGGGAGAACATGTTCCTAGTGCTAAAGACAATTCTCTTCCCAGTCTATTATCCTTTTGATAAGGCTTTAAGGAAGCCTTGTTTTGTCACAGCTACTACGAATCTTCGCGTCTCCCTGTTATTGGTCAAACAAGTCGGTTCTGGTGACAGATCTGCACATAATCACCATGTAATGAGGAGATGTTTTCTGCCAGCTGCTATGAGACAGCTTGTTCTCTAGTTTGACGACGGTAAAATAATTCCATCTGAGGGTACACTGGAAACCTGCTGAGATTATTTTTTTCACTTGTAAAAATAGGAGAAGATGCGCTGGATTTTACACCATCCGCGAGCCAATGATCTGATGTCATCTTTGTAGGGCAGGATTAAACAACAATGGTTTTGCTCCTTCTTTTCCTTAAGTGCCTTATTCTTCCTTCCACCCATATCAGATGACAGGCTCCCAGGCAGGGAAAGCCTTGCCCAGAGGCCATGCGGTACTTGGGTTGATTCTCAGGAAGAATGAGGAGACTCCTGCCAGAAATCACCCAGTGTTGTAGAAATAAGCAAAGAATGGCTTGCCTGGAGCATCATTGATAGCTGTAATGCTTTTGCACCCTTGGGCTTTTGAAAGGAAAATATACAGACCAAAAAAAAAAAAAAAAAGAAAAGCACAGATAGAACCATTTCAGCAAATCTTCACAAATAAGACATTGGCTGAAAACTATGCCTTATGCACAGCATTATTGGACACTTCTTGGGTTGTCTGGTGACCACGTAGCTGCAAACAGTTACATGCAGTCATCACACGCTGATACTTTCAAGCGAAGTTTTGCATGGACATGAGACACTCCCTCGCTCACACGCTCATGTGCGTGCCCACATGGTTGCCAGTACACAAAGGAGGTTTGAACCATACAAAACAAGAAAGTGCATAAACTCTACTGCATAAGAATTTTGGACTGCAATAAAAACCTGAGGCACACTGCTGTAATGCATATTGAACTCCACTCTGGGCTCCTAATATACACTTTAAAAGGGGTCATATTAAAAGGGCCATCAGTTCCCCTTACTTTTAGAAGATTTCGGGGACTGCTTTTCGGCTATTACATTGAATAACAAAAATAAAATATTCATTCTATTTTTTATTTGTTTTTTTTTAACCTACTGGGTCCCCAGAGCACTGTGGAATTGAAGTGCATCTCTGACAGCAGCAGGAAAGCATCTGAAAGTCCTTTTTAAATTGCTCTAAGACTTATAATTTAAAAAAAAAAAAGTAAGGAACATTGCTTCTTGTTAGTGAAGGCATTTATGGTTTTAATACATAAATGGTAAGTAGCAGCCCAGCAAAATGGAGTAGGTCTCACTAGGAGTCTTGCCTAGAGCTGCCTGCAGGTGGAGGTCCCAAGTAGATCTTGTTCAGCCCCAGTAACACCCTTGGTCATGTGAGTTGCTCCAATATGGTTTTAGGGACAAAACTTATTTTGGGAAGAGCCAGCATTTTATGGCACTTCTTACTGGAACAGCCATTCCAGTGGTGCTTTGAGAGACTTTAAATGGGAGCCAGATTTTCAACATTTGTCAGTATTGGTCATGCCAAAACTTGAAGCCCTGGCCTCTACTCTGAGATGCAGGAGCATCGCACGGATTTCTTCCTGTCTCTGTAATGGCCTGGCTAGGTACTAGACAGCCCCTGGATGTTTATTCCTGAAGAAAATGTGTTCGCATACAGGAGTCAAAGGAATTTAGGTAAGAGCAAATGATTCTGGTAGTTCTGGTTTCTGTTTTCCAGATACCACTGGCACACAGCTTCTCAGAGGGGCAGGGAAAAAGGCACCTTTTCCTCTCTGGTGCTTGTGACGTGCATAATCATTAAATGCTATTGGCTGCACTTCTAGCAGTTCCAAAAAGGGTTTGCTTTAGGCCTATTAGGGCAGTGGTACTTAATTAGCAATTGATTGTTAAGGGAGTTTACCGATGAGTAACAGCTTTTTTATATATATGTGTAAAACTTTATATATAAAATGTCATTCACAAGCACTAAAACCTTTCTTTAAAGCCCTCACTGGAATGTAACACACTGCTTCAAGCAGCATCCTCGCCTTTCAGGACCGCGCCAAGCGCCCCAGCTCTCTTTATTACTGTGGCACCGACGGCTGGGTGGTCTGCTGCAAGGGTCAGGGGGACCTGCCAGGGACGGGCTGGGGGCTTCTGCCCCTCTTCTAGCGGCCAGTTCCCATGTGCTCTCACCCATTTATGCACTGCAGCGCTGAACAGATGGGGCTCTGGGAGAGTTAACAAACTGGTGTATAAAAACGTCCTTTATGTTTGAAAATATGCAAAGGATGCATTTAGTACACACAAACTTTTCTGTCTGCAGCTGAGCTCTGGCTGCAGGGTGACTTTGCTCCATAAAACTTAGCCACCCCCATCTTCCTTCTGTGGTAGCTGAAAACACAGGCAGCCTTGGGGAGCTCCCCAGAAACACCACCCTGGTGTTCAGCACCCTCTTCTGCTCCTCATGTCCTATTGCTTCCTCCTGCAGGGAGCTGCTCTGCTCCTCACTTGTCTTGCTCCACTTACATCATGGCTTTATTGGGTTTATATATATAAATATATACATATATTTACTCTTTTGACTCCATGATTTTGTCTCTCAGGGCTTCATTTAATACCATCTTGCTTCTTTCCTTTTATGCTCCTTACACCCTGAATTGCTCAGTATATCACCGACTATCATCCTGTCACTCTTTACCATAATCATTTACTGCTGCTGCTGCTTCAAGCTGCGGCTCCACCTAAACAAGTGGGCGGATAAATTACCCAGAGGCTTCACATCACACCCCGAGTGATCCATGGGCCGTTCAGCAAGTCACGTATTCCCTGGACATGAAGTGACCTTTTCCCACTACGGACCGTGGGATAATAAAGGAGGTGTTTAAAATAGAGCGGGCTTAAGGTGACAGAAAGCCAGCAGTGATTTACTCACACTATCTACTTTTATTTGTAATTTGTGGCTTCTCTGCTGGGTCGGGGGGGGGAAGGATGTTTTGGCTTTCCACTTCTGGATTATGGAGTGAAGGGTCAAAAGCAAGCTTCGACTTGATGATCCCATGACCTGAAGTAACACGACAAGAGTCCAGGAGCAAAATGACAAATTACCCTTTAAAATGTGAGCAGATGTCACTGAGGGTAAATTGGGCATAGAAATTGATTTCATGGTATTTGCCTCCCACGTTGAGGTAACGGACGGGGGAACTTATTTAGGCTGTCAGCAATGTGGGGCACCCACTTCTCTCCCCAGGCTTGCAAAGTACCCGGTGCATTTTGCATGCACCAGCCCTGCATCCTCGGTGCTTGGGAAGTAGTACACTATTGCTGACAGCACCCAGCAGCGCCATTAAAACAGGACAAAAACGGGTATTTACCATTCACACGTACTCACAATTTGCACCACCATGACCTTCTTCAAAGAAGCTGAAGACTTGTGGAAAAAATTACTTTTTAAAAGATTTTCAGGTGGAAGTAGCAGTTTTTATGATGTGCTGCTCAGGGGTTCAGACCTGGCATCCATTCAAAATCAGTATTGTAAATGCTCGTACTGAAGGGAGAGAAAGCAGGTTGTGCTGCTGCTTGCGCTGTTGTGCTACTGGAGAGGGACTCGGCATTCCCACGTCCAAGCATGGGCAGAGCGCGGCTGCTTTCCCGGTGATGCTGGTGTTCCTACACTGAAAAATTAGTTGTGCTTCTACATCCAAAATAACTGCACGTGGAGGGTGAGAAACAGCCCGGAGGTGTTTCCTAGCACAGATATGTATGGAGGGGAGGGGGTTTGGAAGGGGACTGGCAAGCAGAGCAGCTGCGTTACCAGCGAGAGCTGCTAATCTCTGCAAGCTTTAGGTTAGCAGTTTCTGCTATCTTAGTTCCCAAAAGTAAGTATTTTTCCTCCCTCATTCTCAAATACATAACTTAATGAATTCTCAGATTCTGGAAAACAGGATCATCACCATCAATCATACACTCCCTCTGCTTTCCTACCCATTAGGTGATATTTTTTGTAAAACAAGACATTGGCACTTTTCAGTTTGAAATTACCGTCAGGTGCAGAGGCTGTTTGTGCTGCGGTGTTAGGGCAATCGCAGCACAGCAACAGCTCTCATTGTCAGGCTGTCGGCAAACTAGGACACCCTGGGCAGTCTTCATTTATTTCACTGTAGCATAATTCCCTTTGCAGAATTTGATACCGTGGCAAATGCATCTGGTTAATAGATTTTCTTAAGCAGATAAAATAGGTTATATGTTTTTAAATGGTAAAGGGTGTTTTCATTTGTTAAACAGTGCTTCCTGTTTTTAGTCATTTAAGAGGATTTTCACCACACAAACTGGATCCTAAAAAAAACCCTCACATTATGAATTTGTCTTTGTAATCATAATAAAATCTTCGTTTTTTGCTCAGTTTAACACAGCAGGCTTAAACTTCTATTTAGCATGACAAGGATATATCTGTGCTCTCTATTCACAAAATAGGTCAAACATATTAAAAAAAGTATGCTCTAATGTCACAATCATCAGATACTTTGTTGTATTAAATATCCAGACTTCTTTGGGAGAACATCTTTGGAGTTAAAAGTTTCATAAACGTATTGTGGCCATGACATTTGGGCCTTACAGACGTTCAGAACAAAGCTGAAATTAATGTGAGCTGTAATTATTCATTATACAGGATTCTGAAGGCTGCTGCCTGTCCTGGCGATGGAGGGGAAGAGGGGGTTCAGCTGCTGCACGCTGAGTGCAGGGCACCAAAAATACCTGCAGCTGCCAGGGGCTCGAGCTGTGCTGGCTGGTGTGATTTATATAGCTGGCTGCGGATATTACCTGTTTGTCCTTCCCGTGTGACCAACAAAAGCACTGTTATCTTCCAGAAGCTAGATATTTGGGGCAGAAATAGATGTAGTGTCACCTGGGGTCAGAAAGCGTGGCTCTCGCCACACCTGGAGCTTGCCCCGGTGCAGCCAGGAGCTGCCGGTGCCAGCGATGCCGCACTCTCCGATGGCCACATCCAGCAAGGCACTTATGCAGGTGCTTGGTTCAAAGCACACAAAACATCTCATTGACTCTATACAGAACTGAAAAACACTTGTGCAGTAAAGTACATCATGCTGTTGGCTCAAACAACAAGCTCACTCCTGGCTCCGGAGAGGCATGAAAATTATAATCAGAAGAACTGGCTGTATCGCAGCAGTTCCATTTGAATATGCATGATGCTTAACTTTAGCTGTAGTATGCTCGTTTTTGGAAATAGAGCAAGGATACTAGGAGCAGCTATTTGACCTTTTCCTGAAATCCAGTGAAGTGCTGCAACAGTTTGCTGGTTGGCTGTTTTTAGGTGTTTTTTTAGTTTTAAAGAATTTCAGTCTAGACTTGAGCTTGCGGATGCAGTGAACCCCCTCCAGCAGCATGGCCTCCCCATCCTGTTCCCATTGCTACAGCTCCAGGAGCCCAGCGGTGCATGGAGCTAGAAGTGCTTGGCACCTGGGGAACGCAGAGTGCCTCTGACCCCCGCCCAGGGATGTGGGAACGGCTCCAGGGCCTGCTGCAGGAATGCTTGGCTGGGGTTAGAGGTGAGGGGTCTGCTGAATAAGAGCGTCTGTAACAGAGAGCCCCTTTCCACCCGCGAAAGCTTCGTTCTGTGTGTAAGACAGGGTGGCATGAACATTTCGCTTCTCAACGTGCATGCAGTCTGCAAGACAACTTGCAACAAAAACAAACCAAGCTTGTGCTGCCAGGAACGGGCACCAGGCTGGCATTTCTTCCCGAGCAGAATCCCCCTGCGTGGTGCCCAAGCAGCCACAGCTTTCCCCCTTCCCATCCCTCTGCACTCAGGTGTGCTCGAACCTGTGTCAAACTCGTAGCCCTTGGCCGCCTGCATTTCTCCCTGCTCCTGGCTCGATGTGCGCGCAGCTGCCCCTCGGGTAGCACCGATGCGATGTCCTGCATCAGCACTGACCGAAACGGCCGATCCCAGCTTGGCTTTCGGCATCTACGGGTTGTGCACAGGGCGAGGTGCAGGGAGGTGGCAGGGACTCGCTGAGATAAATAAACATGAATTTGGCGATTAAGTTTGCAGCCAGCTTCGCAGTCATGGACATGCACAAATGGAACTGCAGGAGTTCCCTCCACCTGCAAAGGAAATCATGAAACAAATTATTTTCTGTCCAAAGTTTGTAGTACAGCCGTGAGGGACTTCTAATTGGAGAGCTAATGTGCACTTTCCAGTGATTAGATAAACACATTTTTTTGTTATTTATTATAGCTTCTGTTACATGGATTCAACTAATTACAAAAATGTCCCTTGTAGAAACCATTTACAATTTTAATTCCAATTATTTTTTGATAATTCAGAAATATTTTTCTTACTATTCATCAGAAAGCAGAAAGTTAATCCATTCATTACCACACTGAATGGCTGATTTGAAGCCACCCATGGATTATAAAGTCAGACTGAAGGTGAAAAAAACAGGACCTCGCTGTGCAGAAAGTTGAGGAGGAAATAGCTGTAAAAAAAAGCCCAACAACTCATTGCTGAAAAAAAATAAATCATTTGCAGAGCTGTAGAAGAAAGGCAGTGCTACATCTGGAGCATGAACGTTCCCATGTTCAATGAGCCCTTTTATAATGGCAGTAGCAGAAAATCAGGGAGATGCATTTGCCCAAAATATCTTCTCTGAAATACCTGCAGCTTAAGTAAGTTTAGTGGGCATCCATCAGCTCCTGTTAATGTCAAATTCCCATTGACTTATGTGGGGTTAAAGGAATTTCAACATGAATAAAAGCTGCAGCTCCATCCTAGAGAAGCAGCCGGGGCAGGAGGCTGCCCTGGGAGTACCAGAGGAGGGGGCTTGTTGGCGCTGCACCCCAGAGACACTGCGAGCCCACAGCCAGTCTGGTGGTAACTGGTGCTGTCTGTTATGTGATAGCTTTGCCGTTAAAATGCTAGTTTTAACTCAAAACATAAAAAGATTCCAAAGGCCTTCCCAAGCTATGCTGGATGCCAACGAATCTCCTGTGATGCCTTCTGCTCCAAAAGTTACAGCTCACGTCCTCCCTGCTGTCTGTCTCCTTCAGTAGCTTTCAGTGGAACTACGCTGATTTACAGCCCTGGCCAATGCATAAATATGTTTCTTTTAGCACAAATGACCTTTTTTTAATGTACCCAATCTAAGAATTAAGCAGCCAATCTGATTTCTCATTTGTAAGATGTATATATTACATTCAGTTTTATTACACAAAGCTTCATCTCTAAGACATATACAGGTTTTTTCTCTGTAAAATGATTATGCTCTTTGATGTGCAGCCATATAAAATCTTACAAAATTTGCTTCTGACTCCACGTTTGGTATACAAAGTTCCAAATTTAGAGCCCATAAAACTAATTTATAGGATTCACTGTGAAAAGCTTTCATTTCTATATATAAATGCTTTAAGAAATGTGTTCTTACTATTGCTTACCTTCTCCAAGTATTTACTTAAATACGCTTTTCCAAAGACAGTTTTAACCTTCAGAAATGGATTGCTGCTTAAAATGGGTTCAACAATCCACGAATGCAGCATGTAGATCAGAAAAAGCAAAACATTTCAGTTTTGGAATACTATCCATCTTGCAAGGTTTCTCTTCACAGGTAGCTGCGTGAATTTTAACGGTGTAGATCGAGAAGGTCCCTCTTGGTCTGGGTTCCTTAGCTGGGCAGAGCTGACCAGTGAGAGCTGGAAGCTTCTGTCCTGACGCCAGGGCCTGGAACACCTTGGGGAGGGTTTACAGGGAGCGAGGCAGAGAGCAGAATGAGGGCAGGTGAGGGACATCATGAGTGAGCACTCTGGGGACAGATCTGGTCTTTGAGTCCTTTAAGGACATCCCCAGTGTTTTTATTGCAACCACTGTTACCAACAGTACTGATGTGAGCTCCAAAAATACGCACAGAAAGGAAAAAACAAGAGAAAACAAAGCCACTTCTTGGAGGGCACCAGGCTCATTCAGCTGCCTTCACCTTTTCTCAACGTACAAAACAGTTCAACAAGCGTCTATTGTCTGGCCCACCCCAACACGAACCCTCTCAAACACCCCAGTCTTTTTGCCAGCATTTTTTTAGATCAGCGTGGGGATAAGTGCCACATCTCCCTACTATGGGTACTGCATTACCCAGTTAATCGTGGCTTTTGCTGAGACAGAGCCTGATTTGCTTTCAGCAGCTAACAGTCAGACACGCTTGCTTCGGACCTTGTTAACACAAATCCCCCCTTGCAGCCTTGCTGGACAGAATAAATCGGATCACAGGAACAAAAGGCTCTGAGGCTGTAGGGGCTCAGCGGCAGAAACCACGCAGGAAAGCAGGTCTAGCAGCTGCAGCAGCATGACCCTAGCTGAACTCCTGCTGAATATTGAGCCTCAAAACCCACTGGTGCAAAGATTTCCTGTGGGCCAGAGTCCCTGCTGAGCTGGCACTCCCATTCATACTGCGCTGTGTCCCAGCAGACTGCTTGCTCCCTCGCAGATGTGCAACTTTTCTCTTCTGAAAATGAGTATTTGACCCAAAGCGGGCTAGAGAAAAAAATCCTTTCTTTTCCCTTCACCTTGCTCTGATGGTGGGATGAGACTACAACTGGACAACTATGTCTCTGTCACAGTTTGGAGCTGCAGACTGGTAAACTGAGGTTGAATATTGAGGGGTAATTCCTGGGGGATGCTGGAGCCACGAGCGACTTTTTGCTAGGAAGCCACTGCGCAGACTGGCTTGTTCCTGGTAGCTAATGAGCACAGAGAGGAGGCAAAACGATTCATCAGCAAAGCTGAGATGTTTTCCAGCACTTCCTCTGCTGTCTCACAGAGCCATGTAAAGCAACAGATGAGTTAAATGGCTTCCAAAGGCCACAAGCAGTGCTCAGCTCTGGACCAGGGATAGACACCACTAGGAGGGCGAATACTGGCCGATGTGTTTGCCAGCTCTTTGGAGAGCTGCCATCTGTTGGAGAGGCCAGACTGCCTAAGTAAATGCATAAATGCAGGTAACGTCCCAGAGCAAAGCACAATGGATGTCTTTGCAGGACAGTGGGAGGATTTGTGCTTTTTGGCAGTCTGTGCAGATCTGCTCTTCCTGCCTCACCAGCCTGGGCACGTCAGCCTGTAAAGCTCCAAAAGCAATGGCCAGACATCAGGAAAAATCCGTCAGTGCTGTTAACAAGCAAAGTGACCAAAGGAGCAGGAGCTGGGGGACTGCACGTGCCGGTCCCAGCTGAGCAGGGAGCCTTGTCGTGGCAGCACTTTGCTAGAAAGGCTCCTTTTGCTTCCTAACCAAACCCCGCAGTGGACAGCAGGGCTCTTCAGTGCTTGTCATTAAAGATGATTACTCCAAAATGAACACCACGTCTGAGGTCCACCAGAGCCGGCAAGGCTCAAAGAGCCTTTCAGCCCACTGACGTTTAGCCTGGAGCATTATTTTAGCAGTCTCCAGAGGGACCCAGCAATGCTGGCTGTTAGGAGAGCAGCACGGAGGGAGTCCATATGATTTCTAAGAGTTTCTAACACTCTCCTGGGAAGAGTGAAGCTGCATTGAGGCCTCAGCCGGTGTGAACTTGATGAGCAGGTTGATGAACGCTCCCAATGCAGTTACACATGTAAGAAACCTGCAGAGCAAGTCTCCATAGGCAAAAGCTTCACAACTTTTTATTTCCTGCCCTAGAGTCACTGTCATCTTAAAATTCTCTGCAAACATTGAAAACAAATCATGCTGTCAAAAAATCATGCATTAGAAACAAATTATGCTCTCTAAAAGCATCTTGGCAATATAATTGATAAACTGCGAGTGTGGGAAATAATTGAAAAAGTAGGGGGGGGCATGCAGGATAAATGACTAAAATAGGAAAATAATGAACAAGTGTAAATAAGAGCCACAAACAATAAATATAAATTACAGTGTGACAAACTGTAAATAATCAGAGCATTTCAGGCCTGAAATGTGATCCCTCTTCAGGGAAAACTTGTGTTGGTAAATCTGAAAAAAGCTGAGAGAGGAAAACAAGAAGAGATGCTGTTATCGGGGCTCTCGGAAATGGCAGGTGCGATGGATTAGTCCTTGGATTCATTACTCAAAAACTCCACTCGCTTTGTGGAAGTACGGCACGTTACCAGCCCTCTTCCTACCTCCACCCTGACGTACAAATGGCCCTGGCAGAAGCAATGCCACCAGCCTTTCACACTCCACTGTAGGGAGATTAAAAAAGAGGGATGACATTTATCTTCCCCAGCTTAGCCATTTAGAAGGGGATTTTGATGGCTAACTGTTGTCTCCTTATTCACTCCACTTTCCCCTTCCCTCCCCAGTATCTTGGGTGTCCCTGTGATATTCAGAAATAAATGACCACTGTCCTTAGCTTCTCCTGCAGACGCACATATCAAGATAGCTCTTTGACCACTATGTAAGATTTTAACCCATCTCTTTGTTTCCAGGGCCGAAATCCTTTCCAGATCCCCAGGATTAAATTCTCATCAGGACCAGCCTGTGCCAAGACCCTTCTGCACAAGCAGTGCTGCAGGCTGCATTCGGATGAGGCTCAGCCTCATCCACCTGCAGAGGTTGGAAAGCAGCCTGAGATCCATGCTGGGGATGGACCAAGTGGTGTGGGAAGTGATTTGAGATGGGTGAGGGCTACCAGAGCTGCACCCTGTCCTCCTGGGTGACTCTCGACTCCTGAAAAACCAAAGTGAGGGAGGGGTGGCGCTTGGACCTTTGTTTGCTGCTTTGAAATACGACGACTTTCTTAGGGCATTTTCAATTAATTCCTCAGAGAACAGCAAGAAGGGCAGGGCTCTTCCTGAATGGAATAAACCCTTGGGTGCTGGGTGAAACTGTTGTGGGTTTATGCTGTTAGATGCGGGCGGGTTTTGAGGACACATTTCCCTGGTGGGAATATTTGAAGGACAAAGTTTGTTGCCACTCTGACTGAAGCTCATTTGGGAAGCACCCTCAGGAGCAGTGCATAAGGCAAAGGCTGCACCCCTCCAGCTTGCTGCTGGCTTGCAGACGCTGTTGGGTGGCAGAGATACTTTGTTCTCTGCATTGAGGATAATAACAAGAAAAGAAAAGATATTAAAATGCAAACTAGTGACAGTGGTTATTTCTGTGGATAGTCCTCTTCCATTAAGCCGCCCAGAATCTGTCGGGTTACGCCTCACTTCAGCTGTGATTACTGCCGAGGAAAGCTGTAGGTCACATCACATCCAGCAGTGCCTCTGAGAAGAGCTCGCTGTGTAGTGTGGCAGGTAGCAGAGGGGAGGCTGCTTGGCCACGCTGCTGTACAGCCGTGCTGGCGCTTGCGTTTGGCCAGAAGCGGTAGGAAATGCTGCCAACTGAACTTGGCAGTGGGATTGTACCACTCCGTACTGATGTCAGCGGTGGCTGGTGGTGTAAAACAGCAGCGAGGCTGCTATTAGGGGCATGGGAACACAGAGGGGGGAGCAGTTTTGAAATCTTGTGGTGCAGATGAAGACAAGGTTCAGCTTCCAAATCATGTGTCTCTACAGCAGCCTGAGAGCCCTGGGAAGCTGATGATGTGCCTTGCACTGCAGAGCCTGGGGGAGACAGGGCAGCCATAATGTCCTGATTTTAATGTAACCCCACAAGCAACAGTTTGGGATGTAGCCTTGGTCCAGTTTAACAGAGGGTTTCATAAGAATCAATTAGCCAGGTTATTAATTAATCAATTATGTAAAATAGATGAGCAATCAGATATCCTGTTCTACAGTGATGCAGCTCATGGTTAAAACTTAATTAACTCATAGGCTTGGGGACAAAATTAAAATAGAAAAAAAAAAGAAACAAGGGAAAAAAACCACCACCTACTGAAGACTCAGTTAGGAGATAATGATTTCAAACAAGGATGGAAACTGGGCTTGAGACCAGACAGGACCTCAGCCCTGTTCTGAGAGGACAAGAGCATTATTTTAGGTAGTTTAACAAAGAGCCCGATATTCCTCTGTACCACAACAGCCAGCTGAGCCAAATAGTGCTCTCTTGCTTGCCAAGATAAATCTATGGCAATCTCTTTTGTAGAACTGGGTATACTGCCCACCCTTCAAAGCTGGGCGATGCTGCCCACGGAGTGGGAGGAGGTGATTTGAGGCATCAGTTTGCACCCTGGCTCCTCTCCCTTAGCCAAAGCTACTGCTGCAGGACTGGGGGAGCGGCAGCGTTAGTGTCACTGGCAGCCACCAAAGCTGCCAAAAGCAGTGGGAATATCGATCTTCTGTAACAGCCCCTTGTAACTCACTGTATTTCAATAGCCTACATTAATCTGTGAAAACCTACATCTTGTTACTGACTTAGTTTCATTTAATTTTACTTTAGGCTAGTAGTTATTTAGGTCAATTCCTTGCCACTTGTGATAGATTGATAAGTCATCTGTGATGGAGCAAATGTAAGTCTGTATGTTCCCTCTTGTGCAGACTCTTGACCATATTTGCATTAACTGATTTTGCGATATTCAGCATAGAAAAATCAGTATCTAAAACTGCAAGTCTCTCCAAAACTGCAAATAATGTCAGTTTATGTAATATGTTTTCAAAGCATAAGCCAATGTGTTTCTGGACCTTTCTTCTAACAATGTGCTCTGGGGTAGATTTTCCCATGTTTAAGGGCCAGATTGCAAATGTGTTGGCTGGGAATGGAAGTGGAGTCATGCTCCAGCAATGATTTTTATTGAGTAACTATAGACGAGGAGAGGCAGTTACTACCTGGCAGAGACCCTGCATTTTAAGTTTTCTTTATGAACTCTCTCTCCGCTCAACTCTTTAGCATGGAATTGCAGGAATTTATAGTGAGCCCCGAAAGAAGTTGATACTTGAGACCAGTAGCTGCCAGACACCATAGTTCTTTCTAAATCTGATGTCAGCAGTGGGGTTTCTTGCAGAGCTACAGCTGGGAGGGTGGCTTCATAGGCATTTAATGCACACATTAGAGCTTTTTACATGCCTCAGCCTCATTATTGGGCTGATGTAGTGCTGGTAAAATCTGAATGCACTTACTGGCCTTGCTCTTCCCTTGCTCCTGGACTTCCACTGTTTTTTTTTTTTTTTTTTCTTTCTGATCCTAGCTGTCAAGGATTCATTTCAAGCAGTTACTAGATACTGCACAAGGGACAGGAACAACCCAGCTTGTAGCAGAAACTAGCCTCTGCAGTTTGTGGGTTGTGACAGACTGATTCTGAGCTGCTCGTCAGTGGGAATTTTTGATTGCCCTGAAGAAAAGTAGGATCTGTCCTGGAAGCTCTGGCCACCACCAGTGGGGCTGTTCTTCTCATTCTCACTTATGTAAATCTATTTGTTTACGCTTTTTTTTTCCTTCTTCCAAGACTGCATAAAGCCTGCTCTTCACTCTGCCCCCACCCCCTCCAGAAAAGATGGTCTAGTTGCAAAAGTGGGAGTGCTCAGAAAGGCAAAAGCTTATTAATAACGCTCTACCTCCCTTTAATCTATTCAAAAAGCTGTACAGTGTGCAAAGCTGTTGTGACATGATATTTCTTTATAATATCTCATCCTTTGATTGTCAATATTTTAGAAACTAATCACCAGTGAAGGTGCTGATGCTAATATTTTATAGCTGGTGTGGCTTTCAACAGAAAACTTTGTTAAGAGAGAAAAGACTGTGTGCGCATGTGTGTAAGTATGCGTCTGGCAGGGGAGGTTTCAGAGAAAAAACCAAGTACGGTCATTAGCAAAATAATATTAGTAACATTAAAAAATATTTGTACGTTGGAAAACAGGGGAAAAAAGGCTATTTTCTTGTAAAGGGTTAATGTTGTAGTTTGTCCTGTGTGTCCCTTTTCACACAGAGGGTGTGTGAAGTCCACCCCCCCCAGTGCAGTACTGCCTGGTCTGGCAGATTTTCCTGAGGATGTAAAGTATGATGTTTGGGAGAGGAAGGACTCCATCGTCTTCCAGATAAGAGCCATCCCTGCTAATCTCTTTACCTTAAACCCAGACTGTCATTTTACAGCGCTGGAGCAATGTCTCAGCAGCAGACAGTCTTCAGTATCACTTGGAAGGCAAAGGCTGTATCCCTTACCAGGGAATTCATGGAAATTGGTCCAAGATTCTAGCCCAAAAAGGAAGACGGAATCATGGAAAAGGTAGATATAAACCAACAAACCTTATCAGGACATGACAATAATAATGGGGGACGTAATAATCTGCTATGAGTATTTTAATGTATGAAACCCAAAGACCAATTCACAGCATTTAGCCAAGTACAAGTTGTTACAGAAGAGACTAGCAGCATACAGGTAATATAACACCAGCTCAACCTTTTGTGGGGCATGGAAGAAACTCCCAGAAGTGGATATGCCAAAACAGGGGAATGTAAAGAGAGCAATGACTGAAACAGGAGGGTGGTCACAGGAGGGACCTGCTGGTTTTCTGTACAAAGGCTCCCTAGGGATGGCCATGATGACGCTGAATGGGGGGGGCTTCAGTCCTGCTGTGTGCTGGGGAGCGAGCTCTCCCTCTCCAACTATTCTGGCATGTTTTGGCCCTGACCAACACTTCTCAGAGCAGATGACCATAACAGTGTGTATACATCTTACATATATATAGATAAAGGTGTGTGTGTAGGATGAATGTGTGATACCAAACAAAGCTTGCGGGATGCTTGCAGTTTTGAATTTCAAAGGGATTTGAAAAACAACACCCTCCACTTCTTAACCCTTCCCCACAACTAAAATCTCATTAGCAGCTCACACACTCTTAAACTTAGGATTTTGTTTGTGTGTTTGCCTTCCAGCCCCCAGTGCCACAGTGTCTGGAGCAGCTGAATCACTTCAGTGTGAAAGATCAAACATTTCAAAATGTCTCAGTGGTTTTGGAAAGGGAAAGCTCATTTCTTCTCAGAGTCAGGTAGGGCAGCAAACTGGAAAGTAATGGGTGTTAACAGAAATAAAAATAAACTAATGAATAAGAGCAGTTTAACAGAAATTTAAGGCAGTTCTGGACAGTTTCTGGTCCTAGATGAGACAGCTCAGCCAATGGCATAAGGGCAGACAAGTTGTAAACCTATTAGATGAGCTCATAATTGCATTAAGCTTTGCGAATATATTTCATGCTTTCATGTGGTACTTTAATATTAACTAAAATTTTGCACATGCAGAAGACAGGTAATGGAATAACATTTTTAATTCTGTAATTAGCACTGTAATAATGTTGGCTGTTTAAAGTTAGTTAATAGAACAGAAGCTAAAATTTAATAACAGAGACACAAAAACAGTTATTTATAAGTGAGAATGACTCCCCCCCCAGTTGTATTCAGTATGTTTTTGTCCTCATTTATACTGTATATAAGGATGTGAATGTGGCTGTGTTTATAGAATTGCCCTGGATACCTTCAGAAGAGACGCAAAAACATCATGATTTGCAAACTGGGGAGGAAATAACACTGAAAGTTTCCCCCACCCCCTCCTACAGCTAGTTTCTTTAAAAATCAATTTTAACTTAATTTGCAAAGTTCTGATTTTGGTGCAGTTATTGCTTTCGGTTTGGTTTCATTTCTGCTTTTAAAATACAGCTTTCTAGAGACCTTACATTAACTTCACAGATTACAGCTGACATTGAACAGAGGTAAAAGGTATAAACCAAATATAAAAGACTATCCATTTCCATGCATGATTAAATGCTGACTCAAGGTACTGCTGTATTTTTGATCCCCAAAGTTTAATAAAATTCAAGACAGGAAATCAGGAGTCACAGACAAATTAAAATTTATTGAGACGGACAAAAATGCAACTATTTCAGACTACAGTTAAGCATTTACAGTTAACCAAAGATAGCAAAATATTCACATTCCACTTAACTCCTTATGGAAAAAGCATTCAGAATTTACTATGCAATTCTACTTACTATGATGGTCTACATCCATCTACAGTAGGGACATCAAACCGAAACACATAATATTTGGATCTCTCCTTACAGATCTACACATTTAACAGTAATGGACATCAACAGCATTGAGAAAAGTATAAAAAGACCAAAAACCACCTACTGTAGAAAGGGCTTTTTGATGTATAGTAACTGTACAAAGCAGTCTATGTATTAAAGGAACTTGAATGGAATACAGAAGGGACTGCAACAAAAGCCAACAAATGTAGGAAGCTAAGCTTGGGCAATCTGGTGGTCTGTATCGAGTGATGACCTTAGATCTATGTCATTTGCTGCTTGAGGGGAAAAATGCTACAAAACTTCTAATATTAAAATATTCCCATGCCAGAAATGTACACTGAGACTAACAGACTTGGCTGGAGAGGCAAAGAGAAGCATTCACTAACAAACAGTGTTGTTTTAAATATAAACTTTACATTTTCAATATAAACTGTAGAATAAATATTAAATAAACACTCGTAATAGTTTAAAATAATAGTACAGAAGAGCTTAAAAAAAAGAGCAAAGAAAAGGAAAAAGATTCTTTGTGTTCACAGCAAGGGCCAGTAACGACCCAAAAAACCCAACTGTGCTGAAATCTGAACTCAAGGAGATTTTGATTTAACCACAGTAGTTAAAAGGACACCTTGAACCATAAAGCAATGCCTAACAGTATTTCATAGTCTCTAATATGAAAAGAAAATGAGATTAAAAATAGGTTTGTGTCTCTAAAAGAATGGGACAACTCTGATTCCATTTTTCACAATGAGAAAATATTTGAAAGGTCAATGACTTGATGCAGCTGGGAAGTTCTGCTTTGAAAAAAAAGAAAAAGAAAAAAGAATTAAATTAAGCTGCAAGCAAATTAAATCCTTTACAAAGCATGAAAAATGGAAGGGGCTTGATTCAGCAAAGAACTGGTTCTTGGTAGAATGGCTGGTTTCTTTTAAAGAAATAAAATTTCTTAGAGCAATGTCTCAAATTGGACACGCACATATGTATATAAACGTACACAAACACATAGACTGCAGGTCTCCCAACCACTGGGCGATGCCTGTAAGTTTCAGAAGGGCTTTGTTAAATAGCTTTTTAGTATTTAGTAACTTGCTCAAAGCAAACGACAGTCTGAGCTGCAGTTCAAAGCACAAAGGTTTGTCTGACATCTTCCTGACGAGGCTGTGGCACATTAATTGATATTATTCTCTTTAAACTGTTATAGCTGTAGCCCACTGAACTAGTCAATTATATTGTATTTTCCCAGTGCTGGCCCTGATTCTGAAGAACATTTGAAGCAGATGACTGAACGATCACCTGGATAGGGATGTCATCATGACCCCAGGCCAGCAGGTCTGCGTGCATGCACGCGTGTGCCTACAGCCACACCACTGCACATCCACCCTCATCTGCCCTCTTGCCTGGCTGTGCTAGGCTTGGAGCAGTCTGACCAGGACCCGCAGCATATTTGAGCTGGTGAGTCTGAGAGCTGGTAATTGCGCTATAGTTTGAGAGAAAGACTTAAAACCTGCCAACTCTGATTTGGAACAGTCACACGTGAGATTACAGCTAGGACAGGATCAATGGGGATGAGAATTGGATGCTGGTGGCACCTCTCTTCATGTAAACTGAAGGATGTCTACATTCACTTTTAAAGACATTTAACAGCTTTACTTAACCAGCGTTCATGTTTTGCACATGACCTAGAAGGGCTGCAACCCTGGACCCCAGGGGTCCCGGTGAGAGCTTGGTTAGACAGGCTTTACCCTGCTGAGCTGCTGGGCAGACGGGATTTACTGTGTCACCTTTGAAGTAATGCATAGCTGTGGAAAAGCCATTGGAAAGGGACACAGGGCTGCAGGAAAAAAAAAAAAAAGAAGTATGCATGTGTGGAGAATGAATCCATTCAGGGGGACAAGCATAGCACTGCTGACTGTGGCCCTCAATTTCCTGTCAGCGTGAAATGGCAGCCCTGTGCCTCAGGCAGGCCCTGCGCGGGACAGCAGCGACAGACCCAGAGTCTGGGTTTAACAAAATAGCAGAAGGCAACCAGACACGATGTCTGAGATGCAAGCTACCAATGGCGTTCAATTGCTTCTTCCAAAAGCATACTATTTAGGGAAACAGAACTGCTGGTTGCAGCTGTTTGTGTTACAAGTCCACATTATTTGCTATGAAAGGCAAGTAGAAAAAGCTATAGGAAAACCAAAGGGATTTGAGGCAGGGCGGATTACACAAACCCTTTCACAAATGATGGTGATGGTAGATTTTTTTCTGGGAGGATACAGGGGTGTGAAACGATACACAACAAATTCCTCATAAATTTACACACCCCGCTGCATTAACAGCAATTATCCAGGCTCGGTATTTGTTCCTAGGTCATGGATCTAGACAAATAGGAAATGAAAGAGGAGACAGTGGCCCCTGATCCCCTGCAACACATTGTGTCTGAGAGGACTGCCTTTTCTGTATTGCTTTTCCGATCATGTCCAAACGCAGAGGTCCTGCATGGAGAGGGAGATGGGCTGCAGAACTCTGACAGGTTTTGAGGGATGAGGACCACAGCTCCTGGGCCAATATTTCTGGAAAAGTGACTTATGCCAACCACCATGGTATTTTCCTGCTGTCACGGCATAAAGGAGTTCTCTGGAATATGTTTTTAATCTATACTGTTACCACATCTATGTTCAACATTAATTCAGAGAAAAAAAAAAAAAAAAGTCTAATTACCTCTGTGTGTAATAAGCACATTTTTCATTCTGCAAAATAAATCACAGGCAAATCATGGGCACCACTAAAATACTTACAGCTCCCAGGGCAGCAGTAGAATTATGGTACCCAGAAAAATGTCCAAAACTATGGGAGTCCCACCTGCTGGACTGGCAGAGAGCGCACAGGTGCTGTCTTTCCCTTTAGTATGAAACCTTGAAAATGCCTCCTCATGTAAGCAGCCACACTGGAATGTTTACAGCATTAGGCCTTTTGTTAAACACCTACAACCAATGCGACCTCTGCTGCAAGTTCTTGCAGCAAGAGAACTGGCTGAAGCGCACTGCTACGGGCTGCCGTATGCCTCCACAGCGGTCGGTCACGCATAGCCTCACCTCAAGGAGACGCGCTGAATGGCAGCCTGTAATCATGAAAGCCGCAAGCCAGAGAAGTCACTCCAACACCGCACAGCCAGAGCACTGGCCTGGGGGGAGCCAGGGCTGCCCTCAAAGTACCTGCTCACCACTGGGCCAAAGTTATAGACTAGCCTCCTACTACAGAAAGGCATTTTTTACCTTTAGAAATGATCAGCCAAATGCACTCCTGCTGTAACTCAGGGACATCAATGGGCTTAATCTTTCCAGCTGAAGGTAAATTTGTTCCTCAGAGTTTTTCTGCAATTAAATACAAACCAACAGCACCTACCCCACCACCAGTCAGTGTGTATGTAGATGCTTAGTGCTTTCCTTGGCTCTCCCTCCTTAGTGTTTCTGAAAACAGCAAAAATAATGAAAAGTCACCACGGCACATTCTTGCATCAGGGAACTGCCATGGGAAAGGACACAGCAAATAATTTAATGTCAATGTGCTGTGATACAATTGTAGAGCTATAAATATATGGATGATGCTGAGGGAATTACAGATAGTGTTTTAATACTAGTCTCTTTTATGAGTGTGTGCGTGCACATGTGTGTGTGCTAGGAGTGTGCAGCTTGTCACATCGAGCAGAGGAATTAAGCTTTTGAAACACTCCCACCTAAAGTTGCTATTTTAAACAGGCCAAATAAATATTAACTACTTAAATTAAAGAAATGACAGCTTATTACTTTTGATGTTTAGTGTCTTTGAAAGCTGTATAGCTTTGGAATGAGGGATTGCTTAGAGTGAACGAAGACCAGGCAGACCTGTGGTGCGTGAACGGGGAACCAGAGGCTGCCTGTGTGAAGTTAGTGCAACGCTTAGTGCAAATGAGTTCAGACAGAAGCTGAAGAACAGCTATGGAGGTGGCTATGTTGCTACAAATTGATGAAACTCTCCTCAAACACTTCGAAAGGCAGATGGACTTTGTTCCCTGCGCATAGGGCTTGGTCCATGATAGCTGCAGGTTCTCAGCATCACTCAAGATCAAGGCCATGCTGCTAAACCAAATAAACAGTGTCAGAGAGCTGATCTATGTGCCGGTGGGAGTTTGGTCTTCAGTGTGGGCTAGACTAAGCCTATTGGACTCATTCTTAAAGAACACAAGGAAAACAAAATCCCACCAGTGGGATCTTTCTGGATTAAACCTCTGGTGCTGGGGAGCCAGAAGGCACTATCCAAAGAGACTTACTCTACTGGAACACAACAAATGTGGAACAGAGAAGGAGACACCTCCTTTTCCTTTTTCGTGAAAGAAAAAAAGACTGTTTCTGATATAATCCAGCTAACAATTTATGATACAGATTGTCTACAGCTGATAACATGAGAAGGGCTTCTAAGCCTTGTACTGGTTTGCTGAGCCCCTTCTGTGATTCTTCTTTCACAGGATATATTTCATAAGCTGTGCAATTGAGGATTAAGATATGAAATGTTTTTGAAACAAAACTCATTGCCCCTGTGGATAGAACAAAAATCCCCAAACCCCCCCGGAAAAAAAAAAAAAAAAAAAAAAAGCTTTCTTCCGAATTAAATAGACCATACAAAATTAAACTCAGTAGAGGGGGAATATTTGTGCCAGGTACTCTCAGATACAATTGCAGAGATATGATGTGACTTGTAATATTGTGCAAAATGTGAGTCCTCAGAATGATGGGCACTACCATATATAACCAATTTCATCATCCTTATCGTCATCCTCATCTTCATCATCTTCATTAGCTGCTCTTACATGAATCTTCAGTTTCCCTTCTTTGTCTTTTTTTGCTGCTTCAGGTTCCTCTTCCAAATCATCCAGCAACACAACAGACCCACCACTGCCAAAATCCCCTGAAGTTTCTTGCTCTTCTTCTGAAACAGGTAAGCGGGAACAGTCATTTCTTCACATGACAACAAATCCCTCATTCTTCACTACCCTTGTCATTCAAGCCAATTTGCAGTGTTACTTTTACAATTAATTCACTCAGCTGTTCATGAAACAATCTCTAAATTTCAGTTTTCATCCTGAACTGGGATAAATATATATATAAATTTACTCTAAAAAATTTACTTGCGTGAAAAAGTATGCATCATCCTACGCCCAGACACTCAATTGATTTTAAAGTAAGTACCGACTCAGTTCACATGCTTGCAGGCCAGAAAATAATTACTCATTTGCAAATACATTCAATCCATCATGACTAAATAAACCAGGCTAAAAATATTCCACAAACTGATTTTATTTAAGTGCAGAAAACATGCTTAGCAAATATATCTGTTGAGCCTAACACCCATGATACAATTCTGGGCAACCTGGACCTTCTAGGTCTCTGCTTTTTTTTTTTTTTTCTGGAATTAGAACAGCTGCATCCACAGCCATTACTAAAGCACAGTACCACTATAATCTTGCTTACCTAGGTATAACAGCTAATTGGTGATTTTTACATACCTACACAATATTGCACTGTCAGCAGTTTCCTTGGGCTTGATTGTTAATTCATAACATTTTACAGTTTGGCCTTACTTTGTCTGGAAAGACATTATTCATGAATTCCCTGTCAATGTGTTTTCCAAAGTATCCAGAACAATATCTGTAATAACTCTGCATAGCAGTCCCATAGCCTTAATTATAATATCAATGACTACCTATAACAAGCTGGTAGCAAAAATATCTTATCAGTGGCTATTGCGCGCTTCCTTCTGCTGTAGCCCCTCACTCCAAAGGATAAATATGTGCATAAGGGCCCCATTTGTAACATGAATAGGAAAATACAGGAGCACTTTGAACACTGGCAGTTATGTTTCCCTGTTGTCACTCATGTTATCGTACTCCATCTTACAGCAGTGGCAGAGCTTACAAAGATGTTAATTCCTTTGCTGTCTGAGAAGAGCACATCATTACTCACCACAACTAACCGTCCCTTGTTTTCTTGAGCCGGCTATCTCATTCCCATACTTATCAACACACCAGCACTGCCCTGTGCTGCCATGGCACTGAGTGGCTTTGTAATAACCTTCTTCATTGCACCGTGGGATGAAAGCACCTGAATAAAATATAAGGTACAATCAGTGGTACAAGCCTCTACAGGATCAAGCAGGCATATAGAGTATTATGAACTTGTTGCTTATTTACATGAAGATCTTCACAATGCTGGCAAGAAAATACTTGTGATTATCTGGTGCCTAAAACGGAGCAGAAATTATATATGATTAACTATCTTCAGTCACCCTGGTCACTGCACAATGCAAGAATGTTTGTGATTGCACACAGAGGGTGAAGGCATACGCTACTAAAGATAGTTTTAGTCTGTCTCTGAATGATTAATATTCCCACAGGGCCTCTTTGAGATTTAACTCCGGGTTTTAAGATTTTCTTCCCAACTGGAATATGACCCCAACTTCATTAATTCTGCATTTCTCTTCCATTTGCACTTCTTCAGTGTTTATCATATAAGTCTTTCCACAACACTGTAATTATCCCTGGAAGGTATCTGCCATCTGCTTGCTATTCATACTAATCGCAAGCACAACTTCTGACTTACTGAGTTCCCATGCATAGAAGAACTAACACATAAGCTTTACAGAGAGAGACAGGATCTGAAATCCTTAAGTCTTCAGATTTGAAGCCTAAGATTTATCTCACAATAAAACCAATACACTTCAGCCCTGCAGAATGTGGTTCATTCTGGCTTCCACAGACTGGCAAGCTCTCAGGAGAAACCTGTGTTATTGTTCCCACCATTTTCAGCAGATACTGCAAATGTTCTTCAATATGAAAAGCTCTCTTGCCCTTTGAGATTAGTTAGCTTTATTCCCAGGGGAGGTCAATACAGTCATTTTCCATTCTTTGCCAACCGCTTCAATTTGAAATATGGCAGAAACCCACCCTTGCCCCAAATCTCTTGTCTCAAATGACTTTTGAGAAAGTATTTTCTCCTTTGTCAAAGATACTCATGATTTACTGGTCACACGGTAAGTTTTTAAACTAGTTCCATGTGTATAGCATCTCTTCAGACAGTTCATGTGTCAAAGGGGTTATTTCCACTACATTTCTCACAGAAAAAGTGAATAAGAAGGTGCTGCCCAATTGCCATGAAATTTCCTATAGAAAAGACATAAAAGGGGAAGTTGGTCAATCTCATATTTATATATATATACAAAATGGGTAGTTGAATTTCCAAACTCATTGCACTACAGATCTTTTCTAATGTTTAAATGCTAATAATATAGGTCTGGAAGATCAGAACAGAAATCTTGGAACATCAGCAGAAACCTTTGTAGATCTGGTCTGTTTCAAAGACCACTTTACATTCATTAATGAAGTATTTTAAATTACTTCAAAACGTGGTCTTATGGTAGGTTTACTTATAGGAAGCACCACTGTGTTCATGTACAAATGTAAGCACAATGATGACTACTAAAGACTCATTTTCACTAATTATAAAAAAAATGGTTCTAATAATCATGTACACGTATTCACCTTTGCAGGTTTTTGCAAGCTAATGCTGACTGATCAATCCCTTAGTTCAGTACTAAGATTTTTTCATATTTATGCTCGTCCTCTCTCTGTTAAACACTTCAGGTGCTTATCAGACTATTTGAAACCTTGGAAAAAGTGCTCATCTGCTGATTTTCAGCTGGTGGAGCTCCCCTGCTATATCAGCTGTGCATCTGGCTCCAGGGAACAAGTGAAGGGGAATCTATGGGGCTTTGCAGGGTGAGCAGAGAATGGTCTCTGTATTTTAAACTGTCTCATCCTTTCTCTTTTCCTTGGGTAATGCAACCTTTCCCTTCTTTGAAGCAGGCCTCTTCACATAGTTTCACTGTGTTTCTTGTAAGGTATTAAAACGTTCCATGCTGACTGTAAAAGCCATATATTAAAAAAAATATATATATATATGGCCCAGGCTCACTGCCAAGATAACTGTGTGTGGAAAGGATTCACACTTTGGGTCACAGGGAAGAGTAGAAGCTACTTCTCTTTCTGCAGGGGAAAGTTGTGCCGATTTGTATGCAACACTGGAACTTTAAATATTTAGCACATTAATGTCACGGTATTTGCCAGCCATCAGGGAGAAGACTGCAACATGTTCTGTTCAGTGTGTCAGGTGCAGGTGATAATCTGGTGAGGAGAGAGAACCATTGGGAGCAAGTGTTGTACAGAGTGATGATTCATCCTGTAAATCCTACACAAATCAGCCCCCATGTGCATCAAAACTAAGCTCTGCCTACAAGTTTTGGCATTATGGAGCATAGCATCCAAACACTCCACTTAGCGGGGATATTTCACTCCAGAATTTGATTGGGCATCCGAGAACAGCTGTGCAGTTTGGAAGGAGAAAGGAGTTTCCATCTCCTTTGCTTTTCCTTTCCTTTCCATGCTTTTGCACAGACAGTGCTTCCCCATGTGTGTGGCCCTTTGTAGAGGGGGCTGCTGCTGGACCAGCTTTACTATTCAGCACTTCACAACTGTAGTTGCTCCCCACAGGCTGCCTCAGGCTAGGGAATCATGCTTCCCCTGTCTCTCTCTGTCCCACACAGTATTTAATTGTTCCTTGCTAACTGGAACAGAACTGCTGCACCTATATCCTCTTTATGGGTCCAAGTTTGTCTCTTATTTTTGCATTCTTTCCTTATCTATATAACACTCCCCTTCCTCTGAGGACATGGGGACAATAATTATACGCTGAAGATAGTGAAGCACACAGGTAAAAGCTTGATAGAATTAAGTGCTAGCTCCCTGTATTAGCTATTATACTAGCTGAATTCACAGGCAGATATAGAGGAAAATAGTGACAGGAGCAGAAATTTATTACCTTAGAGATGTGGGAGAAGCATTATCAGGATGCACAGTTGTATGCTCTAAAAGTACACTCTCTGCAGTTAATTGTACTCTAGATAAATCTGGTAGGAAAAGATGAATAGTGCTGTTTACTTTTTAATTCAGTCCCCTGGGATGCTAGACTCTATTTGAAAGTCTCCGAATTCAACATATCTAATGGCAATGGCTTTGAAGTACTTTGTTGCCACTGACATGTGTGTGGAAAAATATATAGAGAACAAAATATTAAAAGTCATCATTTTTTATCAATGGATCCAACTGAACAGAAATCTTCCTTGTGCACACTGTCCAGACTGTAAATGCTGTGCTCTGTATGTCAGGGACAGAGAAAGAAAGAGAATAATTAAAGCCTAGTTTCTCTGAAAATATTCATCTCTCTTTTCAACCTTTATTGTTGCTACAAGCAGTGTTTTTTGTCACTTGTATGTTTTGTTTTCCATTTGCATGATTTTTCAGTCAGTGAAGAGAAAAGACATTGTTTTCCGCTGTATAAATAGCCATGAGATCAGATTAAAATCTCACAGACAGGTGTCATTATGCAGGCAGACTTCCGAGGTAGGTGAAGCAAAGAGCTCTTCTCTATATTATTTTCTAGCTTGTGGAACAATCTGTGCCTGACACTTCTTGATTTGTTAAGCTTATCCACTTTTACTTTTTATTTTTTTTAATACAGTTGACTAGAAGTTATTTGTGGTATGGGACCATTCTTACTGCTGTAACTTTCTCATCTTGTTATTGTGATCAGATCCCAGTGACATGCTGTACGCTACCTGCAATACCGTCATTATTTTTCCTGCACACTGGAACAAACCACTTATGTTTCAACCTAGATGACATTTATTGTATATAGCAAATAACAGCAACACATAAAATAAATATGGGATAGCGAAAGCTATCTATGAGGAACTGGACTTCTTATTCTTTCAGGTGGCTTTGAAAATCATGCGACCCATGAGACAGAGAACACAGAGGCTTCCTCCACAATGACACACATTTGAACAAAAATGCAAAATGTTTACCAAATGTAGCACACACACAGCTGAGCGACCAATCCTCCCTCCACTCCCACAGCCAGGCACTGCAGGAGCTGTAACTCTGAAACATCTTAGTCTTTATGTGAACATGCTACGTAAAGATGATGGAACTAAATCATAGTCCCCGTGGCCTTTGGGAATATTTATTCTTATTTTAAATGAAAGAATCCAGGTTGGGATTGTTTCTAAGGTATCTGAACATTGAGTCCAAAGCACTAGCTTCTGGGAATGGCAGGGTTTGGCAAAGATGAGCTTTGCATTTGCAGGGTCTGCTAATGAGTATGTAGAAACATCAGACTACAATCTGAGAGCAGCCTGAGAAGTAGACTGAAGTCTGAAATGCATTTCAGCAGAGCTGCCATGTGCTGTCTGTGCCACAGCTGGTGATGCTGGTAAGAAAAGGACATGGGCACCCAAGGATGGGCCTGACAGCCTGGGTCTGAGGTAAGCCAGGCTCTCCAAGGGTGAAATTCAGTGCCTTCTTTAAACATAGAGACTCTAATCTGTGCTGATATGCCTCATGTGATTTGAATCTATGTACCTGAGTGTGCTGGGACAGAAGCATCACTGACATCCACCACATTATCTCTAGTCTAGATAATACAGTGTTTTAGGGTATGAAATTAGTTACCTTAAAATTAATCCAACAAGTTGATTTTTCAGAAATTAAATTGCAAGATACTGTATGGGGATTCATTTGGGGATTCAAATTTCACCTAATTTTAGATATCTACTGGAGCAGTTTAAGCTTATAAGATGGATCAATTCAGGCTCCCAATAGTTGATAGAGAGAGAGGGGCTGACACTATCACACCTTAGAACACGGAGTGTCCTGGAGGGATGATGCGAATTCCAGTTTTCATGGCCCTGGTCCGAGTGTCATATAAATGGAATACACTGCAATATTTTTAAGTATAATTAGACAAAACTGAACACCAAGGCATGCATGCATTGCATCATGACTGGAAGAAGACACGAACCCATTGGCTATGCACTGTGGTACCTTCAGTCAAAAATAGGAGGCTTGAGCACCAAGCAGCCTCTGTGCTTCGAGCTGACCTACCAGGTGTTGAAGGCAATATTAGGCTCTGCTCAGACAAGGCTTTGCATTTTTGGAGAGCCGTAAATTAGTTCTGAACCCGTTGCCACGCTAACACCTGTTCTGTATGTTGCTATCTCATGATTTGTTTAATTTCATAGTGTCAAGCCTATACTCTGTGGTGCATATTCCTGATTCAAAACATTAGTCTCTAATTGAAAAACCATTACTGCGTATAAAGTTACAATAATCACAGAAGCTTTAATTAGTTGAGTAAATGAATTGCAAGTCATCGAACTTACCCAGCAGACTCTTCCCTCTACTTAGCTTTTGAATTCTATTCATTTCATTCTGGCAAGGAAGGCCTAAAATATAATGTATGAGAATCAGTTTCCAGATGGTACAGGACAGACTCTAATGACTGGCTTCACTACTGACATGAAATGTAGACTACTGTACACCTGGGAATGATAGAGGCCCATATGCTGGTACTGTACTGCAAAACAAATTTATGTCATTAGCTCTACTAATTAAAAAAAATAATTGCAACACACTGTGTTTGAGAATAGTGTTTGCGGGCCATTTTCATTGTTAAACTGTTTTTCCTCTCTTTTTACCAAACTGACATAATGCCAGCTCTCTAATTTTTGATTTGCTAATAGACTAATTTCTGCATTAATAAGAGAGTAAGTTCTTGAGCTTTCTATTAGCAATAGAGCTTATTTCTAGACTGTGTGCCGACACTTATTACTGCTTTGTTTTAATCATCAAGGGATGTTAATATAGCTCATCTGTGACATTAAACATTGTTACACAGTACCCTTTTACACCGGTGCTAGAGACATGAGCTTTGTAAAGCAGCTGACTACCAATTACCAAACTATCCCTACAAGCGGATCAATCAAAATTTAAACTCAGGGAGACCCAAACAACTTCTCTTTGTACTGCAAATTGTGCAACTTACCACCTGGCTTCTGGAAGCAGTAACACCACTCATTGTTGGAAAGCTTTCCATCTTTGAAGGAGTCACAGGAGTTGAAGAGAGGCTTGACGCATGGCTCATACTTATCAAGATAAATGGCACTGATCTCTGAGGGATCCAGCAGCAGGTCGTAGTTCATGTCAAGTTTGTTGAACATCCAGCCCAAGGAATCCTTACAGATTGGTAGGATGCTGGTGTCAAATCCTGTAAGAAGACAGGTAAATATGCCCAGTTGAACCCCATCATGCTTACTGCACAGGAATCATTGCTAAGCGGAAACCATACTAATATTTTTGGTTGGACTCTGAACACTAACCTGACTTTCTCAAACCAGAACAAAATTCTCAGACTGAACGGCTTGAGTAAAGCTTAAAACCCAAGCACAGCTGCAGACTAGAGAACTCCTCGTACACTTTAGGAGTTGGGGGGTGGAGAAGGCTGAGATTCATAGCTGATTACTGTAATTAAAAGTTATTTCTACTCAAAAAACTCACACATATATTTTCTTTTCTTCCATCCTCGGTCCAAGTGGGTTGGCCTTGTTCCAAGAAACTGCAATGTGATGAGATGAGTCTGCTTCCACTCATTTTTCAAACTAGGCTGAGTCCAAATGAAATTTAAATCCTGTTTCTGAGACCTGTTTCTGGTTCCCTGAACAAATTCTTTCCTTGCATGCTCTCACCTTCCACCTCTCAGCCCAGCTTTTTACTCTTGAACGCCCTGCCTCCTGTGGTGGACAATAACAAGCTCTGATCTGGATTGCAAGCTGTTGTGGGGAGTCAGGGGGAGGAAGGGAGGAAGTGTCTCTTTTGCTTGAACCCCTGTGAAGAAAGGCAGTGCTTTGGCTGGGAGCTCCAGAGAACTGCATGTGCCCTTGTATGCCACATCAGCATTATTCGTCCTTGCCTGTTCCAGGATTGTGCAGAAAAACAGGATTCTGTTTTTCCAGTGCTTTGGAAACCATCATCATCATTCATTTTAATAGCACAAATCCTTAAAAGACTGCAACAACAGTGGTACCACAGGAAGACCAAGTCACACATACGGATACCCATAATGTATATGAGACACGTGTCAATACTTTGCAGTCTCAACGAAAACAGTGGCATTGCCCTCTTTCACAAACAAGACAGAGCATTATTAATCCATACTGTCACTCCATTTTTCAATGCTTCATGCAAACATAGACTAATTTCCAAATTATTTATGATGCAAGAGAGTACATTTGTGCTAATAAATCTGAGAATAAGGGTCTTGGTTTCAACAAGGACTCAGGAATATGCACACATTGGGCTAGGGATTTACATGCACAGAGGGTAGGGATTTACATGCACAGAGGGTAGCTGAACCTCCCACCCTGACACCGTGTGCTCACGTTGCTTCAGTTGCGTGCAGTAAACCTGCCTGTGCACTGTTTGTTCTGCTATGGGCCACGTGGAGAAGCCTGATGGGCTTTTTCCTTTTACTGCATCTTTCATTGAAAGAGGTCAAGCTTTCTAATGTGCCGTAAGTGTCAAGTCCCATTTCTAGATGATGCTTTGTTAAAGTGAAATCTAAGATGTTGCTGGAATCATGCTGACAGTTTGTCCAGGCTCTGCAGCCTACCTGCTATTTTAAGCATTAATCCAAAGGAGGGCAGTGCTTTGTGCTGGAAGCAGTGCTTTTTGTATGCAACTGCAGCTGAAGGTTGTCAGTGACATGGAGGAACAATCAAAAGGGTTAACTAATGGGAAGGTTTATGTCATTCATAATGCATGTTTCTCAAAGAAAGGAAGAGTGTAACACCATTTCCTCAGGGCTAGAGGCAGCTCAGGCAGGGAAGAGAGAGATCATGCTGAACATTTCATCACATTTTTGTGCTGTTATCTCCTCTAACGTTATCTAATCGAGTTTGAGCACAGTGAAAATGAAAAAGGCTGTATGAACAGATGTAGGGAGAAAGCCTGCTTGCCTTGCTGAAGCAATTAGGACTATTCACTTCAATTATTTTATTCATCTGAAGCAGGCAAACAGGACTTGGGCACTGTGCAATTTCTTGTTGAGTGAAATGACTTCGGAATCCTCGACTTTGCCTTTGCAGAGCTCGGAGGCACTGGGCTGGTGCGGTGACTCCTGCCTTGTCGGGGTGTATGCAGCGCCTGATTCCCCTCCATGGGCCAGGTTAAAAGCAGTCAAACAGGCAAGGGGTGATATTCAGTTGCATGGTGGAGCTGGGAGCAGTACATGCTTAACTAGACCAGTTTAACAATTTCCAGGGGAAAAATAGCTGGGTTCTGTTGGCTGCTTTTTTGCTGCATAGATGCCTTCTCTGGTGATAGTCTTTACGCCGTGTTGTGGCACTTACTGCTGCTTAGGCGAATAACTACAAGGTCTGCTGTGCAACCAGTTCAGTATGGCATGTGTTGCTTACTCCTGTGACTCTCTAAAGGTCATCTGCGAACTGACAATGATCAATGCAGAGAGGAGGAGATCCTGGCATGAACTTGCCCCCAACAGTGTCTGTGGATTATTTTTGAGTCTTATTTTCCTCCCTGCTGGGAAGTCTTTATCTGTGTGTACAACATGCACTCAGGGATACAACAGCAGTGTGCCCTCAGCACTGAGCTGTCTGAGCAGATCACAAGATAGTGACTGATCTGAACAAGAAGCTGCTCTGTGACATACCATCAGGGCTTGAATGCAGGATACAATCATGAAAGGTCACTTACAGAGACAGTTAATTACATTAGATGAAGAGTTTTGATTGTAATTTCTTATAAACAAGGGAGCTTTCACTATTGTGACCAGAGTTCCAGATTAGGTTTATTAAGAGGCTGTGTTATTAAGCAGTGCTGCGTATTAGACATTGTGGTCTGGAGGTCTTTAAATATTACAGCAGTAGGTGCAATGGAAAGCCCTTAGCTAGATGGTTAATATCAGTGAAAAGGCTAATTCTTTAATTATCCTTCAGTATGTGTTTGAAGGTGAATAGTAGTATCTACTACCACTTCATATAGTCTACTGGTAAAAGCTACTACCCATAAACCACCTTGTGCAATCCTGCATCTGCAGTCCAGATCCAGCCATGCTGGATGTTCTCTGCACCCAGCAGCAAGAATGAAAGCGAAGTGTGGCCTGAGAGTGCACTGCAGGCTGTAACTTAGTGTGCAACCAGGACAGCTGATTGAAAATGGTTCTCAGAGCTTACCTAGCCTCACTGGGAGATCACTGTTCCCATCAGACTAGGCGAAGCCAAATGAAGTTGAATGAATTAACTCCTTTAACTCCTGGAGTCTTATGATATATTAGCTTACAAATAAGGTGCAATGTGTTGGATGAAATAAACCACATAAGGTAATTCTGTAACGAATTTAGTGCTTGGTTAGAAGGCTGGAACTCTAGCACAGCAGACCTGGCTTATCAGCAGCCTCAGTGAGATCTTTCCTGCATCCTTCTGTGCATCAGCTCAGCCCTGCAGTACCTATGGTGAGAAGCAAGAGAACAGTGCAGGGCAGGCTTCATATCTCTCTTGCTCTTGGCTCCTGGGCAGAGGCTGCCAAAGCAGATGCCAATTAGTGTCAATTGTGGTGGTGGTTGCTCTCATCTGAACACCTGGTCACAGGGACCTGGATTGAGAACATCACATTTCTCATTCCGACTGACAGCTGTTCAACATCCTAACAACTTTCAGTCACTACAAATCAGGAATGAATTCAAACCAGTGACCTACATGTGAAAGTCTAAATATACCATTAATGCTTAAAATGCTCCTCCTTCTCTGAATTAAAATGGAATTAAATAAAAAAAAATTAAGTGAAAATCATAATTTAAAATAAACACACCTTCTGGCACATAAAATTATTTTCCCTCTTCAAGAGTTGACTTACTTGAGCCAGATTTATTCTATTAAAGTATACTACAATTAAATTAACAGGGGAATAATTAACCTAATTTCCCTCACCACTTAAAATAAAGGAAGGAGGAGAAGAAATGTTCCCCAGAAAAGATCCTTTATATTGCATAGATCTCTAGTACAAGAAAAACAACTCCCACTCCAACTAAAGAGGCTATCTTGATATAACACGGGAACGTTATGAATTACCAACAGGCTCAGGAGCAATTTAAATCTGATCTTAGTACCTAATTAGTTTTGTTATTTCTTGTTTCAAAGCATGTCCCTGAGTTACTAATATTATTTATTGTGGAGATTTCAATTGTACAAAAACTGTGGAAGACAGCGTTATTGGACTGTGGTGCTTTGTTCGGATCTCACAGCACATTGAATGAAGGTTTGAGATTTGAAGCACAATGACTTGCCCTCATCCCTTTCCTTTCAGCAGAGTAAAAAAGAAAAAAAATTGTACATTTTTTTTTTCCACCTGGAGGTGAACTTAATACGCTCAAAGAGCTTATTTACACTCACAGTAACATCTTGAAAATTTAATGTAGCATAGAGAAATCTCTGCTGGAACACCTTCTCTAGACAGCTGATGTGTCCGAGGCATCTTAGTCATCGCATCCCACCATCTGTTCCTTTTACTGCCACAGGGGCATATCCAAAATGGATTACTTTGAGGATGTACATACCTTTTAAGACTCTAATAGCCAGTTCAGTTTAATGAAGTGATCAGCTTGGTGAGGAGGGGAATACATGCAGAGCAATAAAAAGAGCAACGTGTATGTCAGAGTGTATTTCCAGAGCCACGTGTGTCCTGTTTGCCAGGATTCACATGAATATTTTTTCCAGTTTGGGTATATGAACTTTGCTTTGAATTTTGAGCCTTTTGAGCCTTGAATTTTTCCTTTCAATCTTACAAATGTTTGAAGCCGAAGTTAAGAGGAAGTCAAATCCTCCTGCCCTTACTCTGTGTATATTTGCAGTGCTACCAGAGAGAACTGGAGCTGCAAAATTTGGCACATGCAGATCAGTTCATGAATACTATTGCCATCTCTTAAAAAGAAAAACAAGCCGAAGTTTTGCGGCATTTAGAAATAATTTGGGCATCTTAACTCATAAAATCCGTTCCTTTCCTTCCTTTCCCTTTCCTCCAACACACAGAAAATAAGAAAATGTGCCAAACTAAGTCAACAATCTAAAAATGAACATTGCTGAGATCAAGTGTTTAAGATCATCAAGGCAGCCTTTCATACAAAAGCTGCCAGGAGTCAAACTAAACTAAAAAGAGATAACAGCTCCTCTGTGAATCAGATCAAACAATGCAGAATTACCAGAAATGTTTTTCTTACTGAAATTGCTTCAGCAAAATATTCCACCACCTTTAGGAATGAATTTGGTCTTTGGCCTTTGGTAAGCTCCTCATGAGCAACTCACAGGTCATCTGCATGAAAAACGTCCTTTTGAAAGTCTGATGAAAAAAGATTTCATGTGATTCTGGGCATGAAGGACTCCAGAAAAAGTTTTGTATCTCTAGTGTTTTCTGTCATGGGGTCTGAATGGAATTCACATTGTGAAGCCATGATTAGCTGCACATCCAGTTTCTTTCTGCACTATGGTTCAGCTTCCTTTGAATGATAAGAATGTTTAAGAGACATGTAGGACATACGGTTTTAAACATACTGACTTTAAATACTATTGTAAGTAAGGAACATATGAAAAAGTTTACACAGAATGTGGCTTGTTTTATCACATGCTTTTAAAACACAATTACTTGGCATTAATAAGGTTTGCTTATAGTTATGAGCAATATAGCCTGGGGTATGTTCTGTCCCTTTAGGAAGAGGCAATTTATTGCTACACAAGCTCAAAAGTAGCAGAAAAGAGGAGTGGCAGTGCAGATGTGGACCAACAGTAAATGCCCATCCTGACATCCTGGGTCAGCTCTTTCGCACATTCAGCCTCTCCAGCCTCATGCTACAGGGAAACCGGGCACTGGGCTCAAAAGAGAAGTAGAAGGGAGCAGTTGACTGAATTCTTTAAACTACATGTGTGTGTGGACCCCAGCTTTAAGCAGCTTTCCCCAGAGAATGAGGGCAGTGAAGTGAAGGTGAGTCACACACCTAGATAAAACTTGTGCATCCTACTTTGCAACCCAGGGCCTGAGTGATTTGGGACACACTGTTTGAAAGAATTAATGAGTCCTTACAGAAAATAAATTCACATCTGCTCTCTGATGAAGATGACCTCTTTGCTGCTGTTATCTGAATCTTTCCCCTCCCTGGTGGGTAAATGACATCAAAATCAGTCATGTTGGCTTAACCCACAAAGAATAAATGTCCTCTAAACCATTAATTTTCTTCCTTTCTTTAAAAACAAAACAAAACAAAAAAGCATCAAAGGAAGCAAAGTATTATTAAATACCTGGGACACATCAGATTCCAGCTTTCCACACCACTTAACTATTCCAGCTCTGTGGCTATGATGTGGATGTTTTTATTACTCTCTCTTACGAAAGGTGTTATCAGGAAATTGTAAAATAACATCTAAAGTGAGTGTTTTTCAACTTCAGCATAATTTTCTCTGTGCTTGTATGCTGTGTTTTTGGATCATGCCACTGACTTTGGGTCAGCAAATGCTTGGCATAGACTTGGGGGCAAGCACAGGCCACTGTCCATCCCCAGGAAGTGACTTGGGTGCAGCCACACTGATATGGAGGGTCATGGAATTTACTGTACAGACACGAACTATGTCATGCCAGCTAACCTCAGGGCTTGAGAAAAGTCCCCGGGTAGCTTTACTTACTAGTATAGAGGTGACCTCCATGGCCTTTGGACCCATTTATTTGCCTGGCTAACTTGTAAAGGTCTCTCTGTCTCTGACTGCCAATTTCAGAGTAGTTTGGGCCAGAAAGAGAGCACAGAATGACTGCAGCTCCTTCAGAAAATGGTGCAGCTATTTAGTTGCAGGATCAGCTCCCCTGTGTAATTGCTTACTTGCTGGCACCTGCCTGACATGACACTGTGGCACTAACAGCTGTGCTTAGCTCTCCCGGGCTGGGAAGCTGCCTGCAACACTCAACATTCAACTGGAAAGGTGTTTTCTTACTGCCTTGTGCTGTCTCTGAGCTTGTCGGCTTGATGACACGGTTTGCATCCTCATGAAGAGCACCGAACCAGTCTTTTAGTCGCGAAGCGAGACTCCTCAATTCTTTGTCTGTGCAAGCTAGAAAAAGAGAAAATCACCATACTGAATCAAGAGCACCAGCAAAAAAGTTTTCACCAGATATTCTGTTAGAAAAATATTATTTATTTATGGTTGCAAGCTCCTTCTAATTAAGAGCCCTGAAGTAAAAGCGAAGGTTAGGGAAAAGGATGCAAGTTAAAAAGAAAATTGAAATTATTATGAATTACAAGTTTTACTTGAGTACGTCCTCAGCAGCTGACATGCTTTGTGATGGATGAAGTGACACGTGAGCTATCTGCAGGTTTTCAATTAGAGCTATGCAACTATTTAACTTAAATACTTTCACCTTTTAGGATTTCAGAGAAAAATATCAGTCAAACAGATGGGGAGGAGGGACATGCTTGCCTAGACATACTACTTGAACAAGATGCTAGGAATAATTTATAACCACATTTAGCTTAGTATAAGGCTATTATCACAGTTATAGGAAATACGTATATTTCTTTGTGTACATATAAAAGAAAGCTGTCATGCTGCTCGAGTTCTACTGCAAATGAGACTTTGTCACCTCTGAGGCTGTCAGCTCCACCTTGTTAGCTGGGTAAAACAGCTCTTTTCTTATACATTTTTACTGAGAAGTATCTATTCTTTTTTTTTTCAAGAAATTTATGCCAAGAGATTAATGTCCAGCCTAAGCAAATATTTTTAAGGAAGAAAGCTGCATTAGTCACCAGTTTCTGTCAGCAAAATTTTTCTTGTTTCTGTATAGTATTTAGTGTTTAAAATTCACATGCTTAGACAATTCTATTATTCCTGCTGTGCACTCATTCTACATTTTAAATGACATTTCTTGGAATACAGAGCAAGATTTTGTGCCATAGAAGCAGGTATCCTTCACAAGACAAGCCACAGTAAGTCTTCTCCAATTCATTTCACCTTATAATATTCCTCCTTCCACCTTCTTGAAGAAAAATTGAGTCCCACAGCTTGTCTTCCCAAGTGAAACTCACTGCTTCAAAGACTGCAGCAAACTTGCTGATATCTCATGGCTGTGGGGAGTATTTGTTCTTAGGGTTTTTTTGGGGGCTCAGAAGTAACTCTAAAGTTAAAAATAGGACATTATAGCTTTTTCTAAGTGGAAAATATTTTTAGCATATTTGGTGGTGGAGAAAGAGAGGTTTTCCTATTTTTCTGTAATGCTGAAAGAGTTTAATAGATTTTTTTGTTAAAGATAAAAATATGAAGATCAGTAGCCCACTGAGGCATTGTCCAGGTAAGGAAAAATTAGGTGTTATAGATCGACTTTTAAAAAAAAACAACTATTGATGTACAAGAAACGGAAGACAATGCAATATTAACTGCAAAGTGGCTTACATTACTGAAAAAGCTTATTGCTTTATTTTCTTCCATCTGTTAACATATTTTACTCCTTTTATACTATTTTACCTTTGCAAGCTAAGACAAAAGTCATAAAGTAATAGGATTTTTGAGGCCACTGTGACATCTTTTCTGTAAGGAACATCTCACGCTGCTGTTGTTTCTTGGCCATTACTCATGAACAAAATTCTTTATCAGAGAAAAATCACAGCACAAGCAATAGCAGAACAAATTCCACCATCATGCCTGTAACAAGCCCCCTTCAAGAGGTGCTGCCTGAACGTGCGAGATGTAGGAAGAAAACTAAGTTTAGAGGAAATAAATATTCAGGAATGACCTAGCTCTAGACAGGCATGAATGATTTCTGATTTTGTGAATTTAGATCCATAAAGATAAGGAAACTTCTATCATGCACTAATTTCAACAGGAGGTTGGCTCTTTTATACACATGCCAGTGAAGGAGATACTTCTTCTGAATGGGATTGGAAATGCTGTTCCTGCACCCCTCCTTGAATTGTCACCGTGATTTCCATGAGACGTTAATTCAAAATATCTTTAGGCTACCATAGCAAGATAAGAAACCGCAATACTCTTCTTTTCAATCACCTGTCTTCACAAGTGTTTTCTGAGAAAGAATGTACCAACAGTCATATCATTTTTCAAAGTTAAAAGTAGTCAGGATCTTTTCTTCCCTTCTGAGAAGTAACAGTCTTGTCCTTTGAAAGTCAGTTTTATAAAGGAAAAAAGGGAAATACAGTGCATAACAAGTAAGTGTTTTTTAGACAATACCTCATACATGACAGGTTATCCATATGTTCAGAGTACTTCAAATGTATCTCCAGTCAAAACTGCACATATAAACACAGCTTTGACTATGGATTATATCAGGTGGGTGAAAAAAGAGGATGCAGCTGTATAAGAAGTAACATACTTTTCTTATGCAAACCTGAAATTTATTAAGTATTTATCATGGCACATGACATCTCTAGGAAGCCAAGGCTGGAAGTCTGGACTATGAACACCCACTCCCGTGCTTTCCAGACAACCTCATGCCTTCTGTATAGGTATATTGAGCTTCACCAAATTAAGTCAGTAAGTCATGGGGGGGAAAAAATCAAAGGAAATACCCTCCAGGGCTATTTTTTAAATTCAGATTTGTGTGCTTCCAAATACAAAGACAACTCTTTACACCACAGAAATCTGAGGTAAGTCAAAAGGTCTGAGGGCTCTTGTATTAGCTCTCAAAATCGCACTGCCACCCTGCCGGTGCGGACGTCAGGCTCGCCTCCTCTGCATGCCCCCAGCACTGGGCAGAGTGAAAAATCAATGTATGCAAAATAAATTTCGCAAAGTGGCCATTTGGTTTGAACTGCACTGACTGAGGTAATTTGAATCCATGCTTTTAAATGGCAGTTGAAAACAGGACTGAATGCACAGTGCAAGAGGAAAAGAAATAGATTAATTAATAGTAAACCACACTTGAAACGATTTCTCTGGAAAGTCTAGCCTATCAAACATATCAAGACCTGTAAAATGCCATTCACAACAAAGTCATTTTGTTTTCTTTTCCTCGTCTATAGCGCTGTATGGAGATCCAGCTTTCACCATGTGCATGCTTTCCTAGTTACATCAGTTCTCTGCCATTACTCAAGTGCTGTAATTCATGTCCTACGTCAGCTCAGTAACACCCTGCAGCTGCTCAAATGCCCATGGGACCCCTGCATCCTCCTGTCATTCAGTAACAATATTTCTCTCAGTTTTGATGGAGCAAAAATAGTCTTTCAGCCTTTTCTATGCCGTAGCTTCCTCGGAGATTGCCTTATTCTCTCACCTTTAAAAAGGTCCAGCCTTTAAAACTGGACCCTGGATGATGTTTTCTCGTTTTCACTTAAAGTTTGCAAAGTGCCAAAAACCCTGCAGATTTCCATTGGAATTTGGTCTGAGGCATGACTTGACAGGCAGTCCAGTACTGGAGTTTTCTGCATACCAGAGAGGTTTTTTTTTTTGTGAATAACAGATATCACTTGAGTGTGTTGCTTATGTTGAGTTATGACACTATGAATATTATGTTGAGGTTCTCTCAGGACTGCAGCCTTCTTCAGAAGAGTAACTGCTGCTTCATGAGTAAAACAGGAACTGACTGTTCTGTTAATATGTGGTGAATAATAAATTTCTTTATAAGACTGCAAAAATTTAATGCAAAGTTCAGTTAAATTTCTATTTAAGTGTTTCATGTCCTCCATCTTACTATCTCCTGCACATTAAAGTATTATTTTCCATTTCTTTTATTAAATTTTATTTTAATGCTACCATGCATGATTGAAAAGATCCTGCCTTTCTCCCTAATGGAACTACATTTTTTTTTTTTTTATTCGTTTTATTTGAATATTTTCGGAAGTCTCTAATCATGCCCAGTTTGTTTGTTTTGGGACCCAATTTTTTAGACCCTCATTCAGAAGGCATGAGTTTGACACAGACAAAGTCAGGCCCAGCCTCCAGCTAGATATCTAGGAATCAGCACTTAATGATTTATTTCTGGTGGTAGAGCCTATTAGTTACATATCAAGCAATTAGGAAGCAGAACTCTGAAGATCCCCAGATCTAAGATCCTCATATATAAATTTGCATCAGTTTAAGTTATAAAGCATTTTTAAGAACCCTTTTCATGAAAAATACACTGCAAATGTACTTTTTTACTATTAATAGGAGTTTCAAGTAATATTTCTCAGATGAGAATAGGGTTGTAGGAGGAATAGACGTGATAATGAGTCCCTTGCTATTTGAAGATCTATAAGGAGAGAATACATAGGTTGCAAACAATATGGATAATGGCCTGACTTAAAGCACTGATTAAAAAATCTGAGATGAAGAGAAACACCAAGCAAAGAAGCTCTTCATACCCTGCTCTAGCAACTGAAGTCTGTCCAGTCAACTGTCAACAGCCATTTTAAAATCTACTGCTGTGAGAGAGACACAAGTGCAAACACATGCAAATACGCATTTTCACTGCTGTGTACATTTTCTTCAAGATAACAGAATTTGGCTTCAATTCATTTCCTACATCTTTTAAAATGGGAGAAACCACTAGACTTTACCCTTGTTATTTTATTGACGTCACTGACAGTTCTGCCTTATCAGCCTGCCGGTATCGGGTCCCCATGTAATGCTAACTCCTGGATCCTTCACTGCTGATGTGCTTCAATGACATCAGTTGCGTAGCCCACAAATTTCTTTCATGTGGCAGGTTGGTTTTGCTGCTGTTCCAAAGGGGGACAACAAGGCAGGTTGGTGAACGTCCAGACTGCCAACTGCCACAGAGCGCAGGACTCTTTACCTGACGTGGCAGTGGGACTATGAGCAGCTGCAGAATCTGTCACTTCTCTGAGTGGAAGCAATGCGAATGCAGGAGGAGGATGCATTTGCCGCTGGATCCAATCAGCTTTCTCGGGTCTGAATCTGCAGCCATTACGAATCATCCTGCAGAAGCGATTTAATAGCAAGCACTGAAAGTGTAGATTTATTCCCAAGGGTGAAGCAATTGGTCCAGCAGTTATTTATTCCTAACAAACTAGCACTGTTGCTAAATACCTATTTTCACCAAGCAGAAAACATAAATGTGACCTGATGGAAAGCCATTAGCATGCTGTAAAGCCTTGTTTTTTTCTAGGCATGCCTCCATTATGGACTTTTTAAGCTCTACAGATACTAATCTATGTATATTGGTGGTGAAAATTAACAGTATAATGTTTAATTTCATTCTTTTGGGGAGGGACTTTCAAAAGTGCTCAATGCCACAAATCAACATTAAAACTGAACTTGTAGAAGCATAAGATTAAGTCAATATTGAATGTTCTCTTGCATCCCATTTTTACTCCAGCCTAGCAAAACAATATTGTAAAAATCTCCAGCCACTTACAAAACAAGCCCTATAATTCATACTGCAGATAACTCTAAGCAAAACTTAGTCCTAAGGAAGTACATAACTGCTTCAGTGTCTAGCTTGCTGTCATAATGTTCTGGTACTGTGTGACAAGCACGAAGTCCATGTTGTCCAGAAAAAAGTTACAGTGATACATTACTCTGTATTTCACAATCAGTAAACTATGCAGCCAGACTCACAGAATGTAACCTGTTTTATATCATTTGATTTCTCTGGTATCAGTCATTTATCCAGCATGTATCTGCTGTCTTATTATTACTATTATTATTATTGTCATCATTCATTCATACAAGCAGTACTATATTTTTACTAATTAAACGTGGACAGACTGGTTATTACTGGTTTACAACACAAAATAGTCTCAGGTAAAGTCTGAGAAACAAATTCCCTAATTCCTGGATGCCAAATTGCAGCCTGTGAATGTTCCCTGAACTCTGGGCTAGTTTCAACTGTATCTGTACTGCAGAAGAAAGAAAACTGCAAATGCAGAGAAATTTAAAAAAGAAACAAAATAAAAGGCATATTTAGCTACTGAGGTTAGTGTCCTTTCTGTGCAAAGGAAAACTGTCCTGGCAGAATTCAGCTTAGAAATATGTCACTAATTTTGAGTCTCCTGCTTTAAAAGGTGCAAACTGCCTGACATGGAGCAGAACCAACACGTTTGGGTCAAGGTGACCAGCCACATAATGTGAATAAGAAATGCAAACTACTGTATGAGAGCTCATCTTAACCCAAAGTCCAAATTTTCAGACGTCGTGTACACTGAGCAGCTAGAGGGAGTAGATGCATTAATGGAAACTAGCCTTCATTGCTGCTTGGCTCTCAAGCAGAAAAACAGGAGCTATATTTGTAAGACATATTAGTTGTAACAAGCAGTTCAGTCATTCATCCTGTAAGCCTGGAGGACAAGTCCATTTAGTTTTGATTAAAATGTGTATTGTGAAATACAACACAGACCAGCATGACATTGTCCAATATTGATATTATATTCCTCCAGTTAGGAATAGGACAGACATCTTCAATAATTCAGAAGAAAAAAAAAAGTCGTGTTTTTGCATTTTTGAAGACTATCTAAAATGACAATCAGGTGCAAAGTAGTGTGGTAAAATGTATATATTTTAAAACATTGTAATAACACTAACAGGCTTGATATAAATGTATTAGTAGTGCAGAAATTCACAGAAGATAATGGTCATCTTTATACAAATTTTTATATTATTATTCTTTGTATAAAAAGAAAATATGGCAATTTTAATCATGCTGTCTCTGACAAACATCTCTACATTTTCTCTCTTCTAGGTAAGTAAACAACATATTTCACCCTGCTGTAATTGCTTCTAAATGTGTGTGGATTATTGCAACAGGCTTTAAAACTAAAGTAAGAAAAGATTGTATCAGCTTTTATGCATAAGAGAGTGGGTCAGCTCATACTCATACATAGTGTGTCTCAAAAACTGCTGCTGCAGGAGCTGATTTGCAAGTAAATATCAAGATAAATTCAGTGCTGCGCTAACCCTCCACTCCAAATGCAAGTACACACACATGCATATAAATATATCCACGTGTATGCGAATTGTAGATGACTCCAAGTGTTTTATCTGAGATATTTTGGTGATGCAATTGTGGTGATAATCACCTTCAGAAATATTTCACTGTTCTTCATTAAAAGGGGCAATGTTCTAATTTGCTCATTCTGCTGAGCCCTCAGGCAACTTCTTATAACAATAAAAAATGAAGTATTATGCCAATAATATTTATAAAGCAGAAGGGAATAGATTATTTACTACTACTGTAAGGAAAGATACTGCATTCCAAACATGCCTTGATAGTTCAAAAAATGAAGATCTTTTATTTAAAATTCCTCCTATGATCACCAATGTTTCATGGCAAAACTCTACATGGGTATATTTTTTGTACTGCATTTTTGGCATTCGGTGGCTGTTCTTCCACAGGGATGACACCTATGCTGATAACCACCTCTGATCCTTCTGTCACTTGTTTTGCCTTAGCTTATAAATACAGCAGCAGATGCCAAGATCCTGCAGTTCAGACTTTGAGATGATTACAGGAGCAGCTGAGTTATTGTGAAGATGAAATAGGCTTTGATCCAAAGCTTCCTTAAATGGCATATTTAGAACACAAAGCTCAGCTAGAACTGTATAAACAAAGATTGAGAGCTACAAAGGTGGCTCTCTAAAGCTGTAGGCAAAGCGTACATCTGCTTTCATAGTACTTAATGCTAGTTACTTTGTGCTTGCATTAATTGTGAAAACCCTGGGAAGTTCATCTTTGTTAGGCACTTAAGAAGCCTGGAGGTTTATTTTAAATACATCCAAACTATAATGATGCTGGTGCCTGTTGGAGCTGGGCAGGAAGACCTGTGGGAGTAGCTTCCCTCATGAAATTTTGGCCATGTCAACAAGTAACTAATACATTATCACCTGCATGGTTCTTAGCCTCCCAGGTTTCATGTGCTAGCTCACTCTAATGTTCTCACTCAAATTCTGCCATGTCACCTGAAATGAGGAATAGACACAGTCATATCCACTGAAAAATAAAACAGAAAAATAAAACTGTCTACCTGGAACTGTCATCTGGAAAATGACTTTTCCAGATGTTCATGCTGTGCTCTGAATGAATAAAGTCTTGCTAGTCATCATTTTCCCTCCTCCCTCCTTTCCTTCCTCCCCCTTTTTTACAGAGACTATTCTGAACAAATGTCCTTGACTTGGAAGACACATGTATGCATCTAACGTCTTCTGCACCGAGTCTCAGAGAAGACACTCCAGTTGCTTTTAGTCATGGCTTATCAAACATTGGCCAAGCCATATTTGCTTTCAAGTGGCTGTCTTGGTTCTTAGAAAAACAGAATGTTGGTTTGATTTTAAAGCAGTGTTGATCACCCACAGCTTAGAGACCATGGGAGGTTGTCACCAACATCTGACTTTACTACTAACAGCTTAGCAGATATTGTGCTCTCAGGCATTTGAAATACTAAAAAAACAAAGCCAGAAGAATAATTATGAGTAGAAACAAAACTGACTAGGTTTAAAATGAGATAATTGAGGGCTGGTAATTTTTATGCAAATAGTACATGCTATCATACTGTCTACATTTGAGTTTTAGATGGAAGTGTTTCCTACAGACCTTCCAAAGGCAGAGCTGAAAGAGTTAAGACAACCTGCTGAAGTTTTACACATCCAGGAAGTTGTTTTGCTCCACTTTCTAGAGCTGAGTAGAGACAAATTTTATATTCTGATCTTCAGTAAAAATGTTCTGAATTACAACAATTTGAAGTAACTTGAGCTGCTGATGACTAGGGCAGGTGCTAGTTTCCATGATGAGAATAGCCTCAAGCTCAAAGGAGCAAAAGTCAGTAAAATTAGTAATTTGGCAGTATTTGAGAAGAAATGGGCAGATCTATTTATGTTCAATCAGAACAGGAAGGTAACAGCCAGGAACAAATATTAAAAGATTACATATATAGAAAAAAGTAAAAGCATAACATAATGTCATAGAATGCCTATGTTATAGCTTATGCACATGCAACATTTCTCAAAAGTGGGTTGAAAATCTGGCTATGTATGAGATGAAATGTAATTTTTACAGTTACTTGTGCAATAGCAGTAGAATCTAAACTGAACTGGAAACAAAATAATGGCAGTAGATCATTTTTGCAAAGTGTCATAGTAAACAGGGATATTCATTATTATTTGATACCATTCCTTTAAAATGCATGAATTTTTGAATGGTTCATAGGATAAAACTGCTTCTCTTACACAGTTGTGTTCTTCTTATGCTACCCCATTTCTGTAAGCTTGTTCATATCTAAAATTAATGAGCTCCCAAATTTTTTTAATATTGTTTCACAGAAAGTGAACATTTTCACCATGTTTCTCTTATTTTTTGTGCTTATAAAATTTGGGAAATAGAATGAAGACTATGATTTTCATGCATTTCTGTAGTGATTTCCTAAGTACTAATATACTATTAAGATATTGTTAAAGACCAGAAGTAATATATTTAAGTGTAAGCTGTTTGTTTTATTCAGTGTATATAAACATATTTACTTAGTGTTTTTTTCCAGTGAATTACTTGCCTCCTCTATAAACAATTAAAACAACTCAGTGTAATTTCTGCTTCAAGTTCTAGAAGCAGTAGTGAGAAACTTTAACATTTCTAAGGGGGAAATGGATGTGTGGCAGTAGCATGTTGGACACCATCAGGAGCCAAGACTGATTGTATATGAAAACTGAGGGAGACAGGAAACGAAAAGTGAAGTGGAAAATGAGGTTTTGGAAAAGGACAAGTTCAAAAAACCCAAGTCCAAAAATCCAGAATTAGATCTCAAAGCAATCTTTGCTTTATGATTGTCACACTTAAAACATACATCTTAGGAAAACAGTATACATGCTGGACATGTCAGGTGGACACAAGCATTACAGAGCTGCAGCAGATCCTACTAAGCAAATAATTGCGAACAAAAGCAAAAAGCAATAGGTTTGATCCTTAGTAGTCCTTAAAAACAATGGAAAAAATACACGTTATATTTCCTTTTCACAAAAGGAACTGGATTGCAGGACTCATCTCCTTGGCACATCCTTACCCACTCTGCCTTCTAGCGAAATTAGCAGAGAGCAAGTTTCTGTTAGTAAATGCATAGTGATGGGAGAGAAGAACATATGACTATCTGATTTAGGGTTATCATTGAATCTTTATAGCAACGGTTATTTTTGTTTGTTTTAATGAGAAAAATTATTATTTTTATGGCTAGCAAGATCTAAATGCCTGTATGTGCTGGACTGGTAGATGCCTATTCTGGAGGTAAAGCTTAGGCTAGCCACCCTTATGGTAATGATCACTACTGCTATCTGAAGAAACTATGTACAGAATATTGTCCAGAAATGTAAAAGCAGCACTCTATTTTGTAGTTTACATGTATCTTATCACACAGCGTTTACAGAGGGCCAGAGAGCATGCCGACTGCTCCTTGTGACTGATCTACTTTCCCCCACCCAGCATTCTTCTCAGAGACCCTAGTGTGATTTATGACACTGTCTAAAATCTGCAAGTTTGACCCAAGAATTTACTAGAAAGACACCTTTTTGCCAGGTAAGCCTGGCTAGTAGTCTATCATACAAGAAAAGGTAGCAGCAATCGAGGAGATCCACTTCATTTTTGCTGGAGTCCACCATCTTTACTAGCTTCCTCAGGGACCTTTGCAAAGTGAAAAATAAATCCAATTTGTCCATGCTTGAGCAGGATGGAGAGAGAGATACTCATGAGTCAGCATATGCTAGCAGAAACTATTTTTCCCCCTCATTAACTTTTTTGCACATCAGCTGATTTTTATTTTATACTGTGTATATCCCTGTATTTATTTTCTATGTTCCCCACTGAATGTTACCACATTTGATACCACCAGAGCTTCATTAATGCAAAATGTTGTAATGTGATGAATTATTCTCAAATGAGAAAATACAGACAACCCTAGAAGAGAAAATGAGGAGCTGTTGGACACCATGGGGCTCGAACCATTTGAAGATGTCCCATGGGAATTCTTCCAGCAAATGGTTGGGAAAACTGATTGAAATTCAATAAGAAAGAGCAAATGAGACAACACAGCTCCCCAGTGGATTGCAAAGATCCCCTGGAAGGAAGTCAGAGCTATCTCTGCGCTACTGCACCTTGCGAAGTCAAGAAATGCATGCGTCCAGCCATGAAATACATAGCAGTAATGCAGTGTTCAGGGCAATGTGAAACAACCAAATGAGGGACTACTTTTAGTAAAGGAAATACAATAAATTTTGAGAATCAAATTTGAATGGTTTTAGATCTGAATATGTTTTTATTGGAACCAGTTTTACACCAGTGAAGTGCCATTAGCTTCCCGGGAGTGAACTGCTATCAATACACTAGCAAACACACTTGTCTGGGTTGGTTCGTCCATGCTCAACTACACCACATTAACAAAAGGCATTTAGAAGCATAATTCTCACTGTAGATGACTTTGAAGGTGAATGAGGTGCATTGCAAACAGGGGTTTGTTTTCTGCTTAGGCAACTACCTCATGTGGTGTGAGCAACAGCAAAACTTTCCAGATGATGGGACCTTAGCTGGATGTGATACAATGGAGATCCTCTTCCCTTCCAAAACTTAGTGGGACTTAATTTTTAACAAGCCTTGGCATGTCTCACTGAGTTGATGCTTCAACCACTATGGTCTCAGCTCCTGGACTGAAGAGCTGGGGTGCTGCTAAAGCACAAAGCAAACTTCTCTGGGATGAAAAAGAGGACAGCTAAGTGTCCTGAACTGAGTGTCAGGGAAGACTGTAGATAAAAAAAGGCTCAAAAACCTACTGACTGCTCTTTACCTACTGTGGTATGTACCTCCTATAGCAATGTAACTTCTTTTAACAGTATAAGGAAAAGTATGAGGTGAGCATACTAATGAGCACCTGACCAATTAGATGCTGTGGGAATCAGTAATTTCAAAAAGTATAGAACTTAGTTGCAAAAATCTTCTACTTAGTTGTATTTTGAAGAACCATTTAAAGAGATGTAATTTTTTTCCTTAGCCCTTCATATGCATTTGTGTATGCCTAGAAGTCTTTTAGAGGGAGGATTGAGTTTTGTGTATTCAAGGATATGATTTATTGAAATCATCCTGGTTTTTTTTTTTTTTTTTGCATATTTGCACTATTAAGATATTTAAAAAAAAAAAAAGTGGCTGGTGAAATCAAAACCACTCTGTGGTATTATGAAAACCATAAGCTGAGCAATTCTGAAAAGAATAAGAATGGCTTGTATGAGAGGAATTTATTTAAAAATAATATGACAGATTTGGAACTGTGGTTGAGAAAGCTTTGAAAGTGGCCAGGCTGACAGAGTGTATTGTAGGGTAGTTGTTAAGCCCTTGTAGAAGCAATTACTATCATCTCCCCAAAGCACAGACAAGTCTGCAAACAAAAAAAGCTAAGAAAAGTCTGGCTGGGATGTAGACCCCTTTCCTCAGGCCTAGATACTTGCTGATGGCTTAAGTCAAAGCAAAAACAATCTGAATCTAATTTAAACTTAACTTCTGCAGAAAATTAAATAGCTGGAACTGTACCTGCTGAAAGAATGGCTAAGGAAAGAGCAATGTTCTGGGAGGGGGCCAGCGGCACTCATTTAAATGTAGATCTAGCGCAGTGCTTTCAAACCCGTTGCCTGTCAGCCCTCATAGGTGCTCTTCAGAATAATTATTTAATCAGAGCAGCCATGGATCAATGCTCTCAAAGTGTTTGCAATTAACAAATTTTGTAAAAGGCCCAGGCAGGCATCCTGTAGAAGTGAGGATTTGGAGCTCCACACAAAATTTTACATTATGCAAACATCAGCAGCTTTACAATAGCAGCTTTTAAGTTGGGAATGCTATAGGGACACAGAGCCCATGCCTCTGACAGGCTGCTCTTACACTGTGCAGAGATATCTACAGGAACTCACCCTTTACTTAAACCAATATTTTGCCTAGATTATTTCACTTATCAATATTTGAGTGCACTTAGACCATATTATCCAAATTAGGCTATAGGCCTGATTCTGCTTTTCCAAGATGTGGAATTTATTTGGATGCAATTGAAAGCTGAATCCGACTTTTGCAGGTGCAGCAGGCTGTAAGACTTTTTGAATGTATTATTCAGTCTCCCTCCACACGTAGTCTCGTGCATTTTAGATTTCATTGTGCCTGTGATGCACCTTAAAGATGCAAGGATATCTTTCCACAGTCTTGCCCTTTTAATGTTTATTTTACATCACGAGAGCTGGAATGTACTTTTTCCATTTTGCTGCATGTTCATGCACATTAACAGCAGGATATTAAAATACCTGTAGATTTACAGTCAGCAGTACAATATTTGCTATCCCTGTCATTTTCAGAAAAAGCAGCCATCACATTAAATGAACAAAGTCTCATTGTTTTATTGTAAGCTAATAACTGGCAAGGTGTTTTGTATGTCTCATTTCAAAGACTTAAAACACTCAAAAAAATTAATTTCCTACTTGATGTGTTTTGACTGATCATGGCTGGTATCCATAAATCTATACCCTTATTCTGCATAATTCTATACTGAATATAATGAAAATGAAATTTCATTCCTCTGCTAGCCAATGTGATCACATGGTAGCTCACAGCAGAATTGGGTGGCTTGATTTCTGTGTGGCTAATAGAGGGCACAGTTTAGTTGATAAATTTGGTACCAAAAGCATTCAGTAAGTTTGATAATCAACACTTGTTTAAAAGTAATCTGTGAAATGGCATAAAGTATTTTTGTTAAATTTGGATGAGCAAATCCAAATGAGTAAAACTATGTATGGGTAATACTAATTAATGGTGCAATCTACATGTGAAGCTGGATAAATTTACCTATTAAGCCAATTAAGACTATTCTGACTAATTTGATTTGAGGAAGCTTTAATGATTCCCTTGGTTCTACTGTTGATTGTTCATCTGGAAAAGAACCAATTCAGCAGGTACACAGCATTTGCAATGGGCATTAACTGAACAATATGTTTTGCAGAGTAACCTGTGGGGGCCGGGGCCACTGACTGGAATAAACTTGTTAACTGTGGTGCCAAGCTATCCACTTTGTTTCTGAAAACTGCCAAAGTAAAACACAATGGTTATGTCCTGAACTAAATAACAAAGATTGCTTTCTTCATCTTTCTTCATTTATCATTTCCTTTGAGCTAATGGTGGTAGTGTTGCACTGCTCATGCTACCATGTCCTTGTTTTCAGTGTGTATTTACAAATGGCTTGGCGTCAACAGATGCTTTTTATCTGGGGAGGTAATAGCCATTTCATTTCTGGTTTCTAGTCAAGACATGATGACCAATAATGAGGATGAAAAAGATTTGTGCAAACATACTTAGGAGCATTAAAATAAATATCTACAATAACGGAATTTGATGGGTGTATTCTCTGATTTCCATTTTGTGGTGTGTGTTTATCTAGAAAAGCAGTCATACTAAGATACTAATGTAAAAGTCTTAAATTTTTCCCCAATAAATAGGTGTGATAGTAAAATGTTTGGAAGAAGTTTGTGGAGAGGATGTTGACTTGTTTGTGATGAAGGAGATTGGCTCATTTCTGTGAGGAGGAAGATTAGAAGTGGAAAGCGGGGCCAGTCATTGTAGATTTGTGAAGGAGGTTTTAGGGTGTCTCTCCTGTCCCAGTGCTGTGAGCCACAGTCCAATCCAACAGGCCGATAATTGCCTACCGCCAGGTAGACCTGTATTAGGTATTTTCTTTTAGCAGAAATGCTGATCTGCATGGCCAGCACAACACAAGCCAACTGAGGACCTGAGAAAAAAAATCTGCTGATATACTTAAATGGTTCAGGCACAACTATTTAAATGTCAACATTATTTGTAAGTGAAAGTACTGTACTTGCCTTCAGCTTGGCTAAACTATGTGGAAGAAAGCAGACATGAATGACCTGCTGGTACTTCAAGGAGTTTGGTAGTTTGATTACTATCTCAACAGGACTGTTCTACAAAACAGCATTTCTGTTATTCCATGGTGAAGGTGAAAGGCATAGAAAGAATTATATTATATGTAGGTCAAATGGACTAGTCAAGATTTGTACTCACATAAATTGGAAGAGTGTAGATTTCAGCTAACTGCTCGGTATTCTCTATGGTTAAATGGTTGTAAATTGGATTTGGAAGTCAACACAATATTTTCGAACTAAGCTACTGCAGTCAAGACAGTGGGACTATGCTCTTGTAACACATAGTTCTCCATCCTGTTTCCAAATTAGAAGCCTTTCAGTGTGAGAAATACAAATTTGCACTTTTTTCAAATGTGAAGTTCTCAAATATTTTTGCAAGTATTAGGTCTTGACAATGTTTTGTCCATTTCCTACGGCTCTAAAAAACTTAACACGAGTTATTCACTTATGTTCAGAAAATCACACAGAAGGTACTAGAGTATATTTTTCTTTTCTTCTTCCTGAAATCCTTACTGACAACAAAAGGATTCACAGATCAGAAGCCATCAGACTGTGTGAATTTGATCTAGAAACCAAAGTGAAAGAAAGGAAAATTAAGATTGGATTTAGCTATCTATTTAACAAAAGGTGAACAACACACATATTCACTCATTCTGTGTACCAGGCAGAATCACAGAGGTACTCCCATATAAAAGTAATAATGCAAGAGGAGCCTCCTTCAGCTGTTGTAAAGGCAGACAGCAAAGAGAAAAAATCACCCTTGGATTCATATCCACTTGTCTGTAAAAAGCACTGCNGCTTTCAACTCCAAAAGAAAAAAAAAAAAAAAAAAAAAATTTACAATAAAGGAACTCAAAGTATTTCTGAAAGTATCTCGGGAATTTACAGTAAATAATGCATTCAAATGAAATGGTAATCATTCTGCACTGAAAGCTTCTGATCTTACCATCTTTACTTCAGATCATATTAGTACTGTGCATCATTACAAGAACATTTCCTTTGAAGCGTGTGTACTCTATCTTCCTTCTATTCATCATAAATACCCTCTCTGTGAAAGTGCAATTTGCCACTGCGCACACATTTTTCTTTCTTAGATTTAACTCCTTTCCTAAGGAAATGTCACACAGAAATCAATCTTGCCTGTCCAAGTTCACAAGGCCTGATTCATTTAACATACGATTTTTGACAACCGTGAGATAGAAAATAATGGAATGTTATTATTAAGAGCAACATTACACATTTCCAAAAGTATGCAGAGAAAGAGTATATACAATGGATGTTAATATTCTTTCACGAAAGTGATACTTTGTGAGACAAAAGAATAGAGCTTGCCAGGGTTAATGGCTGGCTTCCAGCTCATATTCTAGCTCCTTCTTTGTACTTACAGCTAATGTTATTACATAAATCCTGACCTTTGCTGTTGTTGGTTCTATTGAAAAACAACAGCGTGTAGAACAACAGATAAAAAAAACGTGTCCTGTTACAGAATGTGTAATTTTGATTGGTACCCAAACAACTGGTTCTTCAGAGAAAATGTGAGAGTTCAACCAAAACTGAGTATGTAACAGCAGATGACAGCAGAGCATAGTAATTAATAGTTTAATAGCTAATCTGAGAGGTATTTATCTAAGTGACGTCACGCATGGATTAAATCCTTCCGTCCTTCCTTCCTTCTTTCTTTCCTTCCTTCCTTCTCTTTTTTTTCACCCAGTGCCAAAGAAAGCAGCATTTGCACATCTCTAGGCTGAAAACACCTTGTGTTTTTTCATGCCTACATATATACGCCATGTATGGTGTAGATATAGATCCTTTTAATTATCTACTAAACAAGACAGAGAAAAGAACCAATTTATCTACATATTTAGACTTATCTACATATTCCATAAGCATTCCGTATATTGGAAAGTAAGTAGATATCTTGGAACATTTAAAATATTACTTACTATGAATGATCTCATTTTTCAGTGGTGTGAATGACAAGATAACATACTTGAAGACCTAAGTATCGCTGCTGACTGCCTTTGCAGATATGAGTGATGGTTTTTGCCTCCACAACTCCCTGAGGTCCTGACCAAAGGAAAAGGCTTTAGCAAAATGTCTTTATCTTTCAGTATGTAAATAGAGGTGTAATATTCACTCAATTACAGGAAAAGTACTTAATCCAGTCAACTAATTGAACCACTGTAAATGGGAGTTGGCAAGCATATTTACAATGTGAGTAGTGATATAGAAAAATTGTAAATTCATTTACATTACAATCAATTAATTAAAGATGGCTGATTCTCATACTGTAATTATGTTTAAACATGGTCAGTCAATACAATTTGCTATCCATTCTAACTTTGTATCAAGTAAATGGGTTATATCACTTAAGACTTAATGGGCTGTCATACGAGGTACTATATGTAAAGCAATGGGGAAAAAAACAGCAAGATAGTGGGGATGGAATAAGAGAGTGGAGACAACAGCTTTAGGATGATAACAGATCACATTGTTGGATGGATTTAGAAAAAAATTACCAATGATTAAAGCTGTGCTTCTGACATGAGCTCCCTATGAAAACCACCGTAGCCTGCAAAGAAACAATTAGAATGAAAAAATTCAAACTCAAGACAAGCACAGTGGGATCCTAGGGTATCTCATAAAAATAAAAAAGACATCCCTTGAGCTGCGTTCTGCTCTTGTATCTATCATGACTGAAGTGGCAGAATGTGACCTTCAGTGAGGCAAGTCCTTGGGTGCCTATAAGTCACATGTTAAATCATCCAAGTTTTAGTTCGATGACTCCTGGAGAAGAGTCCAAGCCCTAATGTCAGATGCTTATGCTCCCATCTCTCAGGAGTTGCACACACTGAGCAGAGCTACTCTCCTAGCCAGAGGCAACTCAGCACAGAAGTAGTTTTGAAATCTCACTTGCCCCTGAGGGCTGAGGAGCTGGGGCTGGGTGACTGCCCCATTGTCCAGATGTGCTCCAGAACCACAAACCAGAAGCCTTGCAGGGAGCTGGGCACAACAGGATCTCCTGCAAAAGACCATTTTAATGCCCATAAAGCCGCAATGAAACATCACTGGCCTGCATTAGAAAGAAAGAAGCTTGTACTCTCCCCCTCCAGACTGGTTTTCCCCACAACACTTCAACCCTTTGATGAATTTCTAAATCCCAGCTCTGCATAGTAGAGACCTTGGTACCTCAAACTAACCTGATGAGCCCCCACCGTACTAAATGCTATACATGTAGGAAAACAACAGCTCATGCATGGAAGAGTTCATGCTCAGATTTTCTCTTTGAAAAATAAAACAAATCCTTAGTCCTTCTTTGTATTTCTGAAGAAATTATCTGACAAAGAGCAGGAAAAGAAATTATTTCTAAAGATTTACAAAGCACAAAAAGTGAGGAATATTTGACATGCTTCATAAAACAGATGAAAACTTGTAACATTTTGAAAACATGTAATTCAACAGGATACAATATTTCCACAGGACTCCACACAAAGAGAAAAAAAAAAAAATTAAATCTATTTCCAGCAAGATAGTTTAAACCTAGAGCAATACATTCGCTCCCACTAATCAGTCTGCAAATAAGATGATTTAACTGAGACCCTCAAAATCTCTGTAACAGAAAAGCAAGAAAACCTGATGAATTCAATTGCACTATATTGCACTGTCAAAATTATAAAGTGAAAATATTAACTCAACCTACAAGGCCTTTTTACTGTTTAACATCATCTTAGAAGTAATTTCAAAATCCCCATCATCCTTATTTCATGAAAACAAGTCTATATATTTTCCTTCATCAAAGGTATGCTGAACTGGAAACCCAGGCAATACAAACTTGGACACTGGTAAATTTACAGAGAACAGTCACAAGGTAGCAGCACAAAGCATTAGTCTAAAGAATTTCTTAAAGATGCTACAGAGGTGCAGGTTACGTGTCATCAGTCACCAGGAGACAGCTGTGAGTGTGGAAGCAACATAACTTACTGCAGTTAAGTTCTTTGTCTGGAGTAAAGTTCAGTTCTGGGGTAGTCTGTGGCAACCTCTGCAAGCCAGCGAGCAAAATCCCAATAAAAACGCCGGGCTTTTTTTGGATTTATTGCAGACATGAGAGACATGTTATATGAGCCTACATCAGGGCGCAATGAGAACAAGGAAGAGAGAATGTCTGGTGGGGTCGTGGAGGGGAACCTTACGTCTGGCAGTGTCTCACAGCTTACAAATTTGTTGCTCGGTTCCTGACCTGACCTGCTCCTGAACAAGAAATGATCATTTCCCCCTTTCAGTACCCTCTATGTGCACTATTTAAAAGAAGCAAAAGGAAGAAGGATATAGATAAATTCTCCACATATTACATCATATGTACAGTATGATGGAATATGTATGCATGTACAGTAATTTGGAGTTCTTGAAAGTAATTAAAGCCATGTTCTAGAAAATAAATGCAAAGATCAATAGGTCAAGAAAGATAATAAAGTCATTCTTGAGCTCTATCAGTGAAAGAAGAAATCATAGAGGTGAATTGAGATATGCAGTGTAGTTGTAAGCTGAGCATTCACAGATTTTTCAATTCCAATTTTTCAATTCAAAGCTGAATTTTTTGGCTTATCAGTCTACCAATCTACCATTTTTCTAAGAGGAAATTCAGTTATCCACATCCCAATAAGCCTGCTTTTCACCCAGTTCCTTTTGTGGGAGTTGTATTTTTTGTTCATTCACATCTTTTACGATATCTCAAAATAAAAAATTCAATAGCTGCTGTGCTGAATTCAGAAGATCATTATTCCACTTGTTTAGAAAATGAAGATGATACCCGTTTTTCTCTCCCCTTACTCTCATCATCAGTTCACTTTCAAAGAGTTTTGTATATTTTACTCAATTAAAAAAATACTTCTTTTTTTAACTGGTGTTGCCTGTGCAATGCTACAGATGTTTCCAATTATGTCATTGTCCCTGTCATCAGAATAAATTTGTAACATTGTTGAATTAAATCTCTCTAGTATAGGAATCACTATGACTTCTCCCTTTAGAAATGTGAAATATTTTCTCATTACTTGCTATGGTTCTACCATAAACCCAAGCAACTACCCCATCGTCTCAAGACTCACTGAACTCACTGTCCTGTGCCTTGGGTCCCATCCTACATCGCCATCAGGACTTCCTCTCCAGCTCAGCATCCACTTTCTGCACATCAGTAAAACCAGTTTCATTCGTCTCAAATTGCCTGTGTCTGGTGAACATTGATGCAAACTACTCTTTATTTCTTCAAGTCTCAGCTACCTTCAAGGCACTTTTCTCAAGAATCTTGTTCTCCCATGCCTCCGCCTCCATATTTTCCTTCTACACGTCCTATTCGTCTTTTCTGCAGCAATCTGTGAAAGATCTTCTGTCCTCACCCTCCTTTTGTCTTCCACAAACACAAACTCAGTTTGCCTTCCAACACATGGCTGGGAAAGGCTGATGATTCCTCTCTGGAATGATTTTTTACCTTCAAACTTAAATTTTTGTCTGTTTCATATGTCTCCTCACAAATGCCAACTTGTTTGCTTAAGATTCCCACAGGCGGAACAGATCTCCTCGTCTTTCTTCTCCAGTCTTCATACCCCTCCTTTGGTGATTTTCTCCAAGCCCTGTTTCTGTTACTTCTAAGGGGGTCTGTAGTCTTTTCTGGGACTCTCTCAAAGTTCAGATCCAATTAAATTTTGTGAAAAGCCTCCTTTCAAAAAGCTTCTGCAAAGACAATTTTGCAAAGTTACTGTATCCCAACTCAAGCTGACCGTGCCATCCTTTGCCCAGCTCTACACTCTGACCATGTCATCCTCTGCTGCTGGGATCTTTCCACCAGCCTCCCATTCCCCACTGCATCAAACAAGCTATGAGTCTCTGTTTCAGGAACCTTTACGGCTTTCTCTCTATTTTACTTTCAGTCATATCTCTACTAAGCCTTCATTGACTTCTCTTTGTTAATGGTGACAGCTTTTATTAACCAGCTGCTAAATTTTGAAATGAGTATCTTCAGCTTTTCTTGTCGTACCTGTCAAAAACTCCCTGCAAACACCTGTGAGGTCACGTCACCATCCTCCTTAAAACTCATCTTTAATATGACGACTACACAAAATCAGACAAATGCATGACAATTAGGCACTGAGATACTGACTGTAAGACTGCCCATACTGCTGGCCTGTATCGTCACATTTTTAATTAGTATTGCCACTGCTCTTTCTTCTCTTTCCTTTATGTAGCTTGCAGAAAGCATTTTTATTCTGCTTATGTGAAATGGACATAGCAAATATCTGGTTCCCCTGCTGTCTTAAGCAAGTAAATTGTTAAAAGAAAGCTATCTTAAAATAGAGAAGTATATAACCCCTTCCAGATGTATAAAATGTATTTTGCAAGGGTAAGAAAATGAATGTAACAAATTGGCACAGTGACAGAAAGAAAACCCACTAATTGGAATGGATGATGAAGGAGTAAAGAGAAAAACCAAAATTCAGGGCATCAATTGCCTCACTATAAATCTGGAAAAAAATCTAGTGGTATCAGCGAAATTATTCTTTTTTTTTTTTTTTTTTTTTTTTTTTTAACTGTGAGGCTGTACAGGATGCATTTCAGCCATCTGTGCTTGGTCCATCTGTACTTAGAAAAGCTTCCGTGAAAATGCTGCTGTCAAATTTTGGTGATGTTACAAGATGCGCCAAGGAGCGCAGAATGGTGGATGGCAGCACATCGATTGAGATCTGTCTCAGATTGTCTTTCTCCAGTGACTTGCAGAGGCACTTCAAGTCAACAGCATGAACTAAATCTTCCTAAGAACTCCCTGCAATTACTTCCTCATTCCTATTTTGTACATGTATTTCTACTCTTCTAAGGGAAAGTAGCACTACTACCATCAGTCAATAGCTATATATAAAAATAAGAAAATAAATGGTGCTCTACACAATAGAACTACCAAAGCTTGCTTTGCTTCATATCTGTTTCCTATGTCTCTATGGCTTAAGCCCATATAACTCTCTAATGCTATACATGCCAAAGCCATCCCAAAATTCCCCCATAATGTTTCACATCCCACAAAACTAAGAAGCAGCTGTGGGGACTTCCTGTTGTCTCTGTGACTGGTATCAGTCCAGAGAAATGCTAAACCCTTTGCTCGAGTCTCTCTTTTCAACCCATCTGCCAATTTTATCATAAAACACATAGGAATCATGACCTCTGCTACTCTGTTGAAGTTGGCTTACAGGATCAACAGGTATGAGAGGGAGTTTGACAAACAAGTTGTACTGCCTTTGTTAAAAGTGCCTCCAATATTTCTCAACACAATAAAGGAAAATTGTTCTTGATAAAGGTAATTCCTCTCTGTGGGTTTGTTCATTTTGAAATTGGGAAAAATTATTCTGAAGCCCTTAAATTATAGGTGTTGAAGCCTTCCCCCCTGTGTGACTGCTGCAAAAAAACAGTACTTCTACCTTTAACAAGACACTGAGACAGTATGTGCAGAAGCACTTTCAGGTGTTTGCCATCGGATGTGACCTCCTTTCATTTCCTGGACACTTAGACACATCACTAAAGGCAGCTTCAATGAATTCATATCTGCATATTCAGAAAACACTGCAGTTAAGTATGTGTGGTCTGATAAAAAGCCCTACTAAAAGAGAACTATATTCACACTGCAAAGAAAGTAGTAAAACCCACT
>VXAL01007658.1:25120-67453 GCA_013399475.1 Chauna torquata | reverse complement strand
GAGCAGGGTATACTTTACCTCATCACTGAAACCCTGCTGTGGAATAAAATCTGTTTTCAGCAGAGCAAAGAGGTGAAGGACAAAAACAAATGGCAATTACTCTAAGACCGTGAAGAGCTTGGAGACTGGTGTTCTCTCACATTTGAATTAGGGTAAGAAAATATACTTGTCAAAGTGTTGCCAAGGAAAATGCTCTATCACTGAGCATACTGAAATTTGTCTTGGTGTCATCTGGAATGTGGAGCTGTAATATGATAATACATAATATTTATATGACTTGAGAATATATTTACAGTTTGCACTGATAATTATAACTTCATTATTTCATGGCTAAAAACATTGTTGCTACTCTCAATCCCTTGCCATACCAGTGAAATAAGTTTTGGAACTTTCCCCTTGGCTATCTACTTGAAAAATAGCTGTTTTTCAAACTAAATCCATGCAGTACCTTTCATAGGGATTCTACCAGTCCAAAATACAATACATTTAACAGATATTCATGTCTGAAGTACCAGAAGAAATAAAACAATATTTTTCACTGTCAATGTTGCCAGAGAAGCACCGTGTTTAGCATTAGCAAAAGATTTGGCTATACAATACTTCCATATACACAACAACTCTACCACTAAGAACGAATTATTTACCCAGGCATGTCTCAGGTTTTCCAATGGGTATGCTATAACATTTTCTGAGTCTCTAAATAATCAGAGCAGGCTTGATAATAAGGCTTAAATCACATGTAGCAAAATATTGCGCAAACTACAGAGGGGAAAAAAAACAAAAGAACAAACTACATCCACCCTCAGTCATTTTCAATCCCCTTGAAAACATAAGTTATATTGAGCAACCTCAAACTCATCATATATATATATTTTTTTTGCAAAATGTCCTATTACAAAGGGATTATTTACAAAATTAAAGTATAAATATTTACAAATATTATCGCACCTTGTGACATCTGCTGATAAAAATCATCCCCAATCAACCAAACATAAATGTATTTGAAGCTGGGTAGATCTTTGCCATAAAATAAGAAAATAATCTAGTAAGTCAAATGCAGGAACCACCCTGTGGCCCTTACTAGTTCTTAGAGCTGACACACAAATGCAGACTTGCTTAAAACATAAGATACTTTAATGTAATCCAGTTTCACAAGGTCAGGAGGAGGAGGAGTTTGTTTTTGAACCCTTGTTCTTAATAGCTGTGTCCTGCAACATGAAATAGCACTGCCACGTATCAGCAGGTTCTCAATTTTTTGAAATGCAAAGACCTGCCAATGAATCTGCTTCTCAGAAGCTTAATATATTGTTTTCACTTGCATCTTCTTTATTGTCACTTTTTTTATACCTATACTTCAATTGCACACAGCATCTTTCCTTTATTGAGGGCTGCAGTTAATCAGCTGGTGCCATAAACCACTACATAAATTCTGCTTTATGAATTCTGTGTCACCAGAACATAGCCAAATGCCTTTTGCCCCGATACTCTGCATTTACACATCACCTTTGTACAGCCTTGCAAAACTGTGATGGAAATTACAGCAGCTCAAGAACAGAAACTCCTCAATCACCTTTACTATGATAGTATTGGTAATGAAAAAATATAATCTAGTGATGTTTTACAGACAGATCTTAAAAAAGACAGTGAGAAAAAGAAAAAGAAAGAAAATCAGCCTGGATACATGGATGAATAGACATTTGCAAGGTTGCCTTTGCAACAGAAGAACCTCGGTAATATGAAATGCTGTCATGAGCTCACATTCTCCAAATCTCTTACAAGTAGCAGTTGTCTTTCCCTTCCTCAGACTTGTCACTCATTTTATACCTTGAACTATATGACTAAAAAGCATCTATAAAATTATGTGCAAAAACATAGTCTTTTTGATTTAACGTTTACTAAAAGAATTGCCTTAAAGCTATATTTATGCTATCATTTAAATACCTATGTCAGGCAAACGTCTTCTCTGAAGAGGCTGTAACATCTTTTCAACAGTGCTGCAGAGTTAACTTTGGGGAGATGGGACTTTTTACTTTGTTATTGTACCAAGCACAAAGAAGTCAGTGATAGGAGTGGCTTAGCTCTAGACTGAGGTAGAGAAAAATCATAATAATAAAAAAAGAATGAAAAAACCCTCCCAAAACACAAAGCGTCAGGTGTTTCAGAACTGCCTGTGAATATGAACGCAATTTGTGAAATGCCTTTGCTGGGGAATAAGTTAGTAAGAACTAGATTTAAAAAAACTTCTGGAGGATATTCCATCTTCATCCATGTCTGTTAGCACAGGGTTGTGGTTTGTAAACTTTGGTCTGAAAAGTTATGCTAAGTTGTCCAGACTGCCTCAAGGCAGTATTCTCAGTTAAAGCTTTGGTAATAAAGGTTCCTCTTAGTCTATGAGAAATGTTATATAGGGTCTTTTCAGTTCCCTTGCAAGATTAACTATCAATTTCACTGACCATCACGGTTGCGCTCACTCTCTCTCTCCTATTCCAGCTTGAAATCATCTCTGACAAACATTGATCATCCAAGTTCACAAAAGACTCCAGATGAGAAACGCCTCTTCTGATATCGCTGAGGATTATGCAAACCTTTTTCACAGCTACGTCATACTGTTTGTAGTTATTCTGAGATCAGTTAGCACTGTAAGGTCATTTTCTCCCTTAGACGTTTCTAACCGAAGAGCTCTTAGATTAAAGCAGATGTTCAAATTATTAGACCCCAAGTGTATAATTACACACTTCTTGCTAATGAACTTCTTTCCATTTCTACTGCTCCAGTTCTCAAGGACACGCAACTGAAAATACAAAAAGGAACTTTTTAAAAGAAATGTGAAATACTGTCCAGTAATTCTGCAACCAACTTGACTTCTTTTCATAAAAACATAAACTGAACAGATAACACCTCCTCCCACTTGCTTCTTTATTGAAAAATCTATTTTAATTATTCACTGCCTTCTGGCTAACAGCATTCTCAAATGCAGTTACTGTATATGCTATATAGCAGCCACCATATGTCCTTCTTCCTCATACATTCCAAAAAATCAAAACACTTAAAAATTATATTTGATAATAAAAGCAAACTGTGCTTTAAAAATTCTGATTTTTTTTTGTTTTGTCATGGAGAACTTCTTGTTTGTTTATATGATTTTACTAAATCAAGCAAAGCGGTTCATACTTAAGCTCCCTGTGCTTACTTCTATAGGTTCTCACTTTTTCTGGATGAGATCAGCTAGAAATAATTATTGAGTCTGATGCAAAGAAAACTCAAGGTCTCCAAAGGTTCCCTGTGATTTCGGTATTTTTCAGGTCCTTAAGCTCTTACCAGGAAACAGGCTATCCTGGCCCCTTGGAACTGTGACTTCTAGAGACGAGTTGTTTCTGGTGTTTCCTGGGTTTCATTTTGACTGAACATACCTTAAACAGAAAGCTAATTAAGCCCTTTGTGAAAACCACAAAAATGAACAAGGCACCTATACATAACTGCTTTTTTAACCAACACCTGAATATTGAACCACGTCCACAAAATGTGTATTATGCTTAAGAAATACTGAAGCATTCCTTTTTCACAGCAAGATACTACAGGTATCAATAACCATCTACCAAAATTGTTTAACAAACTACATTTCAGAAAAAGATAAATGTTTTTTTCCTCACTCTATAGTTCCAAACGAAGCCTAATTTTGGTTGTCTCAACTAAAATGCTCAGGGAACTTTTCAAAAGATCATATCCCTTCTCCTATATTTATATCTTAGATCCTCCAAGAATATTTGCAACCCTTTCAAGAACTGAAATCCTAAACTCTGATATGATTTCATTTTACCTAATTCTCATTTTTTGACAGGGATTGCCTGATAAGCAATCATCTCCATTTTGCACTAGGAAACAGGGAATTAGAAATACAAAAACTCAGAACTAATTTGACGCAACACTGAGAAGTGCATAGAAAGTAATAAACTTCCAGGAATGATCAACTAGGCTCTACTCTATATTCGTTTATACCACTATAGACTCGGAATAACTTTACCAAAGGCAACTAGTTCAATATCATTGACAGAACTTTTCCAGATTTATATGGGAGTAACCAAAGATGGAACTTAGTCCTTAAGATACCAAAGGAGAAAAAACAAAACAAAAAACAAAAAAAAAACCAAAACAACAACAACAACAAAAACCAGAAAAAGATGTATTTGAAATTTGAAAAGTTTTATTTTCTGTATTTATTGAAAAGGTTTGTTTCCCCCCCCCAGTAGGGAAGTTTTTCCTTAACACTACAGTGATAAGCACTATAATCTCTGTCACTGTCAGGTTTTCTAGAGATTTTATAAATTTTAAATATTAGGGAAATACTCCCAAAACTGCAGAAATCAATATGCATGAGAAAAAAAAACCTATATGAAACCCGTCTTATTTATTTGTTTTTGTTTAGGATGAGAGAGATTTTAGTGCTCTAATTATCATTATCAGTGCACAAGCACCTGCTGTTCCTAGACAGTGCTTCTATTAACACAGTGTGCCACTGCAATAGTTTTCTGTCAGCAATCCAAAATCAAATTACTTCTTGTCTGAAAATTGTTACTTGCTGGTGCTAAGTGTTTACTGTCTGTCATTTTCTAACCTTTTCTTTATGGTAAAAATAAAAATAAAAAAATAGCCATTTTAACATTTTGTTTAATAAGTGTTTATGGAACTCTGATTGTCATTGAGGTAAGTACACTTATATTGTGATATGTGGGTTTATGTACTTCCGTGGCATTTGTATTCTTTGCATACAAAAGCAGGAAGTTATTTGCAGGTTTGTTGACACAAGTTATGTCTACACTGCCTTTGAGACCAGTGCTGAGTTCACTTTTGGGCTTGCTGAGTCGGACACCTCAAACAGGGCTGTCAATGCTAGAAACATCAGCTCCTCTCTGGCTCACACCAGCTGCATGAATGCTGAGCCTTGGGCTTATCAGCTACCCCATGGTGCTGAGCAAGTCCCTGCAAGGCAACCTCCTCCAGCTCTGGCCTAACTCATTCCTCCATTGCCTCGTGCATGCCCCCCAGCGCAGCAGACCTTGCCTTCTTAGACTACATTGAATTTGATGTGGAAGTAAGCAAGTCTACATCTGCTGGTTATATGGATGAAACCCATTAAATCAATTTGTTTATATCCTTTCCACTTTAGGTGGTGACAGCTCCTGGGCAACGGGCAAAACCCATATCCACTGATCAGCCTGGGGCAACAGTGCAGCTGTAAATGCTTATGAAAGCTAAGGGCTTGCCTCAGTCACAGAGAACTGCTACAGAAGTAGCACAACCTTAATATTTTTCTTTTTAATGACTTCGAGAGGCTTTTTAAAAATGCTACTATTTTTAATATAATTACACCATGACACAGTTTTACGCAGTTCCTGTCTCCCACTGCAGACTGGGATTAGTCTTTATTCAGAGATGATGAAGCATTATGTCTCATGTCCTGGTTCAAACTCAAAAAATTATGACAGGAATTCTGCCTCAATGTTACTCTATTGGCATGTTACCTCTTAAAGAGATGCATTTACTGAAAGTGGAAATCCTGCCTATAGTGTTGTTGCTACTACAGCCAACATCTGTTTCTGCACGGATCTGAAAGAAGCAAAATGAACAATATGCTGCTTCTCGTGCCACTGTTTCTATCTTTCTGTCTTACACCTGGCTGTCCGCTGTCACTTTTACCTCTAAAGCAGAAGTTGTCTGTTATATTTTGGAGCCTGCTGTAATTTGATCAAATCCAAGGAAGATCATGCTGTAGAAGTGACAGCTAGTCAATGAACGGTATCATCCCTGACTTGTTATCTGTCTGGGGTCTGGTGTGATCAATGTTTCTGTGCTGAGTTCCAAAACCTGAGAGCCAGACCAAAATGCAAAACAGCTCCTACAGGGACAATTCTTTCTCCACTTCAAGCTCATGTCAAAGCAAGCTTCATATACACAAGAGCTTTTTGTATGTGATGGTTGAAAGTATTAAAAATATTTTAATTTATACTCTTTGGTAAAGTGTTTATCATCTGGTGGGAAAAAAAGCATTCAGTTGTAGAATCATGTAATGATCTAGGTTGGAGAAGACCTTCAAGATCATCAGGTCCAAGGTTATCATAGATTCAAACCTGAATTTACTCTTCAAGCCTAACAAAACATTTTGGGCAAGCAATTGTCCTGTAGAACAAGGCTATGATGGAAAATGCAGCAGTCTGAAAAAAGTGTATTTAATTTCTGTTATATAAATATTTTGCAAATATAATTCAAAACTTCAGTACGTACAGACTGATTGGTGCTGAAAAACCCAATAGTATTTGCTCCAACTGGAAAGTCACTTTTGATATGATGTTTGCAATCTTTTCATACTCTTTCTTTGTGAAGGTTTGAGCCCTTGAACTACACCCTTATGACTGCTCACACCTAGATCCTAAAATATGTACACATATTTGTGAAAAGGAAATTTAGAATTGTTTTGTTAATTGTAAAATTTACAGTTCCTGTTGCGTGTTAGTTAATTATACAGTCACAGCCCATTGTAGTTGCAAACAGGAAAAATATCATATGAACTCTATAAATAGTTAAAGGACTTGTCTTACAAATACTGATATCTTCAAATTTAGTCAGATGACCTCATTCACCAAAGAGAATGGACCTGCTTACTCTAGCAGTAACTCCTAAGTACAAGTGTTTGCAGTGACAAGACTGAACTCACAGCACAAGCTGGTTTTTGAACTGATAACTGTCATTTACTTTTATTGAATTTCATATAACGCAAACAGCACAGAAACGCAAATTTTCAGCTATCACTACAGGAAAAAGTGCAGTTTCTCAAAAAAAAATTATTGAGAATCATTTACTAAGACCAAGAAAAATTCATAGTTTCAAAATGATAGTTTTCTTTCTACTTTAAATATAGCTATGTCTAGTAAATTTCTCTCATTTCCCTTTCCCTGGTATGACCAGTGTCTTTTTCATATTGGTGGCTGCATTTTGCATTCTTTACTTTTTCTTCCAATAGAGTTTTACTGCCTTTGGAATGTAGATACCAAGCCCTACCTTTTCCTCAGAAAAAGGAATATTAAAAGCTGCATAAACAGAGAGGGAAGACCATTATGTGAGATCTTCACAGTGAATCCCTATGAAAGCCTGCAATCCTTTCCACCTCAAAGGAAATGTATCAGCTATTTTCAGGACAGAATGGGGCAATAATTTGCATACAAAAGTCTGCTGTGCCTTTTCCTTCTATGCTCTTGTTGCTTTCATGGAAATATTTAAAAAGAAGGTTTACAAAGTAATCTGGCTTCTGAGTTACCTAGATGATTCAAGACACCTCTTTGCCTTCTTCAGGGAAGTACCATACTTTTAAGGTGCCATAGCTATTTACCATAAGGCCTTACAAGATCCATCCTACCTTGCTAACATAAACCTACAAGATTTTGCAAGTGGTTTATCTGCAAGTTTTTTGCAGTGCCTGAAAGTGTTCTACATGATGACTTGTTAATTATACACGATGGAAATTCCTTCCACCTCACTTCTGAACTACAGAAAAGTCATTAAAATATTTTGGATGTTTTTGAATTTAAACGACATTGATTAAAGATGTTTCACTGAATTTGAAGGGGAACGGTAACTATTATTGATCACCTCATTATATGTAGCTAGACTAGAAATCAATGAAAAGAAAATATATGATTTGACAGGAACGTAAGTGATATAACTTCAGAGTGATCTAAATAGCAGTAGTTTCCCATCCAGCAACATCAATTCCTTGGTTATAGATGCTTCAGGATAATCAAATTTTCAGAATGGACCAAAAAGACCTTTACACATACTGAGCACACGGAGGCCATCCTACACAGGCAGTGAGTTGCACACTACCAACATTTGCTAAGCAGTCTTCTGTAGTTTGTGGACACGATTAAGTATTGACCACAGAATCACGCTGGTATTTCCTTCAGCAACTCCCTGGGCCCAGTGGCCTCTCAACCAAACCTCTTGTAAGGGCGTTACCATCATTCTGAGCCACAGTAAAAGGATTTGTGTTTAACGGGTACATTGTGAGCTATTCCAAGGTTAGCTCTGCATACAAGTCTTTTCATAGAACACATTCTCCTTTACAGACATAGAAGGTTTGTAATATATATTAATCATATATCAATCAATGAAAATGTTCACATTCACATTAATAGCTTCTGCACAATTTTGCCCCGCTTCTCCTTTTCAGTATGTGAACATTTTATTCATTTAGCTCTCAGAATATGCATTCCACCTAATAAAACACTCCTACAAAATACAAGTTTTCTCATGAAATATGTATATGTCTTTCCCTCATAAGATACTGCTTTTTTTCTGGTGCGCGTAAGGAAGATGCACGTGAGATCAAGTAGCAGAACAAAATATCCCCAGCCACCATTACTTTGCTCTTTCTTCTGACCCTGGCAAGAACTTGATACTGCTGCCTCAGTCTTGAAGCTACTTGGTTTTGCTTCTGATAGGAGCGGGGGATGGTAATATTCATCCATGAAGAACAAGGATATCAGTTCTTGCCTGCTTCTCCCTGTCTTTTAATCAAATATTAATCGTGTGCAGCCACTTCACTACTCACAGAAAATATCTATGAGAAATGAAAAAAGTTAATCTTCCGTGCCTTTAGGAATGGCAAAATAAAGACTGATCTCCTTGTGTGAAAGCTTGTATGCAAAATAATAGTAATAACAGCAATCATAATTATTATTATAATTATTATTTACAGATACTAGCTAACTCAGATTTACTTGGGTAAGGCTGTTTCATCATGTTAACAAATTAAAAGACTGAACTGAAGTATTCATGCAGAAAATTTTGGAGCAAAAAATCCTATCCTGCAGAGTTTAGAGCTAATCCTACTCCTTACTGAAGTCCAGGACAGGAGTATAGCAGCATCTGGAACACGCATCACAGTCTGTGTTCCACATTCTTATCTCTGTTCAGCACTGCAAGTTACTCTTTGGTTTGAGTAAACATAATTTCTCCTCTGTAAAATAGAAATACCTCCTAGAGTTAATGAGATATACTAAAGTTTTGAAACTCTCTGTAATCTTAATTTTAGAATGTGTTTGTTTTACCGTTCCCTGAGTTTGAGACTCAAATAGTTCACTTAAATGTCTACCCAGAAGTTCAATATCCAAAGTCTTTTTTCCAGCTAAGGCCACAAAAGGAAAAAATTCCTGACATTGTTAAATCAAACCCAAGAACCAGTTTCAATTCAAACATGTTCATGACTCATACTTCACCTTCATAAACTTTAAAATGATGTACTCTCCAGTCATGAAAACTTCTGAATAGAAATTTTAAACTGAAATACTTGCTGAAACTGGATTTCTAAGAAAAGACTTAGTTCTAAGACTTGAAATTCTTTTAGTTGCCCGTCATTCAGGCACAAGAAGCGATACAACTCATTTAGGAAATAAGATCATGATTTCTCTGAATGAACTTCATGCACTGAGTGCTCTTTTTACTGGGGAATGGAACATTAGACCTTCTCATCCACCACTCCCAACAAGTCTGTTTGGTAAATGCTAAGATTCAGATCCTAAACTATGCACTAAACAAGATAGATTCTTGACCAAGCTTGCCAAGACCTATTTCTGTAACTTAAAAATGTTCTCTTGGCTCCCTTTAGAAATTTAAACAACACAGTATAATTGAATATATTTTCTTCTGCCTATTGACCTCACAATTCCCTTATCAAGATAACAGTGTTTCCTTAGAAATTGCCTTGGGCATTTCTGCAAGGTCAAAAAGACCGAATGCACAGATAGGGATAAACCCAGTTTGCATTATTGCATCTGTTCGTGCTCCGGTGGCTCTCTGCAACCCTGATGGTAACAAAGCAAAAGTTGGGAGTAAGGCAGTCAACTTTTTAGAAAACACACAAAGGGGGCATGGTCAGAAAGAGACCTGAAATGCTGCTGTTAAACCATCACCATCCTGCCTGAGCACATGCTAGCACATGTAACAAACAGGAGTCAAATACTTATGGAGAAAGTAGACAGAACCACATTATTACCACTAAGAATTCACATTTGCCAAGAGATACCACATTGGTGCACGATGTTGTCTTTTTGATGGATATACTGCTAAAGAGAAAATCTCTTCTCTTGCCAGTAGGTTCTGAAGAATTAAAACTGGTTGTTTCTCCTGTGAAGTCTTTTGTTTATGGATGGCTTTTAGAAGCTTCAGTTGGTGTCAAATGAAGTTATGCTTGATGAGAACTCTAACAAATATTGCTGAGCTTTTGGAAAGAAGTACCTGAAAACCACCAACAGACAAGACTTTTTCTTAATTAACTGCCGTCACTAAGGTGACTCTAAGAATCAGTTACCAGTCCTTTTCTTTTGTTGAAACTATAGCCTTTTTCATTTTATGGTGTTAGAGAAGAGAACACAACTGCTCTGAAAGCGCAGCTAACCTCAGTGCAGATTGCAGCTCAACCTTTGTCTCTGGGTAGCTGAGTTGAAAATCAGTGGCTAACGTGGAAGCATATTCTAAAGCTGGTATACTGCTGTGAATAATGAAGCATAGCCAGTGTTTTGGTAAACCAAAGGAATCTAAATGGGCCTCAGAAAGAAAGAGAGAAAGCATTAGAGCTTGTCTTTTTTTCCAGAATCTTCCATTAGTATCCTCACAGAGTCCTGTTCTCTACCTTTCAGACAACTGATTTAAAATTCCATTTAAGAAAATAAAGAACATGGTTCTGCCATCTCTTCAAAGATTTGGCTTCATGGTGGAAAGCTTATATTGTTGTTATTTGCCATTAAAGATTATTCTGGTGTAGTTTTCTTTTGCTATCATTTGTGTTATTTTATTAATGTCTCCATAATACCAGTTACCATTATAAAAAGAATTCCAATTTTAAACATGATTATTAGTCTTGATTTTCATCCTCAAAGCAGAGATGTTTTCGAAAGAGCCTAGGGAGGAGGAAGGAATATGACTCAGACACTGCAGTCAATTGTTACCTCTGAGCACATACACTTAGATTGCTTTTCTTTGATGCTGCTGCCAATTTCATCCACAAGCATATAAAAAAAAGGTCATGACATTTAGAATTACAGTACTCTGGAAATTAAATGTTCCTTTACATTTTTAATTTCTGAAAGTAATTTATTATGGAATAATATTTGAATATGATTGAATGAATGTGTGAAGATTAATGCAAACTGCCTTCAGATTGGAAGTTCACAAGCACATATATTTAACCTTGTTGTATAATAGGCATAAAAAGTTTATGCAGTAGCTCTAAGAGCTGCATTTCCATTTTGCTGGAAACATTTGCACTGTAATTCTCCTTAGAATTTTTCCACTGACACGTCTGTATGAGGCATGAGGTCTCTCTATCATTTTCTACTTAAGATTATGCCGTATTTGAATGGATTTCACAAATCTGGCAACTAAATAAGGAGTAGAAACAGAGTTCCAACTATCAACACTGTTCTTTTATACAATTTTTTATATAGGAAATCAATCTACCGAGTTTTATACCAATTCAACGACATTAATGATACCAGAGTGCTATATGAGGAAAAGAGAACAAATTGGTGTCAAGACTAGAGAAAACACTAAGATATCAAGTGACCAAAATGCTAACCAGCAGCTCCAGACTGAGAGGTCTGGAGGTCTGAAGAAGTGGACATAACACCAGTGCTGCCATGACCAGACAGGCTTCAGGGGACTGAAATGCTCTACCATGCAATTGCCTTCTACATCTCACACATCACCTTAGATACTGTTCAGGGCTTATTTCTTCAAAACCAGGTGACACTACTTGTTGAGCAAAGGAAAGAATCTTACTAAAGGCAACGCTATAGACACTTTTTCTGTGGCAATTAGAATTCTTAATTCTACCACAAACCTGAGGAAAGCTGACTGGCATCCAGGCTGTAAAGGGTAGACACATAGTACAAAATACCTCTTCAGATACTGCTGAAATTATGTCTGGGTAAAATTTACACTGATATTTAGAATTTACTCATGTTTTCTCACAGAAATTTCTGGGAGCTCTTTGTTAGAAGACTGACAAACTCAGAAATACTCACTTTGAGACTCTATTACACTCAGTGGGCAAACTGAAGAGAGAATGTCTGTAGAAAGGAGATGGTGTAAATAAGTTAAAGGGAGTCTTGGTGTTATTGGCATGTTCAAAGATTCAAAGGAAAATTTAAGTTAAATCAAGTTACAAAGCCCCTTTGCCATTGATTATTTGAAGCTCAAGACCAAATTCTTTTGTGGTCATTTCTCTAATAAAGTCCATGGAGGTTTGTCCCCTAACAATGTGGTTCATATTGGCTCCCTGAATTTGTAAACATGAGGTCAGATGCTGCTGCTGTTTTGCTTACTGAATGTGTGGGGAAGATCTATGAATTGATTGGTAGGTGAGTGAAGCTACTGTCTAAAAAGAAAAGCCAAGTGCTGTGACCAGTCCTGCACTGCCGACAGTAGACTTCCTACTGGCTTGTTTTTGGAGCTCCTGAGAGTTTAGGAGAGAAGCAGCTCGTTAGCCTATTTTCCCAAATGAAACTTGGTGATAGAGAAACTCTTGCTAAAAACCACTGTATTAACTTTAATTCAAATGATGTTATCATTTCCAAATCCTATGGATATTCCATCCCTATCTATCTACACCTGGAGCAGAATCTTTTTTGCCCCTGAGGAGCTGGATATTGCTTAGACAGAAACAGTCAAAACTGCAGCTGCCATGACTGTGCCCCAAAAAGCAGACCATTGAGGGCCAAATACTGGCAAACATGAGATTTCAACACCTAACCCCAGAAAGGAACAGTGATAGAACAAAAGATTAAACTGCTATTATTTTTTTCACATATATGCATACATATGCGTGCATACACATGCATGCATACACAGTCACTCCCATGCCTGTACAAGTGTTTTGCTTATTACACTATAATTGAACTCATGAGCAGCTCCTTTGCACACACCTGATGCAGGAGAATACTAATGTCGTTTTGAATATTTCCATACACACCTGACAATGATTTCCCTTATTTCCCAGGTGACTGTGCTCCTCCAAGGGGACAGACACTCTCCTCAAGCCACACTGAAGATGGCAGAATTGAAGCATTTTAATATCCTCGTCTTTGCTGCTGTTACCAGGTCAATGGCATAAGTACAGTTAGCCCAAGTGTGGCCTCTTGAAAATGCCTTCAGGAAAGTTGCTCCACAGATCACCTAATCCATTAAATTAATGCTTTGTTGTCTGGAGTTAAAGTTTTTAGTCACAGAAAACAAAAGCCTGTGTTTCAGAATATGTATACCCTATCAAATTGCATCTATCAAGATAAGGGTTATTAGAATCTTTTTTCTCTTGTGTGAATGAAATCGTAAGCTTAAAATGTCACTGAAGATTTATTAATCTGATACTCTTTCTGATAAGGGCAAGAAAGAGGCCATACAGGGAGCAGCTTATGAGAAGAAAAGTATATGTTTTTGACGGACTGCAAGAAAGAGAAAATATGAATAAGGCAATTTATCAGTGGGTATTCCGTAACCAAAAGTTTCAAGCCACGCAAAGCAATATTACAGTTATATATTGATTTCAGAACCTTTCCATCTAAAATACTTCATCTGATAGCTATGCAAAAAAAAAAAAAAAAAAGTCTGTGATTTGCAAATAATGGAATAAAGCTGAATTTTCAAAATCTAGGCTGGAGAATTGCTGCTTGCTCTAGAAAGCAGATGAATGCTTAATGTGAAAGCCAGTGATACTGTGCTAGAGGCTACAGTATGTGGACCAGCACCATCAGGTTCATCAGTGCTTTCAGCTGATGCAACAGGGCCTGAACTAACTAGAGGAAATGTTTAAATTCTGTTTGTTTGTTTCTCTCTCTGCCACCGTCAGAATTTGTCTGTAGTGGGGAGGAGTAAGAGCAAAGAAAGATTCCCAAATATGTTGGGTCAAACAGATCATTGTCAAAGCTTCATCTTTTTTACACTCCATGTGTTGTACACAAGACAAACACATTTTGTTACTTCACGTGACAGAGCAAACCCTGTGCTAGCTGCCACTGTGGTTTTGGGAACTACCAGTACAGACAGGAGCCCAGCAGCTGTCCCTGATTTAACCCTGTTAGCCCTCCTCCTAAGGGAGAGGAGACAACACTGTTGTTACAAGGCCAGTATTCACTTTGCCACAGGTGCTGTCATCAGCACACGCCCGCATTTCAAGAAACCACAACCACAAGCAACAACTCTTTTCTCTTCCAAAGGGCCTTCCCCATAACAGGGTGGAAACCCTTAGACAGAATCTGGCTGTGGCATTTGTCCTGCTGCTGCTTTCAGTCTGTCTCTTTTGCAAGAACTAATTCCCTTTGGATGAGGTCACTCTGAGACAGCTTGTGCTTACTTCCCTGAAAGAGACCTGGGGGGGTGAATTGGCTCACCAGGCTTACCGATCTAAATACAGAACTCACAGGAGAGCTGGCAGAGAAAACATCCATTTGTGCTGAGACTCCAACCTTCATTCTCATGTAATATCATTTGCAATGTGCTTGTTGTTGTTGAAACAATTGAGTATATATAAATATAGATACGTATATCTATTTAATGCATACTTGACTTCTAATGATAGCGTTAACAACAATAAGGTAATAATGATAATACAGATCCCATGTAATAAATGTGAGTGAACATATGCCCATGCAATCTTAAATGACTTTTTGGGTAACATACAGGCTACAGATATAATTTTAGATTTTTTTTTTTTTTTACTTGCATACAAAACAATGAACCATCAAGTAGTATTTTTTTGTCTTCTTTTATTATGATTCAATATTTTCATTCAAAATATTTTCATGCAAAAATGAGAATCATGAGCCAGAACTCATTTTTCCTATGAGGCTTTGTCAAGTAGGTATTAGTTTTGCAGAAGCTGTTTGAAAGCATTACATGTTTAGAAAAGGGTTAGTTGTACCTTAGCTTTTTCTCAATAAGTGTTCCATATAAAATCTACTAGTTAAGAAATGCCTGTATTATTTTTTTTTCTGAGAACATAGCAGGAACCAGTTCATCTACTATAATTTCATTAACAGTTCAACTCACCAGCCTTCTCTGTCTTGTGTTTTGGACTTTCAGGTCCTGGAAGGCAGGGGCAGGACCCTTCACATCGAGCTGTGATGGTTTTGCCAGAAGTACATGCATGAAACTCCAACTTGCACTGGAATCATAAAAAAGCAAGAATAAGTTTTGAATTAGGACAAGATATAAAAACAGCAGCTGTGGATTAAATGAGAAGTTGCATTTAGCAGTAATGGCATTGGACAGATTGCAAAACTTCAATCTCTATTGAAAATGCCATTGTTTTTATTATCACAGTTAACAACAATAATAGGTACTCCCTATGCAGTGTATTGCATGACACTTCTAAAAGTGCTTCATAAAGTGTTATTATTCCCTGCTTAAATATATGGAATCTGCAGCACAGAAACTTGAAACCACTTCTTCCAGGTCACCTGAGAGATGAAAATGCAAACCTCCAGAATCCCATATGTTTCCTATGCTGCATTACCGTTTTTCAGGTGTGAACTCTTCAAAGGGATTGTGCCTTTTATCATATATATATATATTGGTTGGTATCACTATCAATTTTTAGTTTGGTCTTTCAACAACCGGGGAGCTCCCAACTTTCGCTGAAAGCAGTGGGCCAGGTCTGAATAACATCCACGAAAAGATACCAATCCTCCCAACAGTGAGAACCGAGAGAAAGCCGCTCTTCTTCAAAGAAAATGCTCAGCTAAGAGAGTCACTAGCAGATGAGACTGGTCCCTCAACGTCTGCTTCTTTCAGCAAGGATGAAATTTTAAATGACTTCAACCAATAACTATAAATTGCCTTAACCGTTAACAGCACCATCCCTAAAATTAGCTATCCATCATGCAATCAACTCCAGAAATACAACAAAATTGTAAAATGACTGAAGATTAAACTATGAGCAGTACAGTTCCCTATATCTACATATTATTGCTGGTTCCTTTCCCCTCCCTAAAACCTTGGCAGATGGGATTTACAGCACCTCTTGACAATCACCACATTCAGACCATTTAGGACAGCAGGACATGTACAATATTGGACGAATGAGACAATTCAGAAGAATTAATATTGCAAAACGGTGCTAGTTAAAAAGCCCTGATTTATAGCATACTGGCTATTCATAGCCTTTGCTGTTCACATTACATACATCCTAGTGCTGACTTTCATCTAAGAGCTTTATGCATGTGTAGCTGTCCTCTTTACAGTTACTGCCTCAAGGATATTTTCCCCAAACTGTGCCCAGCAGCATGATTGCTGGAAACTGGACTAATGTACTAACAAAATGGAGTAAAAGAGAACAGCACACAGAAGCAGGAACAAAAATGTGCAAGGCGTTCTCTTTGGCTTGATACCTAATGAACTGAATTCAATCCCATTTTTTATTTCTTCAAGCACTGATTTTACCAGAACAGAGTCTGAAGGCTTTTAATAGATGGGGGAGTTGTGCCTGCAGCACTGAGGCTGGCAATCCTCCCTGCAGAGACTGCCTTCTGCCAGGGGAAATTGCAAATGCTGGGCTGCAAAATCCCTTTGATAAATCTGAGTTTTATTATAGATTAATTCTTTGTAATTTAAAATTAGATCAGCATGCTTACACAGTATGACACAATGTGTTTCGAAATGTGCGGCTTCTTTAAAGGCCAAAGGACACACACCGTAAGACCATGGTGTTACCCGATGAGGCTGCGGTGGGCAACCAGAGCTCTTTTAGCAAAAGCCACCGAACAAAATCACAGCATCATCTTCTATTATTTTGGTGCAGTGGAAGCCAAGAGAAGAGAACAGGATGTTGTTACAAGATAAATGTCTCCTGCTTTGAAAATACTGCAAATGTCTTGGCTTTGGCTCTGTTTATTTTTGTTAAAAGGGCTCATCTTTGCCCAGGCTTTAATCTAGCAGCAGGAGCCCATTATCCCGCGCCTACATCCTATTCTGTTGACATTATCTCCCAGACATTCTGAACATCAATGCACCCTGGTGGTTGCATGCTCTCTGTGATGTTCTGCCCTTCCAATTTAGAAAGTACACAGACACACACAAACATGTGCAAGCTTAACTTATGCTTTATTTATTTCTTGTGAAATTGATGGGAATATAAGTACTTATTTTTCATCTGTCTGCTCTATAAGCACATTTGCTTAATCTGTGCTGTTTGCACAGAACGCAAACACAACAGAAAGCATATCAGAAGGAGAAGAGACCAGGAGAGTACTCTCTGAATGCACGGTCTTGAAGATGACTCTTTTTCTGCAGCATGTTCTGATAGTCAATATGTAATTGAGAACACAATCATAAATCTTCCTGCAGCTGGAGTTGATGATTTAATCCCTTACAGAACATCAATTAGTTACATATTTTATTATGCATAATAAATGTAAATTATGTATCTAAGCATTAGCAATTATACTTCAAAATCCACCTTTAAGATAGTAAGGCCTATTTCAAGACCATTAACATATGTAGTTAAGAAAGAAAAAGCTTTGTGCTTGGAAACAGCAAGGCAGGTTTTTCCTCAGCTTTCTTTATAATTTATAAAAATGACAACTAAAAAGCTCAAAAAACCCACCCCCAAAAAACAAAAAGAACCCCCTGATTAAAAACAGCTCTATGATCTGAATGTGTAGGGCAACGATGAGACGTGAGCTTGAAGATCATAATGGTGCAGACGCATGGTATGTAATTTTCATGTGATGTTGGGCTTACTCGCTAAAATAACCCATGCAAGAATAACCCATGTGCATAGCTCAACTTTGGATTTAATGACATTGCCTAAGCCAAAATAAGTGATATGTAGAAGCAGAATAGCCATGGAAAATCTCTTAGGGAGCAATAATGAAGTTTTTGGACTACTCTGCTGCTGGATCTGCAGTCTAGAAGGAGCGTGTTTGGCTTTCCCCAAACCACGGAAACTGCATTTCTAAAAAACAAACACCCTCTTTCATCTTGCCACCCTCATCTCCTTCTTTCACAAAAATAAAAAGATACAAGGTATAGGACAAGATATATTAACAAGTGATCCAACCTATCATGGACTTTAAAGCCAAATGGACATTACAAGCTTTGCAGACACAAGCCATGGAGCATCTTGCAGTGATTCTATACGCAACTCATTAAGAGCAGTCCCACAGTGTGGGGCCAGTCCCTCTGATTTCAAGGGTCCAGCCTGACTTGGGGTACGAACGAGTATGCTTTGAATCTCTGCTGAGCCTGCCAAGCCTTCTGTTTCTCTGCTACCTCCCTTGTGTTTGAACTGCATTTGTTTACTATGAACCCCAAGGCCCACATAAACATCTCTAAACTATTTTACTGCAAATGGAAAAGTAGCTCTGTTATTCGTTGCTAAACATATATGGAGATCAATAAAATATATGAGGGGAGAAATGGTTGAACATATTCATGGAAAATTCATAAATTAATTTATTCAACTAAGATGTGGGAAATTATTGCAGAGAGTGTTTTGGCTAAAGTGTTCCCTTGAGAATCGACTACTCGTATAATGATTCCCTCTTTATTGTCAGTGAATCCACAGCAATGTGTTTTGCATAAGCATTCACATCTGAGGGAGATGGAAAATAGCTACATAAAATTTATTCCCAGCTATTTTGTTCTTGTCTGTCAGCCTCCAGCCTGTGGTCCCTGCTAGAGGAGAATCTAGATATTTCTTTACGATGTAATAAAACAACATATCTCTGTCTCTATACTGACTTTTGAGTTTTGGCAGCCAAATCTTGATCTAACCTGCACATAAGTAACATTGCCGAATAAGGTACTGCGATCTTTTACACAAGACTGTATATTTGACAAATGAATACCTACACGGACAGTTTAGTACAGCTGTCAGACCACATCAATGCCTTGAAGAGCTTTGCTTCATGACACAAGGAACTCGAGTATTTGCTTAAAATGCAACAGAGTAAGCCAGCAGTGGGGGCGAAATGGGACAGCAGTGCTCAGGCACACAGGCAGCTGCTGGCCATCAGGAGCATCAGTGTGGAGCAGCCAGATGAGCTGCGTCTCAACCAGTATTGAGTGACATGCCCCTCTGTGCCCTTCTGCTGACCTGGGACTCCCTCTGGCAGGCAGTCAGCTACAGGTGAGACAGTACTGTGGGAAGCTTCTAGCTCCACCAGGCAGCAGGTACCCGGCCGGTCCCTGCTGAGACCAGCTAACAGTGCCCTGACAGAGGAACCGGACAGACAGGAATGGCTAAATGCCCACAACAACATAGATGGACTTTGTGCACACTGACAATATTTGGTGCAGTAATTCCGCATGCTGGGATGAAGACTGACAGCTCACTCAGTAATGACATGGTTGTGTATTTCTTCACCATGATTTTAATTACAGTATACACAGGGTGAATACAGTCACATTCTAACTCTCAGGGCACCTTTCAATGGGAATGCGGATATAACTGAGAATTTCAGGGTCACTCCCTCTGCTGCAGTGGGCTGGGATCCAGTAGCAACGTCAGTCGTGTAATGTTTGTGGGTACGCAGAGGACAGACGACCAGAGTGCTTTGCTCAGGCTCAGTATCCTGGCTGATCTCACATCCTTGCTAATTAATAGCAGGGAGGAGGATGAGGAGAGAGTGTGCTGTATCAGGGCTCAGCACAGTGGAGGCTCTGACACCCTGATTTGATTTGGTCTTGACACAAAAGTTATAATACAAAACCTATCATTTCAGATTTCTTGTAGTTATGCTGATAAAGGAGAAAATGTTAACTTCCAAACTTATATTGCTTCTTTCATTAACTGAATTGTGAATTAAAAAGGAGAGAAGAGATATAAGCATTCGTTCTTTGCTGGAAGCATGGAGGAAATCAGCAGACAATATACATAACGAAGATAAACTACTCTGAAGTCTCTTTCTCAAAAGACAGGCTGAAGATTGGAACAGGAGGTTAAATTTTATAGCATACTAATTAAAATGCATGTTAAAAAACTGAAATATTACATTTTATGAATAGCAGTGGCTCTAAAACTCTATTGTTGAGCAGTGCTCTTACTTAGAAGGCACTGCGTCTTCTGTAGCACCCTGCAGCTTCTTACATTTCCAAAGAGAATTATTTCAGTGCAGTGTTTGTTTTATGGTGCATCTTTTGTTCACTCACAATACGACTCTTCTAAACTTCAGATACAAATAACAAAAGCTCATATTTTCTACCTTATCTTTTACTTGGTACCTGCCACCAGTAGAAGCTAAAACTTCCTGAAATTACAGCATATATATTTTTTAATCCAGAGTTTCTTGATATCAGTAGTTTTTCTTACCTATCTGTCTTAGCAGATAATTAGAATCCATTGGAATTCAGAAATCCATTTGAGAGGGGTAGTTTGTTTACATGCTTTACAGCAGTGCTTGGCACTGCTTCCTTAGCTAGGACTCTTATCAGTAATTTCTCTATAAGCCTCTGCTTCTAGTTTCCACCATGAGGAAAAAAATTGCTATTTGGAACAGCCTCAGTCTATGAGGCTTTAAAAAACAAACTTAGGACAATAAGAACAAGTTCAGGTTATTTTCTTCAGCTTACAAGAAGAGAAATGTCATGATGGATGGCCATTGCATCCTGCTGAAAACATACATTAAAAAGCGTTTTAATGGGAATTCTGCAAGCTTTCTAGGCTCTGTAAAACCTGAAACCCTGAAAACAATTGCCTAGTTGGGGCAGCTGGAAGACAGCTAAGTGAGTCATGTGCATTCATGTTTGTAAACTCTAATGTTGAAATCCTGACATGAGTCAGGAACTCAGTGCTCTGTGGTCCCTTGGCACTTCTCCCCCACCACACTGCACTGCTACCTCTGCAATCCAAAGCCTTGCCCAGGCACCGTTGCCTGGGGCTCTGCAGGAGGAGAGGGGCTGCACTGGGAGAGGGCAACAGAGCTCTGCACCCCAGAGCAGGCACTGAAAATATGGATCAAGCTCTCTCCCCAGCACTGATCACTTGGATAGGCTTTATACTGACTAAAGTGGCTATTCTGTGACACGGCTGGATTTCTGCTAGCTAGCTAGCATAGTCATTTCACTTCTCTGGGCACACTCTTTCTGTTTGAAGGGTCAGATGCCTGTTGCAGGTTGTTCTGTCCTGCATATGCTCTGCTCCAGGATGGCGCTGACTGGTGTTACTGCAATAAAAATAAAGGGGAGGCTGGAAAAAAAAAAAATCATTTGTTTTCTATTAGAATAGAAAACAGGCTAACATACAGTAGTTTACCTTTGCAATAAAAGCTGTACAAAGATATCTTAAAAATGAGTTTTAATTAAGAGTTATTCTCCTTATAAGAATACATAGCTGCTGCTGCTGATATTAATGGTAGTTAAACATGCATGCTGGTGGTGGAATAAAGTCTAATTAACACAAACAATCTATTGTGTAAATACATATGGAGCCATTTTTAAGATGTGTGCTAGCTGTAAATTTTGAAGCAGATGTTATGGCTGACTGGTTCAGAAATCCCCATTTCTGCAAAAATTGGGATGAAGGACCTTATTATATCTCAGGTAAACAGCAAATATTAGAGAAAGTCTCCCACTGCATGCTTAGCTGGCAGGCTAGTGGTTCGTAACCTGCTAGAAAAAGAACAGTCTCCAGCTGTGGAGTCAAGAAGAAAAAGACCCAGGTTCCAAGGCACCAATATTAAACAGGCTGAACAGATTTACACTGCTGAATGCAGTAATGACAAAAGGTCTCATGCAGCAAAGCTCTGAGGACCACAAATTGCTCCATGCTCCATAGCTTTGCCCTCTGCAATCCTGCAGCTTTAACGAGGGAGAGCTGAAGGACTTTGCCCTCAGGGTAAAATTAACCAGAGAGCAGAGGGAAAGTGAGAGACCTGGACAATCTTTAAATATCTTTGCAAGTCAGGAGGTCACATCATCACCAACTGCAGGTGCTCTAAGCACATGGCTCAGGTCCCTAAAATCATGCTCATCAATTTTAAGATTGTAAAGTGTAACATGCAAAGCCAGCTAATTTTTATCAAGTCCCTGTCATACGGGATCAGTAATTTACAGGTTTTTGATTCTTACAGCATAAATGTAAACCAACTGAGTACCAGCTCCTGAGCAACTGGAAAGACAGAAGGTTCATCTTCCAGGAAGAGGCAATTTTTTCCCAGCCTAAGCTTCAGAAAAGAGTTGGAAAAAACAGCTCTCATGCAATACAGCATGGCATTAATTTTGTATTTTGTGGCCTCCCACTATAATTAGAACTGGTTTCAACTTGAATCAGCAGAAGAGCAAAAGGCATCTCGTGTTTTCATCAATTGAAGTGTTAGAAAGCAAGGAGTCTGACTGCCTATGTGAGTAGGGTCAGCAGAGGGTCTGCTCTGCTCCTGAGAAGAGTTCATGACCCTTCCTTGCCTTCAAATTTGTGCACAAGAGATCCTTAAAAGAGCCTCTGACTGTACAGAGGACCCTCAGCTGCTGTGGACTCCTGAGTAGAGGCCAAACGAGCTCTATCCCTAAACTTTCTGCCATTAAAGTGCTCCTAAAGGACTACTTGGTTGATCTTTCATATTTGTAATTGGACTCTCAGTAGCCAAAAGCTTTGCCTTTAAAATGGTACCCTGCTGTTAAAACTAACCAAAGAAGAAACTACAGACTTAGAAAAGACATTTCCCAAGCTGACTGATATCTGAAGACTTAGTAGGGTGACTGCTTGTAGGTATGTTGCACCATTTCAGTGTTTGAGTGGCAGGGCTGCAAACCAAGGAAATTATGTGCTACTGCAAAGTGTCCTTAGATACAGAATACAATCAGTTAATATTGGGACTTCTGGACAGACCACTGAAGGACAAAATCTGTTTTAATACAAAACAAATTGCCCTGAGAAATAGCCAGCAAACCAGCTCAATATGAAGCAGGAATTTAAAAAATGAAGTTCATTGCATCAGCTAGATGACAGGGCATATAAGCACACAGCACTGCATACAGGTCACGAGGACATTCAAGGCACCATTTATTAATGTAACGCAACAATGAACAGAAATGTTTGCCGTTTTGTGAACAAACGAGAAAATAGTTCTAGGCACCAAAATCTAGCATGTCATATGGGAACTAACTTCGTTTTTACAAGTAATTTAGCTGCCAGTTCTGGAATCATGTAGGTCAAGGAATGGAAGGTTCAGTTGGCTCATGATCCTGAAAGAAATTCAGGTTCTTATTGGAGCAGTGGGGGACAAGCAGCACTGGGACTTGAAGCAGAAGAGTCAATTCATAAGTGGAAACATTTGTGCAATGTTGATTTTGACTTTCCCCTCATTGGTTGAAGAGGCTAGCACAAAATTAAAAGGCAGATGAAGACAAAGCTGTGAAAGCACTTCTGTCACTAAGAACAGCCAAGTCAAAATAAAGACACCCATTCCCCTGAAATTTAACACAAAGTACCAGCCTGAGTTGAATCTGCAAACTACCTTGCCTCTCCTCTCATCCTACCTCCTGCTAGCTATCACGCAATGGCTACTGCAAGGTAGGCATGGACCTTTCTTCCCCTTCCCCCAGCAAAGCCACATCCTTAGATTGAAATGTAGACTTCTGGTGGCTCTTCAGATCATTTTCAAGTACAAAGGTCATGTCCATCCTCTGAGCTGTGCAAGCTGGTTCCTTGAGAATGGATCCAGGAACTAAAGTGCTGAGGAGATGACACAAAGACATCCATGCCCAAGAGGCAGCTCTGCACCCGAGCTTCCCCCTGAGCAGATACTTGCTGCTGCAGGTTGGCACTGACTCAGGGATCTCTGCTGGATGCTTCGCTGCATGGCACAATCATTCTGTATGCCTGGTAACTACTGCTATGAACCATCTTTGGAGATGCTAATTCTCTAGTCAGGAATATTTCCAGGATCAGAATCTAAATGCAAATGTAGGCACCACTGTTAACAAATGTATCTTATTATAGCCCATATTCTATATTCACATACAAGAGCATTTCCTGTTGCTAAATGTCTTTTCTTCCTGCAGGATTTGTGTGACAGATCACTAATGATAACCATTTGCTAGCTGCACATGGGAGTTTTTGCTTTCCAGTACACTAGTCTGCCACATCCCAAAGTGTGAGCTTTAAACTCACTTTCCTACTGCATTTGTTTTCTTTTATTTATCTCTGTTTTATATTGCTTTTGTCTCTATGAAACCATTCTCTATTTTAACTCTTCATAATTATGAGTAGGGAGTTCACAGCTAATACCGTTATTCAAAGTAGGAAGAAGCTGCTTAAATTTTTTTAATAGACCAAAGCCATCTTAAAGAAAGAAAATAACAGGAAAACAATTGGAGATTTGGAACGATCGATGCTGCTTGAAATGTACTTGCCATGTAATTGAGATGCATTATCATTCTGTAGCCATTTACTGATCACATGAGAACGATGATTTGTCATTTTTACTTGCTTCAAAATACTAAATGCAATTTAATTCCTCTCATGGAATCAGATAACGTGAACATAATCAAGAGGTAACGATCTGTGGCTGTATGCACATACAGATACTCCAGTTACCAGCTAAACAACTGCGTACATATGGCAGAGGGAAGGCAATCCAAGATGCTCAGGCTCCCAAGAACAGGATTTCCCCACCCAGGCAATGACATTCTAAACAGACAGGTTTAGCTATGCTATGCAACTCTATCAATCCAAGATAAACCTTGAAGCGATGCTTCATCTGCTCAGTCATTCTCATATACATCTATCCATACCTGGGCAAAAAAACATGTTCCCTTAAGGCTTTTATTCAATTAGCATAATGGTAATATCTTCGTATCTCAAAAATCACATAGCCAACTCTCCTCATCAATCAGTAATTGCAAAGTCATATCTTCTTTAGTATGTAAGGAGCTTACAGCAAGGAATTAGATATTGGCATTAGGTTAGAGTACTGTATTTAGTACTGTATTTGCAATTACTTCAAGGCACCTGATGCACCTGACAGTGCCATCAGGGCTGAGATTCTGACTGGTAGGAATGTACAGGCTGAGAATAGCTAAGAAGTACGTTTCAGCCCTCTCTCTGAAGCATATATTTTACAAATGTCAGCAGAAGAAAAGTTGCTACTACACCTGCTTTGCCTCTTGAAACACTGGTGAGTCTACTGAAGTTGTTCTCCAAGGCCTGTTTCTTCTCTGGTAACCTTGCCACAAAGAACAGGGTAACACAAACTAGCATTTAATATTCATATATCTTCATGCTCCCCAGTGTCCATGTCATAAAATTCTTGGTTAGAAGGAGGAAGTTTCTGGAACATTCTTAGAGCCCACATGGACAAGGGTCTGGTGAGCTTCCAGGAGAGACCAAGAGAAGACACCAAGGGTCAAGACTAAGTACTGAACTCTGTGCTTCCAAGCTCATACATCCTTAGCTAGCAATTGTGTCTTTAAATTCACTGTATTATTTCTAGCATGAGTAAAAATGATTGGGGAAAAAAAGGATACGGATATACACAAAGACCACCCTGACTTGTTTGACAGCTTGGTGGTGCAGTTAACAGCTGAAGCATATACTACTTTACTATCAAACTCAGTAGTTTACCTGTGTTACCAGACACATGTCAAACATACGAAGTCAAAGTGCCTCTGTAAAAGTGGAAATGTGAGCCTTTACAGCATGCATGCTTGGTTTTCAAATGGTGCATCATCATCTTCTAGCCGAACATTGTCTTTGCATGTGAGAAGTGAAGGTCAGTCTGGGTTTTTCTGTTCCCAAATAACATCGTTGATAATAAATTCCAGTAGACCAACCCTCTTCACCAGAGGAGTTATCACATACCTTTCATATTAAAACTATCAGATTAACTAGTTCACAGTAGGCTTGCTCAGGTTTCACCAACTGTGATGTGGTCCTAGCAGTATTCATTCCTTTTTACTGATGTTTGAAATGTACAGTATCCATTAAACTTTCAGTTCTGAGAATTTGTTTGTTGTTTTGTAAAAGGAGCAAATCTGAGGCTTAAGTACTTATACAAAGTAAACAGCATTCTGCAGTACCAATTCTCTGGCCACTTTCAGAATAGCAACAAAATTTAAGTCCTAAGAATGCCAATCTATTTTTTAATTGACTTCTCAGAATTTTTATTTTGTGAAGAATAAATCAAAACAGAAGCCAAACTGAAAGCCCCAATGCTAAAAAGCACTGAAACAAAACATTTGGTAGTTACTAGCAAAGCAGCTTAGGAAATGTATCTTGAAGCATAGCAACCAATGAAGAGTAAACTGGCTTGAGCTTTTAAGTTAAAGCTTTCAGCAATGCTTCTGATTTCTAAAGATGACAATAGAAACAACAACAACAAAAAAGCAGCAAACCCCAGGCCTGGTTCAGTGCTCAGTGATTAGACTGACTGTGAAAGACACCCATACAAAGAAAGCAGAATTAGTTTGTTTGCTCAGAAATTAAGTAACCACAGCTAATTCTTTTGCAGTATTATCCTATTTTGGCCTTTAATAAATCTGCTTTAAATTAAAGATGTGCTCAAGCCAAGAAACATCTCCTTTGATGTTTTAAATGGCTCAAACTGTTTGCTGGTAAAAACTCAAAATGTAAGTTCTGAAACTAGAAAAACAGTTATTTTTCAGTGCTAAAAGGCTGACACCTCTCAGTAAGTTCACAGAATTTGTGATTACAACTATTAAAGCACTAGTGCATCCTCTGCCCACACATAAAGGGAAGAGATCCTGGAGTATAATGCCTTACAAATCAGTTATCCAAAATCAGCTAATCCCCTTGACTAACACCACCTATATCACATGACCTGGATACTGGAACAAGGAATTTTACATTTTAACTAAATGGAAGTATGGAGCTTAGAACAAGGTAACTGAATTAACACAAATGATATTTTTATTTAAGCTTGTAATTGGCTATGAGTGAGCATAAATAACCAAAATATTCTTGTTTCCTCTTCCTGTCAAGAGGACAACTTTCAACAATTGAACTTCAGTAGATGATTCATAATGCAAATAAGACTTTTTTTCGCCCCCTATTTCTGCTTTGCCTACATTTATGAAGAGTTTAAAAATTAATAATGGCTTTACATATAAAACAAACAACAGGCAAGCCAAAAAACAAAAATAATCAGCTCATGCCTAGTGCACAGGTAACCGCCACCACAGATAGAGCAGTGTAGCTAATTGATGAGTTTTTAAGCTCCAGCCATCACATGCCAATTTGATTTGGCAGTCACAACTGTGATTCTAATCAAGTTAGAAAAGGAGCCCTGTGATTACCATCATTAAGATCGTCAGCTTTCCCCCCAAAAGAAAACCTACTGTATTTGCAATCCTTATTTATTGCTGACTTCTCTTAAAGAGTTTTCTCGCTCAATGCAAAAGTGTTCATTGCACAGGGCAAATCATCAACCAGCCATGTAGCGTTCAAGAACAGAAAATGACTCAAACTTAGTTATGTTATGCTTTGATGTTCTCCTTCAATGAAAATTCTTGCAGCTTTAGAGAGAGGCCTGGGAACCTTCTGGAATTTTCCTGCATTTTTTCATATGCAGGGATCTGCAGATGTCACAGTTAAGTGCAAGAAAGCCACGTCTCACGGTCCTTTGTCCTCTTCTCAGCCTGAGTAATCTGACAGGCTCAACAAAAGCAACACTGGGAGAAAGTCATACAGCCACGAAACACAGCACCAACTCTCATCAGAATGTGACCACGATATTTGCCTTCGTTTCTACTTTTCCCTTCTCATCTGTAGTACCTTGATCCTACAGAGTTGGAACTAGGCAGATCCATGAATCCTTTTGCCTAGGACAGAAGACCTATCTCAAACATATTTTGGTGACATAATTCAGTCCAATGGGGACCTACCTTTTAGGTCCTACTGCAGTGACTTGACAGACAGTAGTGAATAATACTGAAAGGTGGAATTGCTTAAAGGAGTTTCAATTTTTAATTACATTCACTGTAGAACAAAATAAATACCTCCATTTAAGACAAGCTGAATTACAGCTTATTCTGATTTCCTGTAGTTTTCACCTGGAGCAGTACATATTATTTCCCTCTTTGCATTCTTCTGAATTATTATTAACCTTTCTGTCAAGGTTGAATTAAACATGTCTTGTTAATTCACCGTGTTCTTAGAGAAATCTCACACGGAAATGACAAATGCTCATCTGAAAACACCACCTCTGGTTTAATGAAGTGCATAACAAGAAACACAAAATTCTAGTTTACAACAGGTTGGATTTGAGCTTTACTACTTCAGTGAGTTCAGCACCAAGACTATTTGAATTGCTTGAGCAACTGTCCTTAAGGGAGCAGATGAAAAGGTCATGGATCCTGGAAAAATCAAAAGGCTTCAAGAACCTCCCTCAAAATTGGAGCACTTTTACTATTCTGACATGGTATTCTACAGCATGCGTGCCTCCTAAATAAAAACCTTTTCCAATTAACATACACTGTCCTTACTCTCACACTTCCCATGGGTCAAGGCACTGAATTTCTTAAGAATGTCTACTACCTTGTGGGTATTTCTAGTGAGAAGTTGTTGAAATCTTGGCTCAACTCAAGGTAATGCAATGAATGAATCTTTATATTCAGGTAGGTTTTGTGAGAGAAATTTTTATCTTGCATAAACACTAGGCAGTTAACAAAGCATTTGTTAGTCCTCAGAAAGATCCCAAAGTAGTTTAATTGACTGATATTGATGTACTACATTCATCATATTAAATATCTTTTGAAAAATATTCAGTAAGATAATTACACAATAAAATTAGCATTTATATGGTTCCTTTCATCTACAAAGGAGTCAAAGCTCTGTGTATTTATAAGAGTATAAATGCATACTACCACTGAAGTACAGCTAATTCTACAGCAGGAAGTATCAAACGCTCTATACCAACACGTGACATAATGGATTATACGATGATATTTAAAATCCAGAGAGATGGCAAGATCCAATTATCCAGATTAGAGTACTGAGCATACACTCCAATACAGAGGCATTCATACTTTTATTTACTGGCTCCTGGACGTTCAGTCCATCACAACATGACTTTAAGCCTCCTGATAATAGGTTTGCTTTTCTTACATACCTTGGCCAAGCAAAGTGGTTCACGGACTACACATCAGATGCTCACAGACCACCTATCAGAATCCACTGCTTGCTTATAAACAATCAACCAACATGGCAGTCTTTCTTCAGGATCTCACTGGTTCAGATTACAAAACTGGTACTTAGTCTTATGCTTGTACCTAGAGATGCAGACTTTTTTTATTGACTTAGTCTTGTGTTGAAAAAGAGTGGTACTAGATCTAGTCTAGAAAAATAAAACTGATATCTCTTGGCAAAAGGAAGGATTGGAAACAAATTATTTCAAGTTGAAAAAGCCTATGAACAACAAGTTTGGTAAAAACCCAACAAAACCAGAGCTCAATGTTTTACTCTTCCTGTAGTTTTAAAAAAGAGTTGTTCACTTATTTCTGGTAACAGTTACATGTAGTAAGGTACAGCAGCTGGTCAAAACTCTTCAGTTTTTCTTCATCTAATAGGCCAACTTAAAATCCCAAAAGTTTACATTAAGAAAATCATGAGTAAGACTGCAGAAGCCATCATATAGTCTGGACAGTAACACAGCAGCAGAATTACTAATTTTTGGGATTAATACATTGTGTCCAGAAGGCCACTGTGCATATAAGGTTTGATGCATACATTATTATTTTCTAATATAAATCCATCAAGGATTAGTGAAACTTATTAGTAAAACTTAGATGTTATCTCTCAAAGAACTCCAAGACTCCAAAGGTTAAAAGTGTTTTCCTGCAATGAGATGTGACCTCAATGACCTCATAAATATTTAATAGACCCTTTGAATGGGAAAATGCCACCAATGCTAGCTTCTGTGCAATGTTACAGGACTGAGCAAAATAGAATACAAGAACACACCTGCAAACATTTACCCCACTGAAGCCTTAGATAAAACTGCAGTTTGGAAGTCATACCTACATGCTTCAAAACTCCGTGAAGAATACTTGAAGAATGCATTTACACTTTCAAAGTAGATTCAGCCCATAAGGTTGAGATTTTTTACTAAGATATGCTAGCTCAAGAATCAAAATTTACCTAGATAATAAACCTGTTTTTTTTTCCAAATAGTATCAAATAGCCAGACATATACCACTGATACTCAAACTCTTTTATCAGCAAGAGATTTATTTCTTTTGTGACTCCCTTTAAAAAACGCTACTTCACAGAATTATAACACAGCAAAGCTTTCATGTCGATACTGCGCATTTTGTTTACCAGCTAGTTATCCACTCATTGGTATGTGCACTTATTCCCCATTTACGTGAATGTTACGTATGTTCCAAATGGCTGAGTTCAGAGCCAGCCGCAGCAGTTCACTTGGCTGCAATGCTCCAGACAAAATTTCCCTTTTCCTGCTCACAGGTCTCAGGCATTCCTACATGTCCTCAGAAGAACTCAGAAATTACCCTTGTAAATGGCAGCACATCATCCTTCCTGCAGACTATAATGATAATATTGTAAATTACTGCTGAAGCTTCAGCAAATTAAAAGTCAGAGATGACTGCTTCTTTGGAAATAGTTTATGGAATACTTCAGTATTAAGCCTTGAAACCATTTCTTGCAGTTGAAAAAAAGTTTTATGTGGTTTCCACCACAGTACCTGAATTGTCCAGAGGGTGTCACCTTTGAAATGTAACGAATTGAGACATCTTTATCCAAGTCCTGCTTTCATGATTGAAACTCCAAGCGCAGAGTTAGCTGCAGCTCAGAGGAGAGGCTGAAAAATTGGGTCCTGCAGGCAGTATTGGCTGAATACCACAACATGCTCCAGGCAGACACTACATCACCTTTTCTCACCTGGATTTGGAAAGGGTCTATTACAGAATCAATGAGAGTAAGATTAATCCACCTGATAACTATCCCGTTTAGTTTGCCACATAATAAATGCCCACAGTGACTCACAACAGACATTTAGAGAGTAGACACACAAATGGGATTTGATCTGCTCAACCTGCAGACATTTAATGCCTTAAACAGATGCTTAGTTCTCAGGCTGGCTATCTGCATGTCAGCTGCACATTTTACAGACCAGTCTTCATGTTCTTGGAGTACTACCAGCTATCCTCTGAGCTGCCGCTGGAAGGACCTTTTCAGGGTTTGAAGGTTCAAGTCTCTTTCTAGGTGTGCGATTTTTCTCTCAAACATTACAGAGAGTATATTTTGACTGGTGAACTTTCACACCCTTGAATATAGAAGCATGAATCATAACTCATTTTAGCTGCCCATTTAGTTCACACAATCAGTGGGGTTTGTATATACTTATATTGAAAAATTATTTATATTAAACCCCTGAAAATAGTGTAAATATTTTAATTGACACTATTTGGTGGCACTATCTGCAAAGTACTATCAGAAGACACTGAAATGAAAAGTCACAGCACTGGATTTGAAGCAATACACTTAAGAGACTGTGGTGTTCATCTTATTTTGTAGTGCCCGCTGCTTTGCCCTGGATAGCACAGTTGGGGTGTCTGCGCCCTCCCTTCTATGGGAGGGCAGTTAATAAGTCAGTGAGTCCCAGCCTCTGTCCCTCAGTAAAGGGGAGGAACAGAAGAAGAACTTTGCTCCGACCCCAGCCTCAGCAGCCAGATGGACAAAGCCTCCCTGCCCTTAAGCTTTCTCCTGGTCTCTCATTTGTCTCACCTCAACAGGAAGGGTTCCCTTCATTGGGATGCTCAGGATGGGACATGATCTGACTCAGTCTGTTTAAAAATGAAACGAGAATGCGTGGGTGAGCTTTGCTGTCAGAGCAACACTGAAGAATGACAGCAGCGTGCAGAAGTCAACCACAGCCCTATGCACGGGATCACCAAAGAAACCTATTCCCCAAGCAGTGCATAGGCTGATGGTTGGAGAATAAGGGAACGTGATGGATTTGCACAACTCCTCATGGGGAAAAAAAAATTAAGAAAGGTTAGATTGTCATAATTGCCCCTGACAAGACTGCCTACCTAGTGAGGCCTTCAGTCTATATGTCGGGCTACCACTGTGCCCTAGCCAAGACCTTTAAAATATTCACAACACAAGCTGTCACCAGTGCTACATTTCCTTGTCACTCTCTAAGTGTGAGTGGTTTGCCAAGATCAAGACTAAATTCATGATCAGCAGCAAGGGCACCTAACATGAATTATACAACTGGCTTTTCTTCCTAGCATCCTGGATACGCTAAAGAAAATGCTTTCCCTGCATACATTGCTGCTTTTTTATATCCCCAGCATATTCTGTGTGTAATGATGCATGACTGCTCAGCTCATCCCACTGTCTCCTCCCCAGTCCCAAAACAAAGATGATGCTAGGTAACAAGGAGGTATTTGGCTATTAAATATCAAAGCCTATATTGTAAAATGCATTGATATGACATGGCATCTTGCCTCCTGCGATAAAATGAAAAGGGGTAGGGCGAAGATTTTCTGAATTCAGGAGGTTAGCACAGATGAGAGTAATTGTTTGCTGAGTGCAGCTCTGGAGAGGCAGGGGCAGTGCCTGTGCAGAAAGCTTCATCCATGGAGACAGAAAATAATTGGGGAAAGCAAGAACAAAAAAAAAGGGGATCAGATGATTAGAGGAAAGAAGGAATAAGAAAAGGACATTTCCTTTCCCTCCACCTTCCCAAAAGCATGCATAAAAAGATGAAATGAACGTCACTGAACAGAAGAACTTGAACTGCATCCAGGAAGAGCCTGTGAAGTCAAAGGACCAGCTTACTAAATTTCTATCGGTGGTATTCCAGAGCTGATCAGAAGGAGAAAAATGACTGTCAATATGGATGAAACACAAGGCCTGGAGAATACCAGATTTTGGGAGATGGCAAAAGAGTCTCCTCCAGGATACAGCCCAAAGCCAAAGGTGTAAAATGAGGGAGCCAGAGATGAACAACGAGAAGAATCCGGACAGTGCCCTCAGCTCTCACAGTAGTGAAAGAAGATGCCTTGAGCATATTAACAAAGCAATAAATCCCACAGAGTAATCTGCCATCCTGAAAGCACAGTGTATACTTAGTCTTGAGAGTTTTGCCCAAGGGAAGGAGATACTGAAGTTTCAGTGTCAGCTCACATTTCAGATTCTCTTCTAAAGATATCTTTAAGCTGGTCACTCAATTTACTGGTAAGCTGTAAGATTTGATACTAGAGTAAAACTGCCCAGTTTTCTCTCTGAACAAGAATTAGATGATAAAATTTTAGACTTTGATGGACTGTGTTTGACTAATGTCATTGTAGAGATAATCAGTGATAATGAAGAAAGCTTTTTTCCTAAGCTGTTTCCACAAAAGTTTATAAGCTTCACTGCAGGTAGTTATTTGGAAATTGCTAGGCTTATTCAAGAACTTGCTCATTCTGTGGGGTCTATGTGGAGTCTCATTCTTCCATTGGTGACATTAAAAAAATTTATGATAGTGCATCAAAGAGAAAAACATTAATTAAAAAGGCTCCTGATTGATTTAAAATTTAATTTTGTCATAATTCCCATTTTCATCAAATTCTAGCATAGATATAAGAAGAAGAAAAAAGTAACTTTCCAATAACTGTCTACTAACAGAAAAGTAATGCTGTAAGTTAAGCTAATAGAACACCAGAATGAATGAGAAAGATTTAAGGTTGAAATGCCAGGAAGCTATTGCTGACCATCATTCAAGTATTCTGTTGCATCAACCTGCAAAGGTTGCCACAAGGAGATAGGTGAATAATTCTCATTTGATTTATCTAACAAATACAATCACTGTTCTTTAGTCATAGAGATTAGACTGGGTGTTGTGCAAAGTGATCTCCTACTACTTTCCAGTTACGATTTAGGTCTGAAGACTATTCTAATAGAAATACATGGAATCAACAAACAGAAGAAAGTTAGTTGTTATTTAGATAATAATGCCAAATTTATCACCACAGTAGAAACAGAATTCACTTTCACTTGTAAATATACAAATTTTTTTTCCATCCTTTCATTCCTGAATTACAAATATCACATCTAAAACCATGCATTATTCACTTTTCTACTATTGTAGTAATCTGAGAAGGCTGACAAAAAAACCCTTAAACTTCTCAGGATCTCTGATGTTGAAATATAGCCTATGGCAGATATCTTTAGGACCATTGCATTACCCTCACAGTGGTGTAGCAGGCACTTTTGGAGCCTCAGTTTTTGGCCCCAACCAATGCCCCGTGTGCCCCCAAAAATATAAGAAAAAAAAATACAGAACCATTTAGGCTGGAAAAGACCTCCAAGACCATCCAGTCCAACCTTTAACCTAGCACTGCCAAGTCCTCCATTAAACCATGTCACTAAAATCACTTCACTAATCCTGATCACCTTTCCCAAGAGTTGCACAGAGCTAATGAAACAACTGCAGGGAGTTTTTTTTTTTTTTTTTAAATACTGTGAGCCTTTAGCACAGATGGAAGCTCTTTGTTGCAGATTGGATTTAGATATATCTTCTGCTTAATCCTAACCTGTAGTTGCAGCCATCAATTTATATTAATATTTTATTAATCAAATATTTAAGATTTTACTTTCAACTACAGTGAAAAATATTGCCATATATGACTGTGAGCTCACAATATTCTTCTTTCATGAAGGCGTTCTAAGTTAAACTCTACATGCTTTATTTCCAGCTTGCATTTCCCAAGGAACAGCCTTTTTTTTTTTTTTTTAAAAAAAGAAAGACTATTCTCTTAAATAGATAAGGGAACATTAACAGAACTGCCATCATGCTGCAGCCCATCTCTTTTGGCATCAATAGGAACATTTAGAGCTGTGAGACTAGATTCAGCATCTCCTATACTTATAGGAGATGTAATAGGAGATATAACACTGAAAAATTTAGACAACACATTTTTGAAGACTGAAGCGTCCCCATCTAACCCCTGCTTTAAGCACTGGCATCTATAATACCTTTAGCAAAAGCGTCAATGTCCTATCAAACCTGAACAATATTCGCATATGAAAACTCAACAGGTTGATTGTACCTCTCATTTTGGAAAACTGCAGGGTCTCACCTCACTTCTCATGCACAGATGAAATAGCAATCCCAGTGTCTGATTAGTAACTGGCTAAAGTTTGCGGAATTAGCAATACTGGCACCTTACAGCAGCTAAAACTAACTTTCTATTGAATATATGCTGCATGCAAATATTAATGTTGACATATCCCCTGCCACCACACACAACGGTGCCTCCTAGACGAGCTCAAGCCTTCACCCTATTTTGCATTATGGTAGACAAAAGGTATGTCAGACAGCCTGCCAGTGATGCGACTCAGTTTGGAAATAAAGAATCAGGCATATCAGATAAGTGGTCAAACTAAATACAAGATTTAGAACACGCTTTCAGATTTAAGGAAAAGTGTAGCCTTTAAATTACTGCTCTGGAATTTACTGGCTTAAAATGAAACATCTTATGGTATCCCAACAAAGACTTATATAACTCAGAAGGGTTTTCTTTGCTCAGTGTTGCCTGTGCAAGATATATTCAAGTAATAAAACATACTTCCAATACTAACCCTCCTATACAGGCTCTATGATGACAGATTTCAGTTTTGAAAATAGAGAGGTCTCTGTACAGGCTAGCATTCCTCTTCCGTTTTCATTAGAGGCTTTTGCTACTTGTTTCCTACTGTTTACTTGTTCATTTGAACTGAAAAGCTTTTCATACCAACTTCAGCAGATTTCAGTCACCATATACATCCTATGGTCACAGATTTGGTACCCTGCACAAATATGCAATACTCCCACCTAGAGCAGTGCATCAGCTGAAACAGCTTCTCACTTCAGTCTCCAGACAATTTAAAATGGCTGTATGACCTGTAAAGGTCTTCAGTCTTTTAAGTTTCAGACTGTATCTTACAGCATTTAGCCCCCTGGGCGGCAGGTGCCTCTTTGACATACCTCTCTTGAAAATGTTAAACAGACTAAAATTGGAATTTCTAGCAAGTAGTTTTCATTTGTGCAAAGACAAGATATTCCTAAAACAACTCAAGAATCTGCAGTTAAAAAGGAAAGAGTCCATTAACAACTTGAAGCCTTGATCTACAGGAAGCTTTTAGCACTTTGTCTAATCCAATTTGTATTTAATAAGACAGTTTTCCCCCCTCCCCCCAAAGAGTGCATCCACATTCCCCAGTAAGAACCCCTGTGAATGAAGTTATTTTGTACTTTCTGCAGAGTTCAGTTTTACAGATACTCTGCTTGAAATTTATAGATAGTCATTACAAGGCAAAAGCAACACAAGGATGTCATTTCCATAGATAATTAATCCCATCGACTAATTCTGTTCATTACTCTTAGAGAAAATCATTTGTGAGATAGCTAAGAGAAGTAACAATTTATGCCATTCTTATTTGTAATTTTCCATTTACAACTCTATTATAGTTAGGTCAAAATAAAATGGTTGCCCACAAAAACAAGGCTCTTGATTACAGTCTGGGTCAAGAAGACTTGCAAGGGGTTATTTATGTACAGAATCTTAATCAAAGGGTAAAGGTGAAGTATACTTTAAGACGTGTCCAAACACAACTAAAGGTTTGGGGATACCATTGGTTTTTCAGGGCAAAGTAAATATACTCATTTTAGGTTTAAAGTGTGGGGACACTGATAGCTTTTAAATAGGACATTAAAAGGAAACATTTCACTGGAGGTGTATCTCATTCTCATGTGCTATTGCTATACATATATGTATATACAAGAAGACCACCTATATCCTCAGATTTAACTTCATCTTTTATCACAACTACACTCTGAATGATACTGAAAGAAAAATGCCACACATTTGTGACGCCAGATGTTGTGAGTCTATTCCTAACCATAGGGGAAGTATGCAGAAGCCTCATTAAGGGCCACATCGATCCTCTTCTTTGCCTGGTAAGTACTGGCAAAAATAACAAGGCAAAGACAAAGGAAATAGGTATTATGGGAGCCAGTATTTCACACCCCAACGAAGTTAAATGAGCAATAGTAGAGGGATAGTTATTTTTTATCTGAGATTTGGTAAGCAGTACAGTGCATTTCCAGACATTCATCATTGCCAATGCATCCCTTCCAGAACAGTTGTCCTTTCCATTATCTCTCCACAAGCATCACTGTTTCTACCTCTACCTTAGCCCATATTAGAACTGAAGTGTTACTTCACAGTGTCAATAGTATTGGTCCACTCAGATATAAATCCTACAGGTTTAGCTATTGCCTTTTTCTTGATAACTTGAGCTTTAAATTTAGGGATAGAACTAATTCCAGCTGCAAGACAAGTTAAAGCGACAAAGGAAGAAAATGAAAAGCTTCTCAATGACTACAATTTAGCTTTGTTAATAGTTTCATCCCGTGAAACAATATTGAAGACAATCTCTACCTTTTGTCTTTTGTGCACTTGTATCCAACACTATATTAAATTGCCTTACTTATCAGCTGAGATTTTCAAGGAGAATCTTGTACATGGCTTGTATTCTCATTGTGTGAGCAACAGTGAAAACTGGAAAAACTGCAAACAACTGAAGTTTTAATAATGCTTTGAATTAGCCAAATTAGCCAGAAATAGAGTTAAAGTAATCACAAATCCAAAATCAGCCAAGTTTCCACTGCATCCTGGTGAGGTGGACAGAACAATGGGAGTTGTGAAATCCAGCCGTAAGCCAAAGCAGATATCACAGGCTCATTTGTGACGGTGCACCAGCTGTCTGCGTGAGACCAGCCTTGGATGTAAGCACTCTGCTCATACCAGAGCACAAGCACTGCCGAGAGCGCAGTACTGTAACAGAGCTGGTAAGCTATCTGATGATCCAGCTGGAGGAGAAACAAGAGCAGTACTTTTTGCAATACACTCTGCAGATATGCATTAACCTAGATGTAGAAAGAGGTAAAAAAACAAAACAAAAAAAAACCACAAAAAACCAAAAAAAACCCCCCTGCACCTGGGAACAAACAGTAGAAGTATAACTGTTGCACAAACTTGGTCTTCACTTTAGTGACTACTGCAGTACTTAATGCAGGTCTAGAGTTCCCTCAGCAGCCTGCTTCAAAGCAAAGCACTCACCATCTGCATGAGTTTAAGGCTCTGAGCATTTCTCCCCAGCCTCTAAATGGAGCTGTAGCGTGGAGGGAGAGGACCCTGCACTGACAGGGTGCTTGCTTGGAAGAGGTCATTTTTTGGAGCTGCAGTTGGTAATTAACTATAAACTTCAAGTCTTCAAATCTGTTCTCTACTTTAAACATGATGGAGACAGAGACACTTCAGAGCATTTACAGCCATACTAGAAAAATATAATTTACTTGTTTTCAGTAGACATTATCCTGTGTCACCCTAAGCCAAAGCATGTGTGAGAAAGCTGTTCAAACAATGCATTTAATCATCTGCCAGACTGTGAGACAAGCGAGACAACTACCAACCAATGATAAATCCAGATTCCACCTCTCCAGTTAGCTGGACAAATCTAACTCTTCAGTTAGGTCCTAGCTGGAACTAGAAACAGCTTGAACACAGAAAATAAAAGACCACATTCACCTAAAGACAAAGCAGTACACGGTGGCATACAAAATGCATGCATTACATGATATGGTTGCTGGTCTCCAAGAACAGAAGTTGTATCTCAACACCAAATATTGAGGCTGCAGGCCGATTTTCAAGAACCATATGGTACACAGCCACAGAGAGACATACAAGAGTAGGACAAAAATAATTCCCCTGGTGACCATGTCCCATCAGCAGTTCCAGTTCATCCCCACAGTGCTCGACTGGGGTTGGATGTAATCTGCAGAAGAGACAAAATCAAATAGGGAGAATTTGCATGATGCTGCCATGTATTGCCCCAGGACACGAGATCTATTTGCAGAGGTTCTGCAGGGCAAACTCTGTGAGGCTGGGCAGAACCCAGACTAGAACTGCATCCTACAAGGTTTTCTTGTCCTACACAGAAATTGGACGAGACAGCTCGAATAACAGTGCCATCTCTCCCCTGAAAGCTTCTGCTTCTCTATGAATAATTCCTTGCATTTTAGAACTCACACTCATCAATGAAATGCAAATGAACAGAAACTATGTCTAGCCACTGACTGAAGAAAAACTATCTCCCTTAAACTGCTAAAGTTTTTAAAAGGCTCTTTATCCTGTCCATACTACCTAAGGAAACTTTTCTTTAAAAGACATTTCAGCACAGCATCCCCCTCAAATCACTCATTTTTAAAAAGTCTTTTTTGAGCTGAGAATGCAAGTTACTAAAAGTCTTCTGAGATGTCTGCTCTATCAGTCTGCACAAATTTATACTGAGGTCTCACAACCAGCATTACTGACATCTGAACTAGGAAACTTCCCTTTCTCCTTTATTTCCCTACCTATTCATTACAATCTACTACAAGAGAAAAGTGAATACAGCTAGCTAGACCTAAAGTGACCCACTTCACATCCCTTTCCTCAGTTTGCACAGGTAACAACAATGGAAGACAAAAGACTGCATTAACATGAAAATATCCTCTACTACCATACTTTTGGAACAAAATATATATTGATTTTTTTTCCCCACTAGGGAAAAAAAAGATGTGAAGCACATTTGCAGCAAGAACTACTTTTACTAGGATTACATTGCAGCAAAGCAGAGGAATCTTGTATTTTTGACAAATTGTGATCCTTTCTCCCTACATATTTATTTGCAGAAGCAACACATTAAAATAGAAAAAGGAGAAGTAGATATCATTGGAGAACTGTCCAAATTATAGGGAAATAAGAATGAATGAGTAGAACTACAAGGAGCTTAAATTATCTTCACTGTTTTTGTCTATTAAGTTTGTCACTGAAGAACAGCAGGAGGAATGCAACTAGTCAAGCTCTGTTTTGTTTCTGGAAAGAAAACTCAGTGGATGAGTGGAGCCCATCTGTATCATCTAATTGCCAATGACTGGGTACAGGTCCAGCACATAGAAATTATTCTGCAAACAGGGGAACTAAGGAAGTCCATTTTTTCCTGTGAGTTTGTCCCCCAAATGTCTAACGTCTTCCCATCCCCAGCATAACAGTATCAGTGCTTTTCTTTCTCCTTCCCACAGACTCTAACCCAGGGCCACCTGTTCCCCACCCATATCCCAGATCCCCTGCAGCTGATCACTGCAACACTCCCAGGTCCTCTCCATATCCCCAAATTCCTTGCTGCCATTTCCTTTGGTTGGTTGGGTTGAAGACCTTAATGCACTTTACCTGAAGGTACTGGGGTGTGTGTGTGGAGGCAGAGCAGATAAAAATGATATGAACAGTCCTTGAAGGGAGAAGACAGTCTCTAATAATGGCCCAATCCTTACCATGCCATCAGAAGGTAACCTAGATCATTCCATGTTTTGGAGGCTTGGAGGAATTTGTCCTAACTCCACCAACTTCCACTATTTTGTTCAATTCATTCCTTTTCTGCTCAGGCAGAACTGTCAGCCTGCAAGGCATCATTGAGCAGGTTCTGGCATTTCCAGCCCAGGATACTGATGTTTTTGAGGGCCCAGCCAGGTTCCTCTCTGAATTTTGCCTTTCAGTTAAAGACAGTGAAAGTTCAGAGTAGTGATTTTGGAGACAACACTGAGAGCTCAGACTGACATTTTTCTATAAACCACTCATTGGAAAATGCTTATATCATTCTACATGCAACAACTAACCCAATATCTCCTCAATATTATGCAGATAATATCAATGTGATTTCTTTTTAACTTCATCTAAATACATTTAATGTGCATTTATTTTATGCATTAGTTTCAAACCCGATTTATTTGTACAACTATACTCCACAGGTTTTTCAAATATGAGAAATGCATTCACTTGTGCACTTCGTGCCACACTGACGATACATTGAGTAATGTCAGTCTCAAGATGCATTTTCTAGTCTATACTATAGGGGCACATTTGAGCGTGAAGCACAATATAAAGAGAATACACACATAAATCCCATTATTGTTGATGGAAACTATGTGCATTGCACCTCCCACACACTGTTTAAAAACTATGCCCCACAGAATCATTTAAAATAACCTATATTCTACACAGTATGAACCTGTTATCTAAAAGCTATTCCTTTGCCTACTCTATTATAAAGGGACTAGTGAGAGTTTACAGAGAACAAGCCTCATGGTTTCAGCCTCTGAGTTTCAAGCCTTTTCTTTTGCATACTAAAAACAGTCTGTATCATTCAAGTAATCTAATTTTCCCATCCACCTTCATTAACATTGCTGACGGAAGCCAATTACAAATGCCTTAAGGCTCATAGCCTCATAAGCATAGTGCGACAGGTCAGATTTTATTGTTTGCTCCATCTATCACTACTGACACAGTAATTCAAAGTACAAAAGGCACAGGCTACTCGCTGCTTTCCTCTTTCTCCCTGTGCACCTGCTGTAATTTTAATGTAGAAGCTTGTTAAGAAGTACATCGTCTTCTGTCATTCTGTGCTGGCTTCTTCCACATATTTAAAAAGAAAAAGCTCCAAGTTATGCTTTTCCTCTAACAGTGTCTAACATTCTCTCCTTTGGGGTGAATGTGCCCAAGCAAGTCATTGCTGGTGATGTGCTTGAGCAACAAATACATTTTTAGAATAATCTAATCTAATGTGGTAGTGAGAATTCAAAAAATAGGAATTCAGCCACAGAACAACCACCAGTACCAGGAAAAACCTTTTTGAATGATCTAGAGAACCAGCTAAGGTGTTAATTGACTTTGTAAAACGTAGGCTGGAAGACATCAGCCTATCATCTAAAGATGGGTACCTAACTACATTTTCAAGATGTTAATGTGATGCAGTCTTATTAAAATATCTGCGCTAAAGTCTTACTGAGTTAAAAATGGTCCCTAAAAAAGTTGATTTTCTGAGTTTTTGGAAGACTGCACAGCCATTAGTGAGAGTGTTACATATTCAGACTTCTAATTATTCACAGTAGTTACCTGGGTGCCTAAATAAACACTTTGCCTTCAATATTGTAGAANGAAGTTTTCTGCAGTGAGTTGGCCTTCTTCAGCATTAGTCTTTGCTATGTAAGGAAATTAATTTAATTGACAGAAAGAAACAAGAATCTAGGTTAAAATTTTAGCATACTACAAATTCCTATAACAAAATCACTAGATATTCATTATTGCTTGAGAATACTTTTTGCCAAAGTGTTTTGAACATGTATGACTAATTGGAAAATACACACCTGTATACCTTCTTAGTTTTTTTTTTGTAATCTGGTAACAAGTGACATGTAAACATGAGCAGCTGCATTACCATTAGGCAGTTCTCATTATTAA
>VXAL01007657.1:72366-90905 GCA_013399475.1 Chauna torquata | reverse complement strand
CCGGGGGCCGGCGGGCTCCTGCCCGTCCCTCACGGGAGGGCCGCCGGGAGGGGGGTGGAAGCGTTGTCCGGAACGCGACCCAGCCCCTGTGGCGCGCAGTAGGGGCCTCACCTCCTGTAGGCCGCGCTGTTGCTTTGCAGGTTCTTGCGCTGCGGAAAGCACGCGGTGAGCGAGCACCTCGCCCTGGGCAGGAGCCCTGAGGCGCCTCAGGTTAACACGGGACGCGTGTGCTGCAGAGCACTCGGTGTTCTTCCCGCTAGATACCACGTTGGGTAATAAAAGCGCGTTTGCGATGGTGATTTACTTTGTAAGTCAGTCGCCCCACTTCTGGCCTTTCAGAGCGCGTGATGCGGGTGGGACAGCTCTCTCCTCGGATAGAAGACGCCGGTGAGGCCGTCCCGCGTCGCCAGGACAGACGGACCGAACGCGGGTTGGTGCTGGGGGTTGAGCCCCGGGGTGCGGAGCCCCTGCCCCGAAGCAGGCCTGGTGGTGGAGGCCTGGGGCTGCCGCCCGCCAGTCCCTTCTCCCAGGCAGGGGTCGCGTCGGATGGGGAAACTGGGGAGAAAGTCAGGGGGAAGAACCGTGGCTGAGCGATAGGGTGGTCCGACGCTGCAGCCCTGTGAAGTGGGGCTTGACACGAACTGGGAATTCAGCAGAGCGAAACAGAATCACAGAATGCGCGGGATTGGAAGGGACCTCTGATCGTCTAGTCCAGCCCCGCTGCCGGCAAGGAACCAACAGGAGGTTTGGCCTCAGGATCCCGAGTTTTGACTTGGCAGCGTGGGCAGAACCTGGCAGAGGCACTGAACCAAGGGCTTCTCTGTGTAAGGAATGGCCTCAGATTTGTCTTGGCTCTTCCTCTCCTATCAGCCAGGGACATGGACTTCCCACCACACACTCAGATGTCCTTCCACACCTGGGCTACCAAGGCTGGCCCGAAATTAGTGTCCCGCTGTGCTTAAAAAGCATCAGCCCTTCGCAAATCTCCTCTTCCCATCTCTGCCATTCCATTTTCTGCATCTGCATGGTTAAGTCTGCGCCATTTCCAGAGTGCTGGCTGCAGGGCTGGTAGGTGGAAGAAGCTGCTGCGTGTGTGGGTGTATCTGATATGTCACCACTGAACGCTTGCGACACCCACCGCTGCCCTGCCAATTGATTTGGCAGTTTCTAACAAGCAGCTGCAGCTTCTGCTTTGTAGCCTGCAGGTGGAAAGAGTGTGAAGGCAGAGAGCAGAGAGAACAGGCTGGAGCAGATGGATGGAGAAGGTGCTGCAAGAAGGCCTTTCCCTTGAAAGTGCTTCGTCCCGAGCAGCATCTTTCTGGGCCTGAGATGGATGTGCAGATGGGGGACGAGGGTCAGACTGCGCACCCCTGTGAGGGCTCAGCGCCGCGGGGCTGCTGCACACCAGCAAGCGAGCTCCTGGTGCCAGGGCCAGAGCTCACCCGCTCCTCTGCCTGGCAGCAGAGGAAGCCGCCAACCCGTGGCACTGCCAGAGCCCCACGTTCCATCTGCTGACCGATTAGATAGGCACGGTCTGTGGGTTTGGGTGCAGGAGGGGTACGGACCTGCTGGAAACGGTGCGACCGCGAGGTTTTGCAGAAAATGCGGGGAGCGTGTAAACATCAGAAGTGGAGAGTTTAGAGTACTGTCTGAGCAGCTGCAGTGCGACAGCAAAGTGAGGATCAGCAGGATTGAAGGACAATAACTGGAAGTTTTGAAGAAGCTAAATAATATGTGCTCTGCGTGATAACATCCCACCGTGTTCTGTGCAGTGTGTGTGGCAGCGAAGTGCAGAGCCTTCCGAGAGCTGGCAGGCAGGCTTCCCTTCACCGTGCACGACGAGGGGACCTGGGGTCGCATTCAGACTCACTGTGTGCAGGAGGGGAGTCCAGGGGGGTGGAGGAGGAGCTCCTGCAGGAGCTGAACCAAGGAACACCTGAGCTTGTGCTGTTTTAACGCAGAGACCCCTCCAGGCTTCGCCTTGGCGGGTGCATCCCAGGGAGTTTCTCACCGTCTGGTGCCTCCTGGTGTTGTAGTGACCACAGAGGCGTAAGCCTTTTTTGAGTGGAAAAGTGCTTTTTGTGGCTGGTGCAGAGCAGTGTTTCTGTGCCCTGAAGTCCGTCTTGCATTCCCCGCAGACATGTTCAGTATTTGCCGTTCCATTAGCACCGCTTTCCGACACGTGTTAGGCGTCGGGGAGTTAACTGATGGATGGCTTGCAAATTGCCTGTGGGTAGATTGCTTGTTGTTGCGAACGGCTTTTTTTTCCCTTCTTCTAATAGATTGAAAAAATGCATTGGTAAGTTCTTTGTGATTTAAAAACAACCCTCCTATGGTTTGTATTGATTAAAGAAAAATCTTGGCTAAGGTTTTAATGGAAACAAATGCCTTGATGAGACTGGTACTGATAACAAGTACGCACTGATGAACGGAATTAATTTCCTGCATGATCAAAACAAGGTTCATACTTTGTACAGAGAGCTCTGCTCCCATAAACGTATTTAGATGTTTAGGTTTAGGCTTTCTGCTCCGAACGTAGTCTGAGGTAAGCCTGCGGCGGGGGTAGGACGGCTGCCTGGGACAGGCTGGGAGCAGGGGAAGGAGCTGCAGTAACAGGGCTGCTGTTTTTGGCACATGGGCGGCGCTGGCCGCGGCACTGGGAGAGCAGACTGGGAGCAAAGCGGGTGGCTCTTGTCCCCGTGCCACCTGTACCACTTTGAGCAGAGGGAAGATGAGTGTGAATTGGAGGAGAAGGGGACAGAGCTCGGAGGTGGAAATTGCTCACAGCCGCCCGTGACGGAGGTGTCCGGCAGCGGGACTGGGAACGTGTGCTCTGGATGTGCTGGCACGAGAAAGCCCAGGGCTGCTTGTTGGTGTCCCGGGTGGCAGCCGGGCGTTTCCAGCGCGAGGAGGCGGCTCTTGGCCGGCACAGAGCGTGGGGGCTGAGTCCAGCGTACGGGCTTGCAGCTGGCGGGCACGTCTTCCACAGAGAGGTGGACTGGACGTCCGCTGCTGCCTCTCCATGGGCTGGCGTCCCTCAGTAAACGGATGGGTGGCTGGAGCGCTGCTTGTGCCCTTCCTCCTCTACTACCTGCAGCCTCCCCTGGCTACAGGCCTGAGCAGGCGTCTTGGCTACAGAGATGGAGCCAGGAGCCATTTGTACCCTCATCTTCCTGTCTTAAGTTCTTTTGCTGCTTCTTTTCCAGGGTAAATTCACTCTGCTGCGAGACACCAGAACGGATGGCAGCTTCCTGGTGCACCATTTCCTCTCCTTCTACCTCAGAGGTACGTGAGCAGCAGGACTCAGTGAGGCAAGGATTTGTCTTTGCCTGGTCCTTGGAGGTTCCTTCTTCGTGAAGGGTTGAGGTTCCTTCTGCGGGAAGTATTTCTCCATGAGCAGAGGCTGGTTTTGCAGAGTGTGTGGCATCCTCAGATTAGCACAAGGCACCGATGTCAGGATTTATGGATCCCCGTTCTGACTTGTTCTTGGGACTTGCTCTGTATCCTTGGGCACGTCCCTAATCTCCGTGCAGCTTGTTTCGTCATTAGTGCAGTGAAGGTTGTAAATCACCAGGGCATATGGGAGTGAGCTGTTGAATGCAGTTCCTTCACTAGTAAGTATTTCATAACGCAATTAAAAATATTGGGAACAACTGACACATAGATAGGATGGCAGTGAGTAAACAAACAGGGGGTCTGGCAAGTTGCCTAATTGCTTTTCCGCTAACCTTTTGCCTGTGAATAACCTGTCAGCCCCTGTGGAGCAGTCACTGCACTCATGGACTCCTTCAGCTTTCTGCTGGCAAGGCAGCTGGCCGAGCAAATCTGGTCAGACCGTACCTCTCAGGCTTGAAACTTAGCTCAGAGTGCTGTGCACGTGGCAGGACTGAGAGCATCCTGCCCTCCTTAGCTGCCACCTCCTCAGCTACAGCTTCACCCCGTTTTTAAAAATTTGGTTTGCTGGATTGGACAGAGTGAAGCTGCAGGAAAACATGTGCAGAGCAGGTTGTTAACTGTGAGCTGTTCCGAGGGGCAGCCCTGCCGAGGCGCTGCCTTAGGGCCTGCCCGAGTCCCCGCGCAGCGCTGCTGGCCTGCAGCACCATCCTGTGAGTCGCTGCAAGTACCTGCCCGTCTGCCTGGGAAGAGCCTCCCTGTTCCTTGCGGTCAGGCAGCACTCTTGGATTATTACGATGGCATCTCAAGCCAGGTGCGCTTGCTATCCGCCTCTCATTTCCACCCCAGGACCAAGGCGCTGTGTGTCTGTAGCACCTCCACGTCCTCCAAGTACCCAGCTGGTGCTCCCAGCATTCGGGAGCTCCTGAGTGGTCGGTGAAGGCTCAGCTGGGGCCACAGGCTTCTCACCTGGCAGGGAGGAGCAAACATGCTGATTTGATTCATACCCAAACCACAAGGCCAGGTTGTCATGTGCTGGCTTTTCCAAAATCACGTTTTAGCGAAGTGTCTTTGTCAAAGTTGCTAGTGCTGTGTTTGTTTCCAGGCAAGGTCACTTGCCCTGCGAGAGCCAAAACAGGGACTTCGAGCATGCCAGTGATTTCAGTAGTTCATGTCACGGTCGGCCGTTGGCCTCCTTGCAGTGGTACCAGCAAACAATGCTGGGAGATCCCAGGGCAGAATGGCATGAGGCAGAAAAGAGGCCTTCAGATTTTTTTATGTCATCCATTTCTTGTTCTTTCCATTTCTTTTTAACCTAAAATTTTTCCTAAATTAGAAAACCCATGGAGAGGTGAAAATTGAAAGCCCAGCTATGAGCAGGTGAGGGGCTGCCTAGACCTGTCTCACTTCAAGGCCTTTGCAGACAGATTTGCAGCCTGGCTGCTGTGATTTATGTGCTTTGATAGTGGCAGTTTGCAAAATTGAAGTAATAACGTGTCTTTTGTCTTCTCCCCCAGCTGGCTGTAAGGTTTGTTTCGTGGCCCTGCTGCAGTCCTTCAGTCACTATAACATCGTAGCACAGAAGCTGGTAAGTCTCCTGGCGTAGGTTAATAATTACAGGCTCGGGTAGTTTCTGTTTGGTAGAAGGGAATGAGAATGGGGAATGGAAGTTGCATGTAAGCAAATATTCACAGGTTTTGATGGGGCCGATCAGGCTTGGTGCTTCTGCAGCAGGGAATGGAGAGTGTTCTCACTGTCGAAGGGATGTGATATGGGACAAAAACCTTTGTCTGGCTAGGAGGCTCACTGCGACAGCCCCAGCAGGCTCTCCCCTGCTTGCTTACTTTACGCTTAGAAAAGTGTTCTGGCAATCAGCATTCCCCAGACAAGCGCAGACTGGTAGGTGTAGTTTCACAAGTGCTGGGTCCATAGGGCCTCTCTGCGCACCCGCAGGATCCACTGGTTGCACGGCACAGGAGGTCCTGAGGTGACTTTGTCCTCTGTCCTGCGGCTGCACTGGGCTGAAGCGCTTTGGGCTGGAACACCTGTACATTCAGGATGATGCCTGTGTGCCGCTTTTGGCCTCTGAGCCGTCACTGTCGGTTAGAACCATCTGAGGAGCCGCAAGCGCCGCGCGCATTCTTACCAGTCTCCTTCCCTTGGTGAGTGAGGCAAGGATTATGTGTACCATGAAATGAAGAGACTGAAAAAACCAAGTAGGCAAGGTCATTCCCAGTGTCAGCAAACCACTCTCACCTCTGGGTTTAAACTGCACCTTTTGGCTTTTTGTAAAGTGCTCTCTCACAGACGTGAAATGCTCTGGTTTGAAGTCTAGGTGGCCTCCCAGCGCTGAAGGGATGAGGGCTTGCATTGAACCTCCCTCCTCTGGTTCTGCTGGGAATCCCAGCAGTGCTTCTGCTTGTAAAGACTTTCAGGTGTTGAAGAGCCAGGTGTCACAATGGTGATGTATTCCCACTGTAAATGTGGGATGAGTTTTGGCACTTGCTAAACAGCTGTATTTTATGTTATACTCAGTTTTTACATTTTAAAAGGAGGTAAATGGTCTGAGAGCTCAGACCAGAGTTTAATAAAATGGACTGAGCAAACAAAGCGTTTCCATGTGAAGCTTTAACTCTCGGTCAGATACCGAACGTGCATTTCCCCTGCTGAGCAAACCAGCCTCTGTGAGCACTGAATAGTTCTGGCCTTCATGTTGCAGAGAGCAGGAAATCTTGGGGGCAACTTGCTGAGTGGGACAGGAAACGGGGCACAGCGACCAGTGTAGGTAGGAGATTCAGCTGTTAAATATGGGAACCTTGTCTGCTCTAAAAACAGAATCATGTTTGTTGGTGTGTTTCTTGATGTGGTGAAATTTCCCGGTACGCAGCTTGAGTATGTGCTTTTAATAGGTGGTGGTGTCGTCTCCCTCATGGGAGAGTCTGAGAAGTGAGAGAACATGAGGATTAGCTGGAGCACGTGTGCAACGCAAATCAAGATGATTTGCTGTCTGATGCTTCCAACAAAAAGGTTACTCTTGTGAAGGGAGGTGATAAGAAGAGCAGTACAGTTTGCTCAGGGGAGTTCAGAGAAGCAATTACATTTGCCTGCAGGAGTAAGCTGACCCTGTGCTGCTGGTTTCAGGTCTCTGAGTCAGTCTTACATTATAACTGCACAAATGTCTGTGTGGTTGGTTGGTGTGAATTCTTCCTGAGCTCTGAGCAGTCGGAGGTTGTACCATCGGTTATTTATATCTGAATTTCCCTAAGATCTGCCTTTGCTTGAATCCTTCTTTGCCTAAGTGAACGTGTCAGGCTCGGTAAAGGTGGTTTTTGGCAGCGTAGTTTCACTCTTAGACTTGTTTTTGATTGGAGTCTTGTTTATGATCGGAATTTTCTGTTCGCAGCCACCGGTGTGGCTGTGCTGCTGGAGGTGTCTGCTGGAGACCAGCTGAGATGTCATTTACGTGGTTGCAGCAAACCCTGGTTTCAGGCGCTGTTCCGAGCTGAGACGTGCTGCCGCTAGGTGTGCTGCGTGCTTCAGCAAACGGCCGGCTGCTCCCTGCCCAGCTCCTCTTCCTCAGTGGCAAGCTGAAGACCACCTGCTTGGCTCTCTGTTGGCCGGGAGAGTTGGCTCTGTGTCGGGGTGTGGTGACGGGACGCGGGGAGACGGCTGTAAGCCGAAAGAGGGCAGGTTTGGGTTCGGTACGGGGAAGCAATTCTTCCCGCTGAGGGCGGTGAGGCCCTGGAGCAGGCTGCCCAGAGGAGCTGCGGGTGCCCCATCCCTGGCAGTGCCCAGGGCCGGGCTGGGTGGGGCTGTGGGCAGCCTGGGCTGGCGGAGGGGTCGTGCCCATGGCAGGGCTGGGGGCTGGAGCTCCCTTCCCACCCGAACCGTTCTGCGGTTCTGTGATTGACTCTTTTCTACTGCAGTGTGAGGGTGTAACCATCCCCGCAGATTTCAGTCCAAGCTGATCCTGGATGTGGTTATCAGAGGCTGCAAAGAGTGCTCTGGCCTCCCCAGAGAGCGTGCTGCTGGAGCCAGCGTAGTATGATACAGTCTTTACAGCGGTATCTTGTGGTTCTTGTAGCACCTGATGTTATTTCCCACTTCCCCACAGTGTTGCCAGGTCTTACCAGTCCACAACCAGTTCCTTATAGCTTAGCTAAATGTGGTGACGTATTTTTACTTACAGGAGGAAGCTTCCTTGGATTTTTGTGCCTCTACAGTACTGGCTTCACACTTTTCCTTTTCTTCAAATCCCGCTTTTCATGAGGATCCGCACTTAACTTTTAGGGACAGTTAATGTTATTTGTCATGACCTTCTGGACAGCATGCTGGGCTGTAGCAAGACTCATGGCAGCAGGGCAGCTTGCCAGATCGGCATTCCCACCCTCATTTGTACAATGTTTGTTTTGTTTTAAGGGGAAAACATATCTGTCCCCATTTGGCCTCCCTCTTGCCTGCTCCCCCGTCCCCTGCCGCAGCGCTGAGATCACAGACCAGGGGACGCTGCCTGGTCCCGCTGTTCGCCCCTGCAGGTAGCTGTCCTAGCGAAGAGACCTTGGGGGATTGCCTGACCACAGATTGTCGCACTTTGTACCGCCGTTGTGTTCGCTGCTTGAGTTAATGACCGCTGCCTCACATGCTCCGTTACTAGCTCTCGCCTGCAAATATTTTGCTTTCCATCATGAAATGACCAGTAGCGAGCGGCAGTTTGGGTTTTAAGGGACATCACTGCTGGCAGGCCAGTGGGACGCGATGCTGCCTGCCCGACAGCATCCCAGAAGGGCAAGAACAATTGTGCTCCACTGCGGAGCTCGCAGCCCCCGTCACGCTGAACTGCTATTTCAGAGGCATTTCTGGGCTCGATCGATAAATGACAGATTGCCAGAGAGAATGTCTGTGTGCGATAATGGAGCATGGTGCTGTGAGATAATGGAAGCTTTCAGGGCTGGTGATGCACACTGTTCGGGTGCTCTGCGGCACTGTGGCTCTACAGCAGGGACGTTTTTAGTGTCCCTCTGTGGCAGACCTGCTAGCAGTCACGCAGGTGCCGTTGGCTGTTTTGGGCGCTTTTTCCACGGACATCCAGCTGTGCTGGTCCCAGAGGTCACAGCCAGGTTAGGTGCCTGCGGTGGGGTGGCCTGAGACCTCACCCAGTGCTGTGTCTCTGGGACCTGGCTCTCCAGCTGGAAAATGAGCCTGGACGTGCTGGGTTCACCCAGGAATGCCACGGCACTGAGGGGATCGAATTCCCCCATCGGACCCACCAGCGTGCTGCCCCAGCCTGCCTTCCTCTCGGGCTGCTCTCTTCCCCCCATCATCTGGGCAGCCCCTGGTGTTGCAGCACTAAGCTGCTGGGTGTTTTGAAGAGGGGACGCTGTTGTCTTGCTGCTCAGCGAGAGAAACGGCCGATCCGAAGTACTGTTTGCCTGTGCACGAAGAAATGGCTGGAGCACAACAAAAATCAATTTCTGAATTATCGACATTGAGTGAATTTAGACACTGCTCTCGCCCAGCGTTTAAGCAAGTGCCTGAGGCCTGTGGGCTCCAAAAATTCACCAGGGGATCAGGGCTGTGAGACTGCCTTGAAACTCAGCCCTGCTTTATGGCACGTCAGGTATTTGTCAGCTATTCCACATTCCTGCTGCATAAAGGTTCTTCTGTCCTTGGCTAGAAATTTTTCCATGGTGTGGGCTTGCAATTGCCTAAGAGGCTTGTGTTAGCGCTGCCTTCCTGCCCGGCTTCTAGCAGGGTTTCAGTGAGTAATTATCACCTGCAAAAGCTGGATTCAGCTGCCTGAAGCCCACATCAGCCTCTGCTGGGCTCCAGGCTGGTGGGGAGAACGAAGCGCCCTGCAGCCCGCACCGGCCGCTGTGCAAGTGTCTCCGTCTTGGGAATTACTGCTCCTGCCTTGCCTGGGAGAGAGGGAAAAGGGAGAAGACAAGGTGGGTTAGGTGAGGGAGTGTGCGATGCAAGCCGAAACACTTGCTGGTTGATGCCATTCACTGAGAGGGTGCTGGAAAACAAAAGGGCTATGTCCAAAAGTGCTGGCTGGCGCCTTGCCCGGGGCAGTCCTTCTTGCCTGCAGATCGCAGCAGTCTGCGTGGCCGGTGGGGCTCATTTCCTCCCACCAGCGTGGGCGGAAGAACAGAAAACGAAGGGCAAGCTTGAGGCTGATTTAAGAACTGGATCTGGGGTGGGCACAGGTCAGATGCCCTTCACCCCAGAGCAGCCTTTGCTAGCCAAGGCTGCTTGTCGAAGTACCCCTGGCCCTGACTGAAGACATTGCCTCCGAGCCATCATTCCCTAATTGCTGTAGGCAGCTTTCCTGGCATCAGCCCTGATGAATGGATCTCTCCCCCTAGAATTTCAGCGGGGAGGGAAAGCATTGTAAATCTCTTTCTCCTGTTGTCAGCGCTGAACGTGTGGCAACAGATAAGGCTTGCAGGAGCTCAGGGTTAATCTTCCTGAAAAGGACCTCTCCCTTATCTGCTCAGACCTTCTCCCTGGGGGTCCTTGTGTGGAAATGCCCCGCTCACAAAGCAGCCAGGCCCAGCCCCTTGTAGGGATATCTCATTGATCAGATGCTTAAGGTGTGGCTTTCCAATCTATCTAAAGAAAAAAAAAAAAAGGAGGAAGGGTGAAATGCTGGCACTCGCATTTTGGCGTCAGAGTGACGGGAGGATCTAGCAGGTGAGACGTGGGCGCAGGAACCAGGAGGCAGAGGCGGACGCATCACTGCTGCGTCTCCCCCTCGTGTGTGAGCAGAGCGAGCGGTGGCTCTCAGGGGCGTCATGAGGACTGGGAAACGCTTGGAAAACCTCCAGGGTCTTTACAAAAGGAGGTGCTGGGACAGTGCCAAGCACAGCGCTCTGCACGGCAGCGCTCAAGCTCCTGGGGGAAGAGCTGCTACGAGCCTTTGGCTCCAGCGTCGCAAACAGACTGTGCTCAAGTGTCCTGCAGCTCCCAGCGCTCCCAGCGAGATTGCTTAGGAATAAGCAAACATCTGTATTTTCTGTGACACTTGGAAAGTTCAGAAGCGGTGCTGCTGGTGTGTGCCTCTTCCAGCATTCAGGCAGAAGTCAGTCCCGGCTTGAGGCGAGGGCGCCGGCTCCTGCCCCAGGACTTGCCTGTGTTCCTGGCCAGTCCTGCTCAGCCATGCTCTGCTTAGGGGTACAAAATCTCGCAGCCACCAGCAGGGATGTCTTCTCCCAGGGGACATGGGAGCTGCTTCCTCAGCATCCATGTTTCTGGTTCCTGGCCTCTGGCTCACCAGTTCAGCCTCTTGAGCAATCCTGCGTTGAGCTAAGCCTTCCTGAACTCTTCGTAAACCGTCTGTCTTGCCATCTTCTCCAGCTACCTGCTGCGTTGCACAACAGCCCTACTTGTAGGGTGCCGAGGCGCTGCGAGTCCTTGCGTTAATGCTCCCCAGCTCCATTTTAATAAGATTACGGTCCCGTTGTGAAATGTGGGAAGCAACCCACACTGCAGAGCCAAGCTAACTCGTGCCTCCTCCTGCTGGGATATGCACAGCTGGACTGAGGTGAGAACCGTGTGCGTGAAGTATCTTTGTATGATCGTGTCAGTAGCAAGTACTAAATTTTCTCCTAAAATGTGGGCTGATGCAGTTACCAGTAAGCTGAGGAGCTATAGAATTGCCAAGAGACACCCTTGATGATAAAAGAAAGGAGGATGAGCTAGTTCGTGAACTACATCTCCAGTGGGGATCTTCTGCATGTATCTGCTACAACTGCGCCAGGGCTTTCTCCGTCGGGACTGATGGTGGTGGGAGCTGGATGTGCGCTGTCTCGAGGTCGGCCCCGTCGTGAAGCAGGCTGAGAGCAGGAAATCTTGGCTGGGGTTCGTGTCGTGGCCCCAGGTAGTTTGTCTCGGTCCCATCTCCGAAGGGCTGAGGCTGCTTCCCACGGGAGCCCTGGCCACGCTGCCGTCTCCCAGGCGTTGTGCAGGTGTCACGGTGCCCAGCCCATGGCCTTTGTCAGATCTGTGCGTGGGTTGTGCTGAGGAAGTGCCGGTGCCAGGGCGTCGTTATTGCCGCAGCGATGATCTGGAGGTAGCGAAACCATTGGCTTTCACCAGCCAAGAAGGGAAGGTGAAGAAACGGCTCCCTGCTGTACCCTGTACCTGTCTTCTCCCTGACTCTTGTCTTTCTCCCATGCTGGGCAGCAACGGTGCTGCTGTCTTCCCAGGAGCAATTCCAGCTCGCCTAAGCACCCCAAATCTCAGTGATTTTTTTTTTTCCCCTCCTGGCAAAATAAAGGAAAGTGAATGTGTCCGCCACCATACGCAACAGAACTGCCCGTTTCAGCCACTGTGCAGGAGTCACTGAGGCAGTGACTTTATTAGCACATTTAGATGAGACTTGATAAAAATAGGCTGTTGATCTACTTGGTTCTGTCTGCACCCTTCCTCCAAAGACGTTTGCTCCGCAACGTACTGTTTTCCTCTCTTCAGGGAGTCAGTCTGACAGCTGCCAAAGAACGGGGACAGCTTGTCTTTCTGGAAGGCCTCAGGTCGTGCCTTGACCTCTTGTTTGGGGAGGAGGAGCAGTCAGGACAGCCCAGTCCTCTTCAGTTTATAAGGTAAACCCGACCAGCTGGAAAAGGCAGAGGTGGTTCTGCTGGGGCTGCACATGGCCCTGGAGCAGGGCGTTTCCCCTCTGGTTCCTGTGTTGTGTCTCCTGCCGCTGCAGCCGACGTGGAGAGCAGCAGCGAGGCCTTGGGCTGAGACCAGGCTCCCTTGGGGCTTCCCTCCAGGGCCCGAGGACTCAGGAGCTGTGCATTGCACTTGGACACATAAGTGAAGGGAAACGCCAGCACCGTGCCCATTGCCGTGCTTGTCCTGCCCTGTCTGTCCCTGCTGCTCGCAGAGGGATTCTGTCCCCCTTCTCCAGCGTTTTGGGGCAGTTTCTGCCCCCATCTTCATTGCCAAGCGTGTTACAGGTCTAGAGAAAATTTATTTCATCTCTCAACAGGTTTGTGTCAAATAAAACTCCATCCAAGCAGTCAGAGAGCAGTGCTGCTTTAGCCACATTGGCTTTCATTTTTGTTCCCACTTCACTTTTCCATGTCCCTGATGATTTCACAAAAGTGTATCAAACCTTGCGTGGCAGAGAGAAATCACTCCCTCCTGTAACGAAGGAACAACAGGACACAGGGCAAAGCAAATATAATAAACTCTATGCCCTGTCAGGCCGAGTAACTCACTGCTTTGGGAGGGTGGGCATGTGGAAAGCTCCTGTGGGGTCAGTGTGGCAGCAAAACCCACCGAGGGCTGTTGAGCTGGGAGATACCCACCTCCGAGACACACGCTGGAGGAGAGAGCCGGGGCGGGCAGTGAAACTTGCAAACGCCTGTGCTGTGGGACCCCGCAGCCCTTTGGGTCCGGGTGAGCGGGCGTTGCTGCAGGGTGGCAGGATCCCCGGAGCAGAGCACGAGGGTTTCACCGCACGTGGGCACGCAAGGAGCAGCGACTGTAGGGTAGCATCGGACCTGGTGGCTGTCGCAGCAGTGGGGACAGCAGGGATGGCGCAGGCTGGTGTTCCCCCTGTTGGGTCAGCGAGGCTCGCTGGGTGAAGAGAGGGACACGAGTGTGGGCAAAGCCCCTTGAGACCTCCTCTTTCTCTTCCAGTGGGAGCACTTCCAACCTCAAATCCTTGTTTGACTTCGTCCGGACGTCCCTGACTCCTGCCGAAAGCGAATCCTGGAAGGGCCCGGTGCTGCTGGTGGACGATCTCAGCGTCCTGCTCAGCCTGGGAGCCACGCCGGTGGCTGTGCTGGACTTCATCCACTACTGCAGAGTCGTGGTGTGCTCTCAGCTCAAGGTACCGCTCCCTCCCCATGCAGTGCTCCCAGCACTACGTGTGCAAACGTCCAAGAGCCTCTGGAGCAAAGCCCATCTTTGTCTTCTTTATCCCCCTGTGCACAACAGGATTTGGAGGGCTTTGTCTTTCCAGGGAGTTCGAATCATTATTCTAGAGCCACTCTTGGGGAGTTGCATCAGACCCTGGCGTACCTTCGTAAGGTCCTTTGCAACTGGTTTCCCAGGAGGTGCTGCGCAGAGCAGCATGAACAGGGCTTTGAGGCGTAAAATATTTTTTCAGAGCTCCTGGCTCTCCAGAGAGCTTTGCTCACACCCATGTTTGTGTGCGCCTGGGAAGGAAACAGATTACGAAGGTGATGAGGGGCTGATGAGTCTCACAGGGTACAGAGATGAAGGTCCAGCTCAGCTCCTGTAGTTGGAGGGGACATGGGTCTCTGCTTCCAGCGATCTTCAGTTTAGCTGTGTTGCACCAGCTGGTTTCATGTGACAATGTGGCAATTCTGCAAAGATCTCCCTAGCGATGTGCTCGCTTCTGAAAGCGTCACAGCCAAAACTCGATACAGTCACATCCATCCTTTGTTATTTACACTGCAGCGTCCTCTACCCTGGCCACTTCTCTCTTTGCTTGAGTGAGAAATAAAGTAGATGGTGTCAAGTTTTGCTATCCTGCATTTCATACGGTGCCAGGGTGTTTGTGCTGTAAATGCTGACAGGTGATGTTCTGCTTGCTGGGAATATTTACCTTCAAAGCAGCTAAAATCATGCTAACGTGTTTCTATTTCTGTCCAAGATGTTCTGAAGCTTTAAAATACACTTTAATTGATTGTGAATTTGATGTTATTTTAAGTCCTTGGTGATCTGCATGGGCTGAGGCAGACTCTTGGGATGTGTTTTTGATGGAGTCAGTGTTGCACTGGGGACCCCTTTGCTTTTTTCAGGAGCTGTGAAGGTTTGAGCATCACAGCTCTGGCCACGTCTGCTTGGCTCTATCTTTATTTAGCTGTTCTGAATTCGTCCAGAGAGTTGTCATTTGCATGGCCTGACAGACAGGTTTAACTGGACAGCTGTCTCGTAACAAAGGCTTGATGTATTTTTAGGCCACAGATGAGGTTATACATATATATATAGGTATATGCAATATGTATACAGCAAGCCGTTTCAGAAACGTGTATATGTGTCTCATGTTTATTTTCCCAGTGGACTTCAGCTCAGAAGCAGGTCGCATGCCAGCAGATGTCTAAGTAGCTTAGTTAGCAGGGCATTTCTGCAAGCTCGCGTTGCTACCTCCCCTTCCTTACCTTGAGCGGATTAGGAGTCAGCAAGGGGCTCAGCGCTGTCTGGTGCTTTTGTTCCAGGGGAACATCGTGGTGCTGGTTCACAGCAGCGAGGATTCGGAAGATGAGGAAAACAAACTGATTGTGAACTCCATGTGTCATCACAGCAACCTGATCCTGTGGGTAGAGGGGCTGGCAACCGGCTTCTGCAAGGATGTTCACGGGGAGGTAATGCATGGGAGGGCGCTGAGAGGCGGCACACGGTAGTGTCACGCGTAACACCGCCTGGCGGCCCGCAGAGGGGTGAGGTGCGCTCCGTCTGCCCCGCAGGACACACTGCCACCCCTACAGCCCAGGAGTGGCCTGATCTGCAGCGTGGCTAAGGACTAACACGCAGCCGTGCTGTGGCCATCAGGACCTGCCGGAGCACCCAGGCTCCGCGGCTCCATTTCTGTGGGGATGTTTCAGGGATGTCCTGCCACCTGGAGACTTCCCATTCCTGGAAGATGGAAGGGGTTTCCACAGCAGCTGCAGTGCAGGCTGTCTCCTGCACCAAGGCGATGGCAAAGGAGTAATACCTAGTTCCTGGGAAGCTTCCCCAGACTGTGGTGTCTGTGGATCTCAGCCTGGCCTGTAGTGGTCTCTCTGGCGCTGGGAGGGCGGCTGGGGGGCTGGTTACTGCTGGCCTCTCATCAGGGGCTTGCCACCAAGGGTGACAGACTGGCTACAGGCACCGCGTGATGATTTTTTTAACAGCGATCCACCTTCCCTGATGGCACTGGGGACAAGGGGTGAGGATGCTGCAACTGGGGCAGCCCAAGGGATGATATTCCTGTTCCTTTCCCTTTGCAGATTAAAATAATTAAGAGAGTGTCATTGGAGTCAACGGAGCAGGATCTCATCCAGATCTACCAGTATAAGATCCAGGACAAGAACGTCACCTTTTTTGCTAGAGGGCTGTCAGCTGCTGTCCTGTGATGCAGCGATACCAGAGCACCAGCACAAGGCTGGGGGGGGACCTATGGATTGGACGTGCCACCAGACCAGCCAGCTTGCTTCACCAGCGCCTTCCAGGAGCAGTGCAGCAAACTGGCCTCGGAGACAAGCTTAAATGCGTCTTGCACTATGTGCAAACGAGGGCATCAGCTTGCCAAGAGCTCGTTGTATCCGTTTGTCCTCCCACCCTGTTCCCAACGTACAAGGCCAAGAAGAACAGCAAAAATTTACAAGAGCGTCCCTTAGTGTGTGTAAATATGAGCAGGGGGGGTGCCCCCACGGCTGGGTGTGCCTCACCTTTTCCGGTTGTGGTATGGCAGTGCCAGGCAGTGCCAGGTGCTGCGTGGAGGGATCACCCCACCCTGGCATTTAATGAGATGACACAGAGTGGGTGGAGGCAGGGATGGTTTGGGAGCGTGTTGCAATTCTTACCTTTCTCCCAGCTCTGGCATAGAAAAGATTTGCTCAACTCCTCGTTTACACAGAATTAAAAAATACATAGCTCTGTATGTAGCTGCTCACCTTGCTGATGTAAGACCTAGAGGCTGCCTTGCTTGGTTGTTTCCTTGCTTTGTTTTGTTACTCTCCCTCTTTTCACATAAAACCACTGTGCCCGTGTGTGTTTAGTGTGTGATTTCCCAAGCTCGTCCTTGGCTTTGGGCAACACAAGCTTGTACGTGAGCCTGTGTCTCAGGCACTGCACCCGCATCACAGCTACTGACGCTTACTTGACCTGCTAGTACCTGCCTGTACTGAAGTGTCACTGGGGCCTGGTAACCGAGAGCCTGCTAGGTCAGGACGTGGCAGCGTCTGCCGCAGCACCAGCCAGCCGGAGGGACGGCGCGGCCTGCGTGGTTGTGTGCGTGGGGGTCCTGAGCCCCGCCGCGCACAGAGCGGCGAGGCTGCTTCTCGGCCAAAAGACGCACGCGAACGGCGGCGCGGCTCCCGGCGCAGCGTGGTGCTGGGGCGCGGGAGGACGTGCTTTCACAATTTGCAAAGGGAGGATGAGACAACCGGTAGGTCTCAGGGAAGGCAGCTGCCGGCATTGCTCGTTGCAGGCACTAGGGCTGCTTAAAATGCACCTGGAATGGGCATATAATGATGTATAATTGAAGCAGTACCTGTATGATTAGCCTTCCCTTGGAGAGAGACCAAAACATCCCTGCTCTAAGGCTCAGCTTCCCTCCTCTGAAACTGGTAGGGTGACCGCGCGACACTGCTGGTGGCTTTTGCCCGGTTGTTTCTGCGCTTGACATCGGTACCTCCGATATCTGCAGCAAAGCAAGAAAACAGAAGCTGCAAGAAGCTGCCCGCGGCTCAGTCAGCACGTCCCTGGGGCAGGCGCCCCGCGGGGTGCAGCACCGTGCTCCCCGGCGTCCCCGAGCACGCTTCCCTGGGCTCCGCGCTGTTGTCAGAGCCGTGCCGTGCCCCGAGGAGCGAAGCCTTTCCGAACCAGCCGCTCTTTGCCCGCACCATGCAGCGGTGCCATCTGGGAGCTGTTTCCCTGCAGCAGTGGCTTCGGCCTGGTGTTTCGGCACACCCCGGTGCCCGCTGTATTTTGCCGCGCTGATAAGCGGCAGCGATTGCTCCTGGAGGACTGAGCCCGGTGTTTCCCGCACCCCTGCCCGACATTGTGCGGCGTGCTGGCAGCAGAGGTGGCACCTGCCATCGGGACACGAAAGCCGGAGGCCGACCTCGCAGCTCTGCTGAGCCAAGGCCACTCCACGTGTCCATGGCTGAACCGAGACCTTGCTCCGGAGCTGACGCTGCGGGAAGCCTGGGCAGAAAGCAGAGATTAGGAGGGATGCGACTGATGGCAGAACACGATGGCCTTGTGCGGGGACAGCCCACATCTGCGTGCTCAGGGTCGCCGCTACTCGCAACTCTTTATTTGCGAGCCAGGGCCGCGTTTGTGCAATGCCACATCTTGACCAATGAACCAGGTGGGGCTTGGCCCCAGGCTGGTGCTCTCTCTGGTCTTTGTTCCCCCGACCTTGGCCAGGCAGCAGCGGTTCGAGGGGGACTCTGCGGGGAAAGGCCCGTGGAGCCTGGGACTCGTGGGGTGTGGGCACGGGTCCCTTGGGAGAGGGTGAGGAGCTGGGTGGGATGTGATGGTATCGCGTGGGCGGTGGGGATGCATCAGGCACCAGGTCCCCAGCACACCAGGGGGCTGGACAGGGGGTGCTCAGCCCCAAGAGATGAACGAGCCCCAGCAGTGCCCTGGGAGAAGGGACTGCCTTTCCCATGTCCTGTTTCTGCTTTGCTTTGGTCCTTCCCAGCTTCTCTCCCTGGTTTCCCACTAAGACCTGCCCTTAGGGCCGCTCTCTGACGCAGGCTCCTTCCTCGCAGGGCTCCCCCAGGATTCTGGATGTGACGCTCGGTGCTGTGCAGGGGTGAGTGCCCGGCTGGGCATCCCAGCGCAGGGCCGGCTGGCTGCGGGACGGCACCCACAGCACCAGTTGTTCCCGTGAGCTCTCCGTTAGCTCAGCTTGGCCAGAGAGGCCACTGCTGCCTCTGCCCGATAGACCCTGCCCTGAGGAGCCCAGGGCACCCGGTCCTCGGGCACGGGGCTGCCCCAGAGCTCTGCCCTCCCGGCAGCACAGCAGGATCGTCCCCTTGCAGTGGCAGCTTGACTGCCTTCCGCCGTCTCCCTCTGCCTGCAGCAGAGCTGCTGCGTCCTCCGCGGCACATTTGGCCTGACTTTTCCCCACGCCGCAGCATAAGCCCTGACCCTGTGGGCACCCTGGGCTGCACGGCACCACGCTGGGATTACCAGCATGGACATTCACGGAGAAAAACATCCATCTCTGGGCTTCTGCGTACCCCCTGCCCCTTCCCTTGGGCACCTCTCCTGCTGCTCCGCAGGGCTCTCGCTCTCCTTCCGTGGCCTGGTTCCGGTGCTGACCCCAGCGCCCCGTTCCGCCCTCCCCGAGGCTCCCAGCGTGTGGTGCACCCCCGTTCCCCACAGCTCTTGGTACCCGGCTCGCCTCTATCCGCACCCCAAGCCTGAGCACTCCCGGTGCCTGAGCTGTCCCC
>VXAL01007657.1:57850-71373 GCA_013399475.1 Chauna torquata | reverse complement strand
CTGCGTCCCCATGGCTGGCGGGCGCACGCTGAGCAGCGTAGAGACCGGAGATTAATTTTGTAGGAAGAACAGCGCCTCGCTCGCTCTCCTCGCCTGGGATGCGCAGGGCTGCCCAACCCCCGTGGCACCTGGAGGTGAAGAAGGTGAGGGAATGAGATTAAAGGGGGCCTGGGGGGGCTCCCCCCTTTGGGGCCCGGCCCGGCGACCGCCGTACGCGCAGAAGGATTCGGAACAGGGTCAGGACGGTTGGGAAGGCTGGGAGCAGTCACCTGCAGGTAGTGCTGCGTGGCGGGAGAACGGAAAAAGGGAAAGGGCAGGGGAAAGCGTGAGGGAATGCGGTTGAGAGATGGGTGGAGAAAGTTTTGGTGGGGCAGACGGAGCAAAGATGGTGGAATGGAACTAGGATAGGGAAGGGGGTGAGATGGTAAAAAAAAAAAAAATCATCTGTACTGCAGCATGGGGAAAGCATGCTTTAGAGAAAAGAAGACAAAAGAGTGCCTACGGGAAGGGAATGACAGTGAAACGTGGAGCGAGGTTTGCTTGGCACGTCGGTAGCTAGTCGCTGACTGCTTTGGAACTGGAGCTGTTCTGCTGCGGTGGTTTTATGGGGACTTTGCTTTGTAGCCATGGCATGGTGCTGCAAGTATCTTTCACTGGCTAATCGCCATAGTCTTTGAAGTTTGGTTAAAGTTTAGGAATCAGTTTCCTCACATGAGAGCAGGCGAGCACGTTTACATTATTTTCTAAAATAATGAGCAAGCAGAGGAACTGTTTGGGTGCTGAGGTGCTGTAGTTGTGTTTTTGTATCTGGGAGAATACTGAGGACAGAACTACTGCCCTCATGCCAAAAAAATCCTGAATGCAGCGTCCACTTATTTTTTTAGAATTGTTACAGGAAAAATTAAGTTTCTTCTCACAATAGAGGTAAAGATGAGGCATGATCTCATTCTTTGTGTAACCTGTAACTGTTATGACAGCACACTGGTGTGATAAATTTAGGATTATGTGAATTGTTGTGTAATGCAGAAAGGAGATTAGCTGACTTGAATTCAGAAGAAAGGAAAACACCCTGGGATTTTCATTGAATGTTTTACACGTAGAGCTGTGCTGTTAGCCTCTGAATCCTCCCACCAAACAACTCTGTTCAGTATTTTCAGTTACAAAGCTTAACTTGATACAATGCTGTTTATTTTTCCAAATGTGGCTTAAATATACAAACATCATAAAAGAGCAAAGAAGAATTTTTTTTTTCTCCCCTCAGGAGCATTAAAATAGTTTTCTAAGTGTCAATCTCAGTGATAAATGAAATTTGTCAAGCTTTCTCTGAAGACAGCCGTGGAGTTACTCAGTGTTATTTTTATTCTGTGGGTTGCTAGGCCTGTCTGTTTTCAAAGTTCATATAGTTATGCATAGAGAAGTCATTTTTTTACTTTTCTCGTGAGCAAAGAGTTTTAAAAAGACAGGTATAGCTTGATGAATAAAAATATGCACTTGTCTATAGTGGAACTTAATAGGTAGTGAGTGGAAAGGGAGTAACAGCAGTTTGGCAATTTCAGCAAATCCTGTGAGCTGGGAGTCCTTTCTGCTCAGGCTGCAGCTGATTTCTGTGCAGCACGTGTGGAATCGCAGGACTGACCGCCTTTCTAGGGAGGTGCAGGCAGCCAGGCCCTGCTTAGGAAGGACGCTGTACAGCACGCGTTGCTGTGGCAGCTCGGAGCCCGGTGCCGCGCTCCTCTGGGCCGAGTGCTGTACGAACAAGGATGAGCAGATGATGCTTCGCCCAAGGAGCTCGGTCTTGAGTATAAACCAAGAACACAGGTAGAGGTAGACTGAGCATTAGAAGCATTCCTTAGCTGTTACATTTTGTGTTGTAACTCCTTTGAACTACAGGAAGTAGAATGGCCAAATTAAGGCTTAGCTTTAGGATTAAGGGACACTTTATTGCTGAAATCTGCGGCTGCCCTGCGTCCTCCTTTACCACAGTGAAAATCTGGCCTTGTGCGTATACTGTATCCTGTTTGTTTTCCTACCTGCTGTTACATTCAGGATACTGTTGCTGGCCAAGACCTAGCTTGTGCCCACTGGTCTTGTTCTCTTCCCTGCTGGTTTTGTCTGCTAGCACAACCAGGCACCTCTTCCTGTGCTTGTGTGGTGCGTTACAAGGTGACAAAGGAAGGTGTTAAGCAACATCGGGAAGTTCTGGGGTAGTGCAGCCCTCAGTCTGAAAGCCTGAGAGGGATTACTTCTCAGCCAAAATATCAAAGAGCAGTGGAGGAACAGGGACTTCAAGGTGGTGGTCTTCAAGTGAGTCTTTTAACTTGTGTCCTCAGGTGAAGACGCAGTCCTGAAGTTTCAGAATGGCTGGTGCCTTTTCTGTGCAACTGGATTCCCTTGGGAAGAAAATAAAAATCTAAGTCTCCTGCCAGTAAAACAGTGAGTTTCAGCTGACGCGAGAGCAGTGGTGAATGAGGAGAGGAGGAGGGTTGCATTTCTTTGGTAAAAACTGAATTAATCTTGTATGGACCATTGTGGTAAGGATGCCATGGGAATAATAGTTGGTTTGTTCTCAAAAGACAATGTTCAAGTCAGACTTATCTAGCAAAGTAGTTTTGGGATTGTTTCACTGTTGGGAAGAAAGAGCTTAGTGATTTGCCAATCCTGGGTTTTTAATTGGTGATTATTAGAAAGAAAAATATTTAGTTCAGTGTGATGCTCGAGATGACAAAAAGCTCTCTTTATCTGATGTTGGCAGTCCTGGCAGCGTGCTTATTCAGGCTTGCCTAACGTTACTTCTGTAATCTAGAACCTGTTGAAAATCAATCCCATGGAAGTGAGTCACCTTACAGATGCTTGCATTCACTTGTGCCTTCTCAGCCTGAAAGATCTTAAAGTGCAGACTTATCTTTTTATAATGAAAACTGCTCTGATTAAAGTTTTATGTGACTCTCTTTTTTTTTGAGGGAACAGTGCAGGGAAATACATGCTGAAGTTTAGTTCTGAATTTTTGCTTTCTTTTTTATGGACTAAATGGTGAGAGTTGTGTTCATTGGCTCTCTTGTCACTGTTGGCATCCTGCCTGTGAGAGGATACCTGTTAGTTAGATGACAGATGCAGCCAAAACGTCCAGCATTCAAGAGTTCAGAGTGAAAATACCGCTGAAGCTCTAAAGTCTGGGAATTGCAGAGAGGGTTTGTGTGGAACAGGATGCACGTAAACCCAGAGAGCCAGAGGTAGTCTTCTGGTTTTTTTTTTTTTTCAGTCTGACGTGGAGGTTTTAGAAACTTATATTGCACTCTTTTACTGATAGTTTTTAGAGGGTACCAATCTGGACGTGGAAGACAGAAGGCAAAGTCCTCCACCTGAAGCAGGAAGACTATTTTGTATGCTTCCGCAAAATATTCTTCGGGAAAATGATAGTTAGTGCTTGAGGTATAAACTGTGTTTGATCCAATTCTAGTTACAGCCAGTCAGAAAACTTCTGTCAGTGATAGCTGGACTTTGTTATGGGCTGTGTGTTTAACGTGACGGATGTTAAACTGGGGTGGTTGCTCAAAACCATGTGAGTGTGGTGGTTTTTTTTTTTTTTGGAAACTTTCTTCTAGGAGGCAAATGATCCTGTATAAGCTATGATCTTGATTAAACCAGAAAAAATAATAGTACTGTTGCATCAGCAGAGATCACCAAATCTAGCTGCTGAATTAATTCAAATGGCTGCGGGAGCTGCGATGAAAATGGTGGTGATACAAAAGGTGCTTGAAACTTCTGTGCTGGCAGTGCAAACTTCAGCAGGAGAGTGCTGTAGCAGGAAGATGCCTAAAAAAGCTCTTCTACCCTTCCTCCGTTAGTCATAGCCAGAACGGGTTTCTGGATGGTGAGCATTTCGTATGGCCAGATAACGTGAGCCGTCATCAGGTTCTAGTACTGGCTGTTTCATGTGTTTTTATATTTTACCAGAGAAGTATTTTTCTGAATCAATCACTTTAGAACACTTAAAGCTTCTGTTTTATTTGGTTGGTGGTACATCTTTGAACTTGTGTCCCTGAAGCAGAACTGCTTTACTGGGGGAAGATTTGTGAAGTTCCTGGTAGTGAGATACCTTACTCATCAATACAATAACCGTGGTGCTACCACTTAAAAAATATTAATCTTCTGCCCAAGCTTGTACCTGCAGAAAATCCTGGATGCATCCAGAGTGTGTGCAGGAGGGAAAAGGGACTGAACATTTGACTACGTAGAAAATGAAGAAACATGCTGGAAATCTTTATGCAGATGTCGTTTTCCTGGGAAGGGTTTCTGAAACCCTTCCCGTTTGTCGCACCCAAGACTAAAGCGGCGACCTAGACTTAAGCAGTACTGTAGTGGGCTGCTAGTAAACTACATCTCCTTCTGAACAGTACATTTGCCTGTTACGTACACCTTTTAAAAATGTTACTGTCTTCTTTAACTTTCACATTTCTTTCAACAGTTTTACGAGGTATGGAATGCTAAGCATTTATCATGGCACAGTGTCTTAAAAAGTAGTTGCAGTGGAAGGTGGTATTTAGATATGCAAACAAGACCATCTATTTGAGAAACGGAACTGAAAAACATATAGTTAGAGCCCGTAGGCCTAAATTAAATTCCTTTTTTCTTTTTTCTTAAATAGAGGTCATTAAACATTGATTCTGATTTCTGCCCTGAAGGACAGTTTTGAACCAAGAAGTGCATCCTTTGCAGTGAAAGGAGCCCCAGCTATAGGTAAAGAGACAAGGGAGAGGTCATGCTAGTTTCAGATACTCATTTGATGAGGTAAAATGAGTAATTGCAGCTGGAGTACTTTGAAGAAAAAATGGGTGAATCTTGGGTGGGTGTGTTGTGTTGTGTAAATGACTGCTATAGGTATTTCTCAGCTCCATGAACTTTGTCTTGAAAGCAGTGCTGGAGTGGGGTAAAAATCCCATCTCATACTTCCCGTACTGGTTGCAATGTCGCTTTTACCACTCCTGCCGTATGTGGCGTATTCAAACCCAGGGGGGGTCTTCGTTTTTCGTTTAAAGACTAACAAAACCATCTGAGGAGGGTTAGGATAGAAATTAGACTCAACTAGCCAAGGCCATCAAGGAATATGAAAATCATCCTATGAATGTATTAATAGTAAGAGGATGATGGAGGACAGAACAGAAAGGAAAACGTGCTGTCTAGTATCGCTTAAGCTGAAGTGTGCAGTGTCTTTTGTGGTTGACTCTTACTGAAGACTAAAGCTGGCTGGCTAGCAACTAATGCTACTGACAAATCAGAATAAAGAAGGAACAGGTTAGCAAGCAGTCATCTAAGTAAGATATTTTCATTTATGCACTTAAAGTACAGGCTGAAAAAAATGTAAAAGCTTTAGTAGGCGTCTTTTTTGAGAAATGGAAAATAGGTGGTGTTTTGAAAGGCTGGAGAACAGCGAGCAGTTTCTGTAGGTGAAAGAGTGGGAAGAAGAGAATGGAGAGGAGTAGCAGAGCAAGTAGGCAAATGACTTGTAAGCACCTGAAAGATTACAGGGAGCAAGGAGCACCAGTACTGGTTTGCCACAGGTACTTCCTTGACAAAGTGAGTCTACTTCTTTCCATGATAAGGTGGCAGGCCTGTTTCCGGATGCAGAAACAAAAGTGTCCTTTTATCTTGAATTCAGTAAGTTTTGATTTTTGTCCTAGTAAGAATCTCAAGTAGATTAGATTTAGGGAAAAAAAAAAATCCTCAGAGGATGCTGCTGTATAACTGACACAAAGCTGGTTGAATAAACCTGTTCAGAGTACCAGTGAAGATCTCTGGCGTTAGAATAGGAGGCCGTGTTGCGGGGTTACTGCGGGGGCTGCAGGTTTTCGTTCAGGACTTGAGTGGTAGAACAGGCTACGCCTACTAAATTCGTAACTGACATGAAGCTGGGAAGGACTGCAGTTATGTTGTGTGACAGGATTAAAAAACCAAGAATTAGATTTGATGACTTCAGTGTTGCCTGAAAAGTAGGATGCAGGCCACTAAGGATGGCTGTAAGGCTTTGTGTTCAAGCAGAAATGGTCGGCTGCGCGCATTGGAATGATTGATTAGGTATAATCTGGAACGGAAGGAGTGTTTTGATCCATACTGGTGAAACAGGTGATCTCCTGTGGGGAAAGGGGAAGGGAGGCAAAAGTTTTACAGCCGGAAAAGGTTATGCAGGCTATGATGCACTCCTTCCGTTCCACCCTGTGCCTGTAAAGCTTCGTTTGGACACCCTGTGACCTGTTTTGGGTATGACACTGAAAAACAAGACATGAACCAGGAGGGGAGGCTATGAAGCAGAGTGGTCAGTCTCTGGAAGGCGTGATGAGGGCAAGCTGTGCCCTCAGGCTGGTCTAGAGAAGACCGAGGGGAGGCTTCAGGAATTTGCTGCTACAAGTGCTGCTGCTGAGAGCATACTGCTCCGTGCCCGCTGAGAGCAGCACAGGAGAGTGGTTTAAGTAGCCGGAGGGACGCACGCAGGTGACATGTTACAGAACGCTGTCCAAGCTTGGTACTAGAGTGTGTTGCTGGGGGTGGTTCTAGAGTCTCCAGCTAAATGCTTGAGAACAAGTTAGATAAATATCTGTCGGGAATAATCGGGGCATAGCTCCTAAAGCTCTGAGTTAGGTGCACGAGTTAGAGCCCTCGGAGTCCCTTCTAGCCCTGTCTTCTCTCACGTGTGAGCTGTAATTACCACCGAGGCTCGTTCTGTGCTGTCTGTGGCCATGACTGGTGAAGTGCTGGAGCGGCGGTGTAAGCGGAGTGGGGAGGGGCAGCCTTCCCTGCAGTGAGCCCCTCTCATTGCGAGCACGGTGAGGCACGGGAGCCAGAAGGCGATGGTGTCCTCCGGCGCAGAAGGGTTTCTCTGCCCTCGCGGTTCCACAGAAAGCTGTCATGCTTATGCTGAAGTGTTTATCTTGACTTCTGCAATTTGCATGCTTTAATGAGGTGTGAGGGCTGTGCTTGGGAGGTCCTGACTCTTTATTGCTGGTCCATAGCATACTATTACCGAGAAGCATTGACGCTGAGGATGGGTCTTGACAAAGCTACCGCTGTGAGTGACACCCAGAAGTATTCTGTGTATTTCTTATCACAAGCAAAAGGTCTGGACTAAGGTGTTGATCTTGTAGAGAGGTTTAAAAAACAGCATTAGCAGAAATTGTGGACGTAGTAGAAAGAAACTTATTGCGAGTCTGTGCTGGCTGGGGTATTTGCACGGTCCTCTGGAGGCCTTGTGGGAAGCTGCAGTGATATGCAGATTGGAGTGACTGCTGCAGAAGGAACTGAGGAGGAAATACAGATGTAGGCACGACTACTTTATGCTGCAGCCGTGGAGCTTCGTTAGGATCTGCATGTAGGTAAATGACAAGGAACACTTGGAGCCCATGTTATTTCTATGGAAATGAATTATCTCTGTACTTAAGAAATTTTAAAATATGGGTTTAAGATGGCCCATCAGTGCATTCCTATAAACGGGATATGTCCTAAAAATAATCAAAGATACTCCTTATTGGTTACTGCTTGCATCCTGGAATTAATGTTTCTTCATTTGGAGTTGGGAACTCACTCCCTGGCTGCTTGGGAGAGGTGACTGGGTTCCTCTGTGCTTGTGCCTGGCCACCGAGCAGCAGCGTACGGAAGCAGGCCGGCGCACTCCCGCTGAAGTGGGAGGTGGATTTAGGATAGCTGTGTGTGATGGTAAAGCACCGATACCTAATTGCTTGTGGATGTTGCATCACCCTTTTGATATTTTTAGAAGAAAGTGATTCCCTAGCCATTCGTTGTAAAGCAGCCACATTGGGAATAATTGGCTTTTTTGTTTATCAGAGTGGTCACGTGAGATGCGTTGCACAGGAACAGCCGCTGGGTCAGGCTAAAAGGTCTGTTTGGGTTAGTGTCTTGTTGCTGAGCGTGGATGCTGTATCGTGCAGGGGAAGAGTGTGCGAACAAGACAAGTATGTGGAGATGCTGGCAGCCGTGCAGTGTTCTGGGAAAGTGGCTGTGGCTGAGGGGCTCCTTGAGCCAGAGGAATGCCTTGGCGTTGTGCTTAATCGCGCTTCGCGGCTCTTTCTTCCAAAAATGTGCCCAGTTGCTTCTTTAACCCACGTGACACGGACAGTGTCCTGAGGTAAAGATTTCCACAGCGTAACCGTGTGTTTATGTTGAGCTGCCCCTCTGTAGTTTCATTTGATGCTGCGTTATTTGTGTACTAGAAGAGGCAGCCCTTCCCCGATCAGTTTCCTCACGTGGTCTCTGGTTTTAGAGACATCTGTTGTATCCATTAGCTGATAAAATCTTTTCCAGATTGAAAAGTCTTCCCATATTTTTTGTTTTGTTTTATGGAAGCTGCTCCATATCTTCTGTCACCCTTGGTTGAACTTCTCTGTACCTTTTCTAATTCTACTGTATGTCCTTTTTGAGGTGAGGAGGAAGAGGAGGAATGACCAGAAGGACCGCAGGATCTGGTTCATAAGTGGCAATAGCCAGTCTAGAATGCATTCCTGCGCACGTAACATTATTTTCCCCACATGCGTCACATAACACCCATTGGCATTGAGCTTAATCTGCAGTTTTGTTGCCCAGTCACTTGGCGTGGAGTTAGTTCTGCCAGCTCTCCAGTCAGCCTGACCTCTGCCACCACGAATAACAGACAACTAAAAGCGTTGCTTCTGTTGTCAGTATTGCACTGTTTTTCCAGGTAACTTGTGAGTGCATTGAACAGTACAGTTCCCTATGGGACCGATTACCTGCCTCCATTAAAAGAATCAGAAGTTTGTTGTGATCCTTTTTTAACCTCTTACAGTCAATTTCTGTCCGCATGAAGGTCCTCCTCCTTTATCGCACGACTGCGTAGTTTTTTAGCAGTCCCTGGTCAGGAGTTCTCTGGAACACATTTTGAGAGGCCTAGGTAGACTTTATAAATCAAATCTCTATCTGTGTGCTTGTTTATTGCTTTAGAGAAGTTGATCTAACGGGTTTGTGAAGCTGACTCTTCGACAACGTGTTGTAATTATCCTTCCATCCAAAAATTCTGTTGGATAGTTTCTGACGATTGCTTCAGAACATCTGCCGTAGCGATCTGTGGTTTGCTTGGTATTCCCTAGTAGATGCTGGCAGAACACTTCCACCTTTCCTACTGGGACAAAAGGTTGCTTGTTCCTCCAGCTGCTGCTCTCGAGTTCTGCTGGCTCTCCTGCTTTAGCCCCTGGTCCTGGAGGCTGCCGCGTTAGCGCCCGCTCCTATCCTGATCATCTGTTGGCCCTACAGACTCTCTGGCAGGCTTGCTGCTCATGGTATCTGAATTAGAATTTATTATTAGTTCTTATGCCTTTTTCCAGCTGTTCCTCAGACTTTTTTGACCTGCTGTATAATGTTCTTATACATAGTGTGCAAGAATTTTTCTACTTATTTTCCACATTTAGACATGTCTTCAACTCTTCACCAATTTTTTTGATATAAGAGGCGTTTCTTCTGAGCTTCCCATATAATATCTTTGGTAGCCTCTGTCATCTCCAAACATTTTGCTCTTCTAATTCCCCTTAAGTTTTTTTAAACTCTCCCTATCTCCCCTGGCTCCTCTCTCTCTCTCTTTTTTTTAAAAATGTAGTCTGCTTTTTTTTTCCTTTGCTGTTCTGCAAAGCATTGGGTTTTTATTTTGGACTCTTATTCCTGGAAAGACGTAACCTTAGCTGTCCAGTGAGATTTGCACATGAAGGCAGAGCCACTGTCCAAACCTGCTTCTTTGTGCTTTGCTTGCTGGGAGTTCTAAATACAGAGTTAATTCCAGTAATGCTTAGATCTGATCCCATTGGGGCGGTGCCACACATGAAGGGAATCAGACCTAATGCTGTCTAATCAGGTAACAGTAAAAAAAGATTTGAGCTATTATTATTTCTGTTGAACCTCTTAAGGAATAACAGTACAGCTCGGTTCAAATGCCCTGCCTTGGTGATATGTACAGAGAGCAGTGTAGTAAAGCCACGACGCCTGAGCTGGGCTTGGTGGATAAGGTACTAGCTGCAGAACTGACCGTGCAGCAAAACTGATGCTGGAAGAACCTTCAGCGGACTGAATAATAATGAATTGGTGCTGATCTTACTGATGGAGAGGTTCAGTGAAAAATATGTTGGATGGCAAGTTCTGAACTCAATAAACTCCTTGATAAAGTGAAGGAATCGAAGTGCCGCTTTACGGTTCAGTACATTCTTTGACAATATGTGGCCAAGTAGGTTTGAGACATCTTCAGAAGTCTTTTGGGAAAGGCTCTCTGACTACCGTTTGTTGAAGCTGCGCGTGTTCCTTGGCACGTTCCTTTGTCTGTTCCAAAACTGCTGGCAGTTTTTAATGATAGTGTTATAAATGTGGCTTCTGTTTATTTAAGTAAATGTTGAATTCTTGACTATAGAAAATAAGTTAAAAGCCAGACACTACAATCTGATTTGTCTCTTTTGCTTTCTTTCTACTTATCTCATCAGAGTAGGAGTTTGGTACCATCAGATGCCAAAGGCCTGGAAAAATAGAATGTTGTTGTTGCACTTTTAAAATTCAATTGTAGCTCATACATTGAAATTGTGGAAAAAAATCCAGCTTACCTAGAAATGCTCTGAATATTCCACTGAGAGGCAAAGCAGGGCTTTCTGGAGGCTGTACAGACCTTACCTGGCCAAGAGCTGACATGCTGCTTGGCATGGTCGTCCCAGTTTCACTAGAATGTGATTCGTAAATGAAGGGAAGGCTTGATGCATATCTTCCTAATATTTACAGTAGTAGCTCTTGAATTGTGATTCTTAGCTTTATATTTTGTGGTGGGTTTTAAAATGGCATCAGTATAATTTACTTCCCTTTTATAGATGGAAAAATGAATCCGAAGAGGACAAACCTTCTGTCCGAAATTTTGCTCAGCAGCTTAGTGCCAAAATTGAATTCAAGGATTCTCTCTGTATACCCTGCAGCTTTTCATCTCTAGATTAAACCTCCTTGCTAACTCTGCAGGTTTTCTATCATGTATCTCCATGTGTTGCCCTGTGTGGGAGGTATGCTAATAATATTTCTGAAATTGTAGTAAATGATGCAAAAACAAGCTAAAACCATATTCTAAGAGAAGCTGTTTCATACGATCTTGTTTCTTTCTGTGTAGTAAATAGCGGAGACTAGATCATTGCTAACAACAGTCAGGTTGGGCAAGAGCTCAGTGGTCAGGAAGAAAAGTTGGGAAATGTTTTCTTGTGTTTGGTAAGATGTCAATATACTTTACTTCCTCTGGCTGGACACAAAAAGAGGAGTAAACTTTGAAGTTGTGTGTTTTGTTTTTTTTTTCTAAATTTGGGTACTCTTTATTTTTGTAGCAAATCTGTTGTTTTATGGTTCTTCCCATGGAACATCCTGTCACTTCAACCATACCAATAAGATGTTGCCTAATGCTCTTTGCAATAGTCCTTATTTTAGGAATAACAAAAGGACATTTAAAAGAAAATAGATTCAATGAATTGCTGTTCTTCAGCAGGAGTTTAGTTGAGGTTCTCCTCTTGTGGCATAAAAGTCCAAAAGATGTACTGAAAATGGGTGTGGAAGCTTATTTTGAATGTCGGTCCCTTTTTTAGTAGCTGATTATATTGTCTGGGATATTATGATTATTTGTCCGAGTAGTTTCTTTTTAAAACCTGGTTTAAAAACTCAGTTCAATCTTCTAAATACTGTTTTGGCTGTATATGGGGAGTGGAGGGAATGTAGTCTGAAATTAAATTTATTGAAGAGTTTCTGCTTTCTGGGTATAAGAAGTAGCCTTCTATGAAGAATACCCAACAGAAAATATGGGCTGTTCTGGAGCCTTGTGTCTCAGCGGGCTGTGTCAGGATTAACCCGTTCAAGCCACCAGCCGTCAGGAGGTTAGTGCATTGGTCAAGACTTTCCCATAGGAAGCATTCTATTCCCCGTGACCTCTGTGTCCTCTCACAGTACAAAGCACGTTATTCTTCTCATGGGAACGCAAACGGAGAATAGGAACTCGGTGTTAGAGCTGATTGTGTAGTGCTTCTATGAAGGAGGTTAGTGTCTTGAGCATATTTCTTGCTTTCCCATCTCTGAAGTCTTCAGAAGTGCTTCATCCCTGGCCCTCATTGGAGGAGAATTCATGCTTGGTCAGTGAGACGTGCTGAAGGGTGGGAGAAGCTGGTTCCCGTGGTGTGTTCTCCTCTTCCTTCCCCTTCTGCTGATACAGGAATGTTTCAGGCTGGGATCTGAGAGCTCCGGCAGCACCTGGCACCAGTCATTTTACTGAAGGGATCAAAACGGTGGCAGCTTCTAACATCTCAAGGAAACGAACTGCCTCTACAGTCCAACAGAGGGCAAGAAAATCTGTTTGTTTTTCTTTGGTTTGTGAACGATCTAAGCTCTGGCCGTCTGTGCATCTTGGCTGGCAGGAGCAGGGTGCAGGGGAACTTTGGGATTTCGGTTGTTTTTAGGGGGATGTTTGTGGTGCCAAGTTTTGGGCATTGAAGTGAAACAAGATCCATAGTGAGGACTGATGAGAGATCAGAGAGACCTTTGCAGGTTGCGTGCAGACTAAAAATCAGGCAGTAAGCTCTGTGTCAGTGATCACTTCTGCTTTTCTGCTTTGTGTGTCCTGGGTATAGCCCAGGAATGCATGAAATACCCGTAGCCATGTGCGTGTGAATGCGTCCCTGTAAGATGTATAAGTGCTGCTGCGTGAAGGAGGTGGCACAAGGATGCGAAAGAGGTGTTGTCCTCGGTGGGCACTCTGTTCTGTGGCTCAAGATCTTAACTGGACCCCAAATCATTTTTTTTTCTCACTTGCCAGTACAGTTTTGAAGCAGCCTGGCTAACTTTGTCTCAAGCAGCACCAGTCCTGCTGTCTCCTTATTTTGTGGTAACTTTGAAGATAGAAGCTTAACACCGACACCTCTAGGGATGTCGGAAGATGCTTGGGAGGCCTGTGCTGGATCAAGGGACGCGTAGCAGATGCCTGCGGCCCTGGGAGGGCGAATTGTTGCTAATTGCCCTATGCCCGCCTTGCCCTCAGGCGCTGAGAGAACAGCAGTCGCAGCGATCCGCTCTGTTGGCAACAGCGGACAGCAACTGAGTGACCTTTAAATCTCAATTTCAACTAAACTCTTCTTTCCCCTTCCTTCCTCCCCCTTCCTTCCCCACATACACTGCCGTGGCAGGAAAGCTTCTGAAATCCTGCATCTGGTCCGAGGCTGACGCAGCGATGTGCTGTTCCCCTCGTGAAGAACGGGTACCTCGAAGAGACAGGTCGTGCGCTGGGACGTCGGGTCCCAGTGGGGATGCTGCAGCTGCTGGGATGGGGCCTGGGGGGACAGAGGACCATGGATCTGGTCCTGCATTCCCAAGCTTGGTGTTTTAAATAGTAATTGCTAGGTGAAAATTCATGTTAAATTTCAGGTGTAGGACTCTGCTATAGGCAACGAGATGGAGTAAAATATTTTATGTATTGAAAGGAAAGAGAAGTTACTACAGAACAGTGATTTCCCCCCCCC
>VXAL01007657.1:0-57754 GCA_013399475.1 Chauna torquata | reverse complement strand
CCATAAATAACCCAACAGTATGTTTTCATAACTGCCTAATGCTAAGGCGTGATTCAGAGAAGCTTTTTTGGAAAACCTAAATGTTGAATATATTTAAAAACAACAGGTTACTGTTTGTAATGAAGGAAAATGCTTTCACATGCTTGACAGTTTTGCCTCTAAGCACGCTGTGGGCTAGTGTTGTCTGAGCTGCTGCTGTTTACATGTGAGATAGCTGCCTTTCGGTACTAAAGGAAGGTTTTCTGTGAAGGCTGTAAAATGCTTTCAGGCAGAAATGTGGAGTTTGGAACGTGTAACTATTGTTAAGTGAGACAGAAGCTTTTGGGAAACACAGCATCACCCAGCATCTGTTAGCTTGAGTTTATTCTTCCTGCAAGAAGAAATTCTTCATCTCTTCCTTTGCCAGTCAGTCTTACAAAGTCTTGCTTTTTGTAAGAATTCACAGCAGAGGCAGCAAACTAGAGCAGTAGTAGGAGTTCTCCAAGCACATATAACTGTTCCAGCACCCATAGTACTATGGGATAGCAAGCTCTTTCCTCTCCTATTTGAGGCACGGTTTAGTATCGGCTTAGTCTGGACTCTTGGTCATATCCTCATGTAGTAAAGAAATACAAGAGGCTGTTCTGGTTCTGTGTGTCACAACCTCACGTGCTGGTAGGGATGAGAAACTGTCTGTGCCCAGAGATCTTTCACTGCATTTCGTAATCTTAAACCTCAGTGAATAATCTTAAACCTTGGTGAAGCTTGTAGAACTGCGCGGTGGGCTACCAGAAGCGTCGCGTTAGGGCTGGTTAGCTGTGCGCTTAATGAACAGTGTGTGAAGCGGCAGTGCTGGCCTGTCTCTGCGGGGTGTGCAGGGCGGCTGACCGGCGGAGAACACTGCGGCGTGTGCCCGGCTCCTGAGCGTGGTCAGGTGCGGGGACTGCTTGCCCAGGGAGGCTGTGGAGCCTCCATCTGTGGAGGCACTCGACACCTGACAGCCTACTCCAGGTGGCCCTGCTTGAGCTGGGGCTTGGGCCGGGTGATCTCCAGCGGTGCCTCCAGCCTCGGCCATTCTGTGCTCCTGTGAAACCCTCTGGCTCCAGCTGCAGCATGGCTTCGTTATCTGGTGCTGAGCTGGCCCGCTGAATGTTTTTTAGATGCTCTGCCCCAAACTCCTCATCAGAGAAAGGCTTTGAAAGTAGAACGTGAATCATGTCTGCTCGGCTTTCAGACAGGTGGGAATGCAAGAGCCTGACCCACTGTTGGCTAGCTAGAAGTTATGGCAAGCCAGACTTGGTTTTTACAAGGGATTTGGATGATGAGCTTCTGTGCTGGTGTACGCCGAGGGAAAGGCAGGAAAGGCTGATAAAGCTGGGAGTGGTAGGACGCAGTGCTGTTGTACGCTGATGCTGGTATTTAATTCAGGTTGAAAAGTTGCTTCGTCTTGTGAAGGTAGTCAGCATGGAGTGTATTATGAATTAAAGTGGTATATAACAAAACACGCTTTTTAAATGGGACAACGCCGGCTTGAAAAAAGCATATCTTGGGGCTCTAAGAGCATGGGCATTTAGTATTCTCTCTGCCTGTCTTGCACTGTGAATGAATAGCAAATAAATGATTTTGCTTTTTCTTGATGAGATGGTAGAAGCCCTCCTTCTGGACTTGCAGTGTTATGTACAAGAAGAGGTTTTGGCTGCTTGAGAAACTCATTTGCCATGTGTCAGAGGGTGTTGTACACCAGAAGAAAATATGATGATGTAGTGCGTCATGCGGTGTCTCAGAAAAAAGTTTCACTCTTTGGTCATATTTCCCTTGCCCTCAGTGGGTGGGGGAAACAACATCCCAGCTGAGAAGCACTCTGGTTTTCTGACCTGCAGTGGTGAGGCTGTCTGAAAACCTTGCCTGGAGAAGTTAGCCCAGCTCCTGCGGGCACAGGAGTGAGGAACGCCGGCGGGCAGTGGAGGAAGATGCTGCGGCATATCTGTACTCACCCAGCTCACGACCTGAGGAGTTCCAGTCTATTGTGAGCGCTGGATGCTAGCACCAAATTTGCTTAAAAACAAACAAACAAAACAAAAATACCCTGCAAAATAAAAGTTTGCTAAAATATTCTTTTTTGGCTGACCTAGTGACTTACGCGGTGTTATTCTGTGGTGGCATAAGACCATTGCCTGTTCGTTTAGTAGCAGGGGACTACCGAAGACTTTCAGGACGTGATACGGCACCTTCTCACCGGCTGAGCTGTGGTACTGCTTATAGGTGCACATCGGTAGCACCCCGATTGCAAAGCGTACGTATTCCCTCACACGGAATCTGCTGTATTTTGTAGCAAGTTAACAGTTAGACTGTGGTAGTCTGATTGTTCTGGCAATTGCTTTTTCTCCTCTGCGTAACACAAAAATGGGGGGAAAAGATTCTGTTTACAAGGTAATTAGTTCACTCTTCTGCAGCTATCCAGGTGTGGTGAACTCCCTGCACTCTGAATTCCATTCGCTCCCTGTGAAGCGGCTGCAGCAGCACTGAATTTTCATTTTGTGACAAACTCATAGCCTTAGCGTCGTGTGGCATCTCGTACGAAACGTTTGCAAGGATGCACTGGAAAGTCCGTTTGTCACGGCATGCGTGAGTGACCTGGGAGCCGGCTGTCCTGCCAGGCGCGTGCTCACCCTGCAGGCTCCCGATCCTCCCGGCCCCAACCAGCCCCGTTACAGGTGCCACGGGAGGACCGGGGGAAATCACACTCGTGTGTGGCTGCATCTGTTAATCCTGGCTGTAGTAATGTTTCACCCTTGTGTAAGAGAAAGGAATGGCTGGAGAGTCTAAGCAATTGCCTGACCTGTAATTTAGTCTGGAAATTAAGAAACTTTGGAAATTAAGGACACTAAAAGCTAAACCTTGCTCTTTAGAGCCTGCTGTTTGCTTTTGTTTCCTATCATACATCTGACCTTCACTGTATACCTATCTTTTTTATACCTGAAGTGGACAAGGCGTACGACATACCGTGTTGCAAGGTTATAAGGAAACATCCTGAAGTCTGCTTGTTTCCATTCAAACTTTCTTGGCTTTGCAGTCATGCAGGAAAAAAAAAGAAAAAAAAAAACTACTCTGAGCAGGTTCTATTTTACCATCTGCCCTAAAATCAGAGGTTTTATTTTGAGCTACCTAATCTCTGTTTGCAAAAGTGGCTTTGAGTAGGAACTGTTCCTGCCTTTAACTTTTTATGAGCACTGTTGTAGCGTAAAGCTAATAAAGATTTCAAAATTGAATATGCAACCCCCAAAAAACTAATAAGCAAATGTTAGCTTTGGAACACTTCTTAATGCTGATGTTTCACATCAGGTGAAGCAAATAAATACTAAATTTTCCTCTTTGCATTTAGTAGAAGCTGTTCCCAGCGCAATGCTAATAACCAGTACCGCTGTTAGACGATGAGGCTGGTCACGATGCAGGTATGTGTTGGTCCCAAGTTACTTGTGGAACAGGGATCAGAAGGGACGGTCCAGTCCTGACAGCCAGCCCTACAGCGAGATCAGGATTGCTCAGACACTCATTTTTGGGCTGTAACACCCAAGTCTTTCCGGATACCCAGGTTGCTGGTTAGGTACAGGGAGGAACTCACTGCGACTTGCTCTAGAGACCTGTTCATCACAAGTGGTGGTTTATTTACATTCTGAGGTAGAAGTAGAGAATCAAATGCCACATTCGAAGTGTGGGAACAAAGCCAGGACGGTGCTTGCACAGCGCACGAGGAAGCCGGTTTGAGGGGTCTGTCTCGGCTGCCTGCAGCAGCTGGAGAAGTGGCAGCGCAGCTTTGCCAGCGCAGGGCCCGTCTCACCCGGCTTGTTCCGAGTGCTGCCTGGTAATGCTGTCTCGTGGTGACAAGAATTCTTCATGTTTGACCTGTGCTTCATGGCGCACACGTTGTGCGTGGTCACTTGCATTTTTAAGTTGTCTAAACTTGTTTTTATTTTTTCTGCCTTCCCCCTTCTGTGACTGGTGAGTGCTTGAAACTTTTTTTTTCTTCCGGTACTTGCATTTGCAGTATGCAGAAACTTTGTTACTAATGTAAATGGGGCTGATTTGATTTGAAGCTTTTTTCTTTTTTTTTGCCTTCCCCCTTTCTGCTTGGTTAAACTTGGCCATCAGGTTAATTTGTGTCCTGTCATAATAGATCAGATCTTCTGTTGTGACAGGACAACCATGGAGCACAGGTGCTGAAAACCAGTGGAAGTTTTGCTTTTAAGGACTCCTTAATGTTTGTTTTTTTTGTCTTCTGTCTTTAGACTGGGGAGATAATCCCTTTATGTGAGCCCCAACATAATGCTTTCTAGCTCTAGCAAGACTCATGTTGGGAAAAAGTCACCAGTGAGATAAAGTTCAGAATATTTCAGTTCCAATTTACTTTTTTGCAATTTCCTTTCCAATTCTAGTAACACAGACTGAGCTTTTAGTTCAGTGACTGCTGTATGTTCCACAGGTATTTTTGATTGTTATTTTCATGGGTCTGTTCTGAGTAGTAGGCGTGTGTATGCAGGGATTTTCTGTGTCGTTTCCCGCTCTATGAACAGCTCTGGAAGATGGTTTTGTTACTGAATTTTTAAATTAAAATTTGTTTATTTTGTTCACTATCTCCTGAGCTCAAGAATTAAAAGTGAAGAAGAAAAATCTGCATTTGCCTTGGACTTGATTTGAACAGGTCATATTTGTTACTGGACCAAAACAAGCTAACAGGTTAAAACTGAGCTTTTCTTGATGTAACCTCTCAAACTTCTAAGTGTGTCCTTATATGCCATGTGTCTGTCCCCTTTGAGGGGGGTGCCAGATGGTTGGTGTTGTCTAAGTATATGCCAAAACCGATATTCAGCATGAGTGTGATGTGCAACGTTTTGGCTGGTTTGCCAGCCTCACCTTTCCATTGCAAGGTCTCCAGGCAGCCATAGCGTGCTTCTCTTCCCTCCCCTCTTCCAAATCCAGCAGCGTTCAAGCTGGTGCGGGACTGGAGGCAAACTGCAGTTGCCTACGACTAAGAAAGAGATATTGATCCTTCTGGCAAGATTTAGTGCCTTGCTAAAAGATATTAGCAAAAATATTTATCCAGGTTTTCCATTTGGTCATTAGGCCAATATACTGGTACTTCTGTTGCTAAAAATCTGATCATTTTTAGTTGCGTTTCTGGGGAAAAAATAGGTAGATCATTTGTAAAGTGGTCTTGTGGGCATTAACTAGAATTTCATCTGAAATTAAAAGCATAATGGTTGTATGTAGGGTTTGTCTTCCCCAGTATGTGCTCTCATATAGCTGAGAGTGAATGCTGAGGAGAATATAAAAAAGAGCACCTGTGGTACCTGCTCCAGCTTTTGAGTATTTGAAGCTTACAGAATTTCTAAGCCAGATGTATATAAATAGCCCTTAATGGATTCCCTGCCTGCGAACCTACCCAGCCTTTTCTCTAGTGTTCTTTCCATTCAGGATGGCGAAGGTGGGGAGTTCAAAATGCTGAGTGACTAGAAGGTTTTAACAGGGTAGCCTATATTTAGGTCTTGTATTGAATTATCTGGAGCAATCATGAATGGCATCTTCCTGTGGACAAAGTGACTTATTTCATATGCGCTGTGTCTCTTACTGTCCCAGTCTTACTCTGAAGAAGCCAGGAGAAATGTCATTATTTCCTCTCAGATAAAAATATAAAACCCTTAGATAATCCTAGCTTTGAACTGTATAAAAATCTGTCTTGCATTCAAGTCTTTCACTTCTGAGTGCACTGTTGTGAACCACATGCTTTGCATTTAGCCTGATTTAAAAAAGAAAAATAGAGTATAGGTTTCTTCTGCTCCATCTTTCTAGAAATCTGGTTTGTGCTTTAGTAACCTTTTGTTAGGGCTTTTTATATTCTATTTGATTTACAAAATATAAAATAGCAAGTTAAAGTTGGCCAGTTCTGACATCTCCAGTTCAGTGTGCACTTAGTAAGCAGCCTAGGTGTAGGGTCTTAGAGTCGAGTCAAAGTATGTTTTGACAAGAAGCATCTGCATTAGTTTATTTTACTGTGTAGCGTACTCTGGCTTAATCTTCTGAACTGTGGCTACTTGTGCTTCCCCCCTCCTTCCCTGAGCAAAAATAACTTTCCTTAGATTGTCTTGGCTGTAAAGCCTGTTCTAATCTCTTTCAGTTGTTACTGGCGTGTTGCTAACGGTTCAAGCCCTCGAACTGAAAGTGCTCCAGTCAGTGCCCAAGAGCACTTCCCTTAAGAGCGCATTGCTGACGAGTAGCCTCGTCCTTCTTTTCTAATTGGCATTTTGGCACCTCTTCGGAGCGCTGCTTAGTTCTTTTACTGCTGAGCTCCTTTTCTTCCTTCCTTTCAGATGGTTTGGTTCCTGGTCTGTTCCTGCGTGTTTTCTCTGACCAGCAGCTCATGGCAGCTGTGCCTGACGTCTGTGCAGCTGGTGTTCCTTCTCTGCTTATATTTTCTGCCCTTTCTACTCCTAGGCAAAAAACAATACTTTGACCAAATTGCCTGTAGGCTTATAGTAAGTGCTGCATGTGCGGTGTCTGTCTTCTCTCTTTCTTCTGAGGAGGCGCAAAGCTGAAAGCCTTTCTAAAGCAAGTTGGTAATGTTTGTTTTCATTTTTTTTTTTCTCATGAGCTTTTTTTGTAATTTCTAGGTGGATACAGTGCCTTTGAAGCGTTGCACATGCTGGAATTGCCTGACCCCCTGATGTATCCCGGGATGGCAGCTAGGTGACGACAGTTGAGGATGACCCTGACTGAAAAACTGCGCGAGAGGATATCGCGGGCCTTCTATAACCACGGGCTGCTGTGCGCTTCCTACCCCATTCCCATCATCCTCTTCACTGGCCTCTGTATTTTGGCGTGCTGGTAAGTCATGCAAAGTTCTGCTTGTCCCAGGCTGCTGCTGGGTTCTGTGCTGCTGCTTTGTGGAGTTTTCATTGCCACTCTGCAAACGCACTCAGGTTTCCCTGTCTTGTGGGCTATCTCAGAAGTCTTTTTAAAACACAGATTTTTGTCGCCTTTTTATGTGGGACAAAAGAAAAGACAGGGAGTGAAGTATCTTCCTGTGGTTTAATAAGTAAATAGTAAAAACTAATTGAGTAAGTGAAATAAGTAAATCAGTAAATAAAAGTAATCCCCAAATACCTGGTGGTAAGACTTCAAAATCATAAATTGAAAATGACGGGAAAGAAAGTTGGTCTTTCTCTCCATACTTGCGTATTCTAGTTTCCCGGAAGCTTGTACTCTTCTTTTTTAGCCCTTGTCTTGGCCTGAACGTATTGTTTGTTCTCGTAAATTCTCTACTTTCCTTGTGGACTAAGGTTTGAATACAAGTTGTCGTTAAATACATTTTCACAATCAGAAACATTACGCTTCTTGTAGTCATTTCCAGTGAGGCAATGGAAATAGCTGCTGGAGCTGTGAAAACTTCTTTGCTCAGATTAGCACAGAGACGCATGCACGCATACTGACTCTGTGGTTTTAAGTCTAAGCATCTTGTCTCATCTGGTCGAAATAAGCTGCATGTGGTGGTGTCCTCTGCTTTTAGAAGAGCTCCACCTGTGTTGATATAGATATGACAATTTTTTCTTTGAGCATTGCTGAGGATGACAGACTTTTTTGAACACATCTATTGTAAAAGATTATTGAAGTGATTGTTTTCATGCGTGGAAAACCCATGCGATTGCTTCTCATGCCTATGACTCTTGAAGGTTGTGAGCAGCAGTAGAGGCAGCAGCAACAGAGCCATTGCTCTCCTGATTTTTGCACTGCTTTGTACGATTTCTTGTAACTGTTAATGATGAAGTTTTATTTTCAGATCTTTTGTTATGCAGAAATATGAAGCTTTTACAAGGTCAAAGCGAGTGGATTCTTCGTTCTTTTGTTGATATGGTTGCAAGTAACGTCGCTGCCTTTTGACTTCAGCTTTGTTGGATGCTGCTTTCACATGTTAGGACTGCATTAGCCAAAATGGAGTTCCCTGAGTCCTGAATTGCCACGCCACAGCGCTCTTGCTTGCTTATTGCTTCTTCAGAGCTTCCAGTGGTATTAGGCTCCTATTTTCAGTTATCTTTCAGGTGCCGTTGCTGGGGGTAAATGCAGGAATGCAAGATGACTGCTTCAGTATAAAATGTTTATCCATACACATATTGCAGTCTTGGAGGGATCAAAATAAAAGCTGCATGCTTACTGCCTTTCCTAAATTTCAGACTTCCCTGATGGGAGGAAATCTGATCTAGGACTGCCAGCATCTGTCCTCATTCTGCTAGGGAACTTTGTGCCCACTAGGTCAGAACTTGCATCTGTCCTCTCTGGTATTATGTTCAGAGCAATATGAATCACGGTGTCTCACACTAAGTTCCTGAAGCTTCAAATGAGGTCCTCTTAGGCAGATTAGCTTCTCATAATTGCGTACTTGTGGAAGCGTCTACATTTCTCAGTGCTGGTATCTGAGGATTCTACAATTATTGGTTACCTTTAGATCGCAGAAACTTGTTTAAGACATCATCAAACACAGTCAATAGTGTATGTTTTCTTTAATGAGTGTCAGTAACTCATTTAAAAAAAAAAAAAAGGCAAAAAATGGCCCTAGGAGGTACAGGGTTTTGAAAAATACTATGACACCCTTTGAGAGCAGGAGTGCCCTGACAAAAACATGGAAGTGCAGCATGGCTAAAGTTCTCCTTTTCTAGAAACAATTCTTGAGGATGTTTCAGTTCCTGTTCAAAGCTGCTCTGTATTAACTGGTGTTAACCAGGTGTTAATTCTGGCTTGAGAAGTAGCAGTGCTAACTAGGCCCAAGCTATTCCGGAGTGCAGCCCTTCTACACTTGAGCATTTCAATGTGATAAGGTTGAACTCTTACAGGATATCTGTCAACAGGGTTCTCTGGGATGCTGGAAATTTAGTTTTGGGCTGAGGTCTTCAGGTCTTCCTTTTAGTTTGAAGCTGAGGCCTGACGTATTCATTATTGACCAGAACGGTGGGGTTGCAGCCTCAGCAAGTTTGCAGATGATACAAACTTCATATATCATGAACTGGAAAATTGAATGAAAACCAGAGAGTGGCTGCACTGCTGGACAAGTGGACAGGGAGGAACCTTGTGAAGATCAACGAAAGGAAATGCAAAGTCCAGCACCTGGGGAAGGATAACCCCATGCGGCTGTGCAGACTGGGGGTCAACGCTCTGGAAAGCAGCTTGGCAGAAAAGGCCCTGAGGGTCCTGATGGGCACCAACGTGACCATGAGCCAGCGGTGTGTCCTTGTGGCAAAGGTGGCCACCAGCCTCCTGGGCTGTGTTGAGGAGCGTTGCAGCAGGTGGAGGGAGGGGATCCTGCCCCTTTGCTCAGCGCTGGGGAGGCCACCCCTGGAGTGCTGGTTCCAGGGTTGGGCTTTCCAGTACCAGAGAGACCTCGACATGCTGGAGAGAGTCCAGCATGGGGCCAGGAAGATGCCGAAGGGCCTGGAGCCCCCCTGCTGTGAGGAGAGGCTGAGAGAGCGGGGGCTGGTCAGCCTGGAGAAGAGGAGGCTCCGGGGGATCCCACCCGGGCCCACCCGTGCCCGCAGGGAGGTGCAGAGAGGACGGGGCCGGGCTCTCCCCAGCGGTGCCCGGTGCCAGGAGCAGAGGCCCCGGGCACAAACTGGAGCACAGGGAATTCTGTTGAAAGATACGAAAACACTTCTTACTGGGTGGGTGTTTAACCATGGGAGCAGGTATCCCAGAGAGGCAGTGGGGTCTCCCCCTTGGAGATCTCCAAAAGCTGCCTGGACGTGGCCCTAAGCCCCCTGCTGAGGCTGAGCCTACTTGAGCAGCTCTAGCGTAGCTGAGCTCCAGAGCTGCTGACTGACCTCAGCTCTCTGGGATTCTGTCTGTGTGCTTTTTAGGCTATGAAGCTTATAAAGTAGCCATGGAATGCAAAATGATTAATGGGAGTTGTTTTCAAGCTCCCTTATGATTTTCTCCAATGTAAGAGCTGTGTTGATTTATCAAGGTGTTTGAGTGCTACTCCCCTGCCACGCTTCCTTCCTGTTAAGTCGTCATCTGTATTTTCAGACTAAAAGAGGAAGTGGTGCTGACGGGAACACGCATCCTCACTATCAAGTGATTTGAGGGTAACTCCTGTTTTCTGGGGACTAGGTAACTTTGCAGTTGCAGTCCACGTATTGTTTCTGCATTTAAAAAGAGAAATAAAACTTACTGTCTCCACTTACAATACAATGAAGTGATGTTGCCAACTATATTGTATTTCAGGTTCCTTGACTCGTACTAGAACGTGTGTTCTTGCCAGAGCTCTAATTCAGGGGCTGCTCTCTTCAGTGAGCATTTCATAAATAGAAGTATGAGAGATGTCTCCTCCTTGCTTGCTCTGTGTGGAGTAATCTGATGTTTGTGGTGTGTGGCTGCACACAGTTGTTAGCTCTGTGGCTAGCACAACTATAGCTGCTGAAAGGCCATTCCCTAGCAAATGGGTAGGGACTACGAGGGTATAAACCTGGAGCAAGATGTTCAGTAGCTTTTCAGATTGTACTGCACTAGAATCCTTCTAAGCAAGTTATTTTCATGAGATACAATGAAATTTTTTTTTTTTGGAGGGGCGGGATGCCAAGGCCAAAGGCAGGTCTATAATTTCTTAATCAGGATGCCTGATTATCTGAAATAGTACAAAATAATGGGAAAACAGAAGTGATCAGCAGTCACCTCAGTGACTGGCTATGTGTGGGGAAGGGCAGGAAAATTCAGAAGTATTGTAATAATCAGGAAGACGAGGTTTTAGCTAATGTACTAACTCACTTCAGGCTGAAGTTGTCTTGGACCTTTGTGTGGTGTGCATTTCACGCATTGCATGCTGACCCTGTTATTCTGCTCTTCACTAGGCACCTGCTGCAAGAAATAGGCTGCTGGGCCAGAAGGTCCTTTGGTCTGCCCAGCACAGCTAGCTGTATGTACATTTGTTTCAAACTATGTCCATCCAAATAGCCTTTCCAGAATGCCAAAATGGCAGCAGCTATTGCGCATGTTCAGCGCGTAGTGTGGTTGTGCTGGCTGTAAGAGACATTGCAGACTGACTTACAGGAGTTGGTGGATGGTCGCTTCCTGTGGAAGCTTTCTGTTGGGTGGGATGAGGAACTTGCTGATGGCCACAGTGTCATCTGCATTTTTTTCTTCTGCAGTCTTATTGTGAGGGCTCTGAGTAATGGCCTTTGGCACCAACTTAATGCTGGAATTTGATTTGTGTCCTTCAGAAATGTTGCATTTTCTTAGGACAAATCTCACTGATTCATCTCATCCACCTCACTGCAAAAAATTAGAAATGTGCTGAAATTTGGAGAAGGAAGCTGGCAGAGAAAAGCAAGGCCCAGCTTCAACATAGAAGCTCGCTTCGGCAATGCTTTGGTCCAATATGGCTGTTAAGAGACCTCAGCACTGTTTGCAGAACAATGCAGATTAGTGTCCAAATCAAGTATGGACCAATTGAGCTGTAAGAACTGGAAGTCTTTCTAATGAGGAAAGATGATGCACGAGTGAAGTGATGCGGTGGTTTTCATTCTGACTTTTATCAACAAGCAAGGAGGTATAACATCCTTGGTCTTGCTAAGAACATTAGTCCCTGTCCCTGAAGAAGTATGTGGAAAAAGAAGGTGGTAGAGCATAAAGGAAACATCCTGTGTCCTTCAGTCTTAAACATGGTTATATAGCCATGAAACAATGCTTAAAATATAGCATATTGTTAAAGTAAGGAGGGGTGGATCCTGCATCCTGAAATCTTGAAAGGGAGAGAGGTGAAACCTCTCTTCTTCTTCTTCTGCACCTCTATGCACCTATACTTGAGGAGAGTTTTTAAAATTCTACCACAAAAGAAATTAACTCAGTTGTTCTCACTTTCCTCCACAGCGCATCAGTAAAACAAGCCCATCTTTGTGTTCAAATATCCAGCTAACTCTTTTAAAAACTGAAGTAAACCACAAGGCCCCCAATTACAGAAGCACAGAACCATAGAATAGTTTAGGTTGGAATGAACCTCTGGGTCCCTCGGGTCCCATCCTGCTCCAGCAGCACCCAGAGCTGGTGCCCAGCACCACGTCCAGGCGGCTTTTGGAGATCTCCAAGGGGGAGACCCCACAGCCTCTCCGGGCAGCCTGTGCCGGGGCTCCGGCACCCGCACAGCACAGGAGTGCTGCCTGGTGCCTGGGGGCAGCCTCCTGTGCTCCAGTTTGTGCCCGGGGCCTCTGTTCCTGGCACCAGGCACCGCTGGGGAGAGCCCGGCCCCGTCCTCTCTGCACCTCCCTGCAGGCACTGGTGGGCACGGGTGGGATCCCCCGGAGCCTCCTCTTCTCCAGGCTGAGCAGCCCCCGCTCTCTCCCCACAGCAGGGGGGCTCCAGGCCCTTCGGCATCTTCCTGGCCCCACGCTGGACTCTCCCCAGTAGGGACAGGTCTCTCTTGTACTGAGGCAGCCAGAACTGGACCCAGCACTTCTGGTGTGGCCTCCCCAGCGCTGAGCAAAGGGGCAGGATCCCCTCCCTCCACCTGCTTCCAATTCTTTATAGTTCTCCTGGTTGAACTTCATCCAGCATCAGTTCTGGTTCTTAATCATGTGACAACAGTTAACATGTGAGTGTTTCTCCTGTTAGGGTCAGGTAGCACAGTCACTATGAAATAAGTCAGAGATTTTTTGAAAGTATTCTGGTGAGGCTGCACCTGGAATACTGTGTCCAGTTCTGGGCTCCTCAGTACAAGAGAGACCTGTTGCTACTGGGGAGAGTCCAGCGTGGGGCCAGGAAGATGCCGAAGGGCCTGGAGCCCCCCTGCTGTGGGGAGAGAGCGGGGGCTGCTCAGCCTGGAGAAGAGGAGGCTCCGGGGGATCCCACCCGTGCCCACCAGTGCCTGCAGGGAGGTGCAGAGAGGACGGGGCCGGGCTCTCCCCAGCGGTGCCCGGTGCCAGGAGCAGAGGCCCCGGGCACAAACTGGAGCACAGGAGGCTGCCCCCGGGCACCAGGCAGCACTCCTGTGCTGTGCGGGTGCCGGAGCCCCGGCACAGGCTGCCCGGAGAGGCTGTGGGGTCTCCCCCTTGGAGATCTCCAAAAGCCGCCTGGACGTGGAGCATACACACACGCATACGCACACACTTCTAAAAGCATTTTAGAGTCTTACAGGCTTACACTATCCTGTGTGGTAACCAGAGGAGCTGAGATGCTGACAGCTTCATGTTCGAAATCCACAGAGAATACAGCCTCCTGTGGGAGCGCATGATGAAATGAGAGGCAAGTTCTGTGTACGAGTCCTCTCTTTGCTTCTCAGAAAAAGGAAACTGGCAGCATAGAGCAGGGAGAATGTTTACTTCTGCTGCTCAGATTTTTGAGGGCCCTGTCGGTAGGAAACTGCAAAACAAACAATTTATTCAGAAACAGGTATTGTTTACGCACTTAGTAAGGCTAAAGAGGGAACTGTTGCTGCCAAATATCTGGCCTCCTCTACCCAATGGCAGGACCCTTTTTATCAAATTTCGGATAGCTCATTAGCAATGGGTCTTCAGGTTGTTCTGACTTTGTGATAGTTGGTTTAGGCCTGAAACAGTAAAAGCTTGTTCTGCAGTGTGCAAAATGGAGGTGGTAGCTATTTTAGGGCAGTGCATCTCCGCCCTCTGTTATCTAAGACCTGGCAGCTCTACTTTCCTTCATGTTCACCAGCAGAAGTCTATTTGGGGGTGGTGGTGATCTCCACTTTGATTCTGTGAAGGAGGAATATGCAATTGTAGGGTTTGCAGTTCTGTTGCATTGCCAGCTGCCTCAGGCTGACCTGGCAGTTCTCCATCTTGGCCCTCTGAGCTGTCTTGAAAATATGTAAAGTAGTTGGATGAACATTTTTGCTTGAATCCACCTTGTGCTTGGTAACTAAAAAGTGCTCTTGCTTGAATTCAGCAATACTAACTTGTAGATGATCTATTTTTCTTCTCTTTTGGACCTGTGGAGGGTTGTCAGGGTGCACTGTTACATGAACATCTAAAAAGAACCTTTCTCAAAACCACTGTTTCCTTTTGAACTTCCCTATGACCTGTTTTAGATCTTACTTTTTCCCCCCTCCTTTCTCTCTCTCCTATCCATTCTGGTATTCACCTCTTTCCCTGATGGTGAGAAAAAAAAAATCTCTAACAGAGAAATGTGAGGAGAATCAAACCTGAATGCCAGAAATCACCATTCTGTAATTCGCTTGGAGCAGTTCTCGCGTTTGGTAAGAAATGCACATGGAAATGACTTAGGCTTGTCACGTCTCGCTATCCTTGCAATGTTTAGCGGCTGTAGGAACCCAGGATGCTTCTGACAACTCAGCAGTAGCTCTTTGTCGGTTGGTTTGCTTGTTTTTAAGTATCTCTTAAAAGATGCTCTAACATTTGATGTCTGAAATAGTAGGTCTAGTGAATTTCTTGATATCACTGTGTTATTTTTTACTTTTTTTTGTTTGCTGCGAGTCTGTCTCTCAGGTGTCACTGACTAGATCAGCTGATATCACATGGCCATACGAGGCTAAGAAATTCAAGAACTGATGTTTTAACGTCTTACTGAAACACCTTGCAGTAGGTATATGCTAGAATGCATACCTTCTTTCACCAGACATCAAAACCTTCCATAAACATGAATCCTCAGATATCACTGATATGAGTAAATACATGCTCTCCTTCCCTTACCGGGGACATTTATTTATGTTGTAGTTTGCTCAGGAGGAGGGAGCTTTTGGTGCAAGTCCCAGCAGTAAGACTTGTTCCTGAGCTCTGCTGCAAAACAGTACAGTGAGCAACCTGTACTATCTAGATCACGTTGCGATAAGGACTAGAGGAGCTAAGCATAGGCACGTACAGACACCAGGAGCTGCTACGCACAGCAGGGTCTGTTCTGACCTTTTTAATTTCTTAAAAGTGGATTTCCTGTGGGGCATTTTCTCTGAAGATAGTTGCTGAAAATATGGATTATAACCAAAAATCATTCCAGCTTTTTTTTGGTGTTGGACAATCTGCTAGGAAGTCCTGTTCCTGATGGGTGCACACCAGTGTCTTCTAATGCCACCACTGCTGCAGCTCCTGCAGTCTCAGCAAAATATGCAGCTACTATCGCCAACTGCACAAGCTCTCGCTCCCAGCGAAGGGAGCGCATGTGGGAGCAGAGCCATACTCACGTGATGGTTGGCAGACGCCTGTGCTGCAATACTGGCTTTATGAACAAGGTCAATAGTCCTGGCTGCTGACTGAAATGTGCTGTCTCGCTATCTTTAACAGTAAGGAGTATTAGAATCAGGACTCGCCAGCCTGTGGGGAAATGAAGAGGATTATGCGTTACTTGGCAATATGGCTTTTGTTGCCTGAGCAGCCTGGACGTGTAGAGGAAGCTGAAGGAGCCCATCAACGTGCCCTGCAGAAAACTTTAGAATGGATAGCGAAAATCTAATGCTGTTCTGTGTCACACGAGAAAGAGGCAGTCTGAATAACCTGCAGTGTTGGTTGCTGCCTTCCTCTTCCTTCCCTGCTGTAGGGACGGATTAAAAGTCTGTATTGGAGGGAGGTATGGGTCTCTTCCTACAGCATGAATCATATTCCATATTCATAATTTAAACAATTGAGTTGCAGGGAAATGCTGAATTTGATTTAGATATTGACAGGTTTACACTGAGCACAGGCATGAAGAGGGTGGTGGAATATGGGCGTCTTGGCTGCCTTGGTTCCACTGCCAGCTGCAGCAGGATATAGTCCTTAGCAGTGCATAGATGGCTCTAGATATTTTTTTTTCCATCAAAAATTTCCCTTTTGTTCTTTCCCTCATTTTGTTGCCCTTGATTCTTCCAAGAAATAACATTTACTCTTTCCTCTATTCCATTTGCATGGATTTTTGATTTTTTGGGGGACAAATTTGAAAATCCTAACATGAAAAAAACAACCAACCAAAAAGAAACCTACCCTTGGTCATTCAAAAATAGCCATTAAGGAGCTATGAGTTCCTGTGTCCAGTATTTTGGGAGGTGGCTTGCACTTCAGGATGGGAGTGGTTGGCTTCTTCCCTTGCACAGATTTTTTTTTTTTTTAAACAACTTTTACAACAGAAAAAACAAATACTGGATTCTCAACAAACCTTCATATTAGCTGCAGTCAGGCAGTGTGGCACGAGTTGCATCTTTTTTGATGCCCTGTGTAACCCTGGCTGGCTGCAAGCTGCGTACAAACTGCCGTTGTTCAGATGAACTTGCTTCCTTCCCTGATTCTCATGTAGCTTCAGTAGCAAAAGCCGAGGCTACTATGAACGGCAGGTACATACGTAGGAGGAAACTTTTCAGTAGAGAGGTTGACAACGTCCACCTCCACTCCACTCTTCCTCCAACAGCCATTTCTGTTGATAAAAAATGGTTTTATTCAGATGTAAATATGCTAGTAGCAGAGAACCAACACGGTGGAGCAACTGCAAACCATCTCCAGAGGCTACTTTTTTACAATATAGAAATGCTCTTTTTTCTGTGTTTCTGTGGTGCGTAAGCTAGCACGTTAAAGCCTTCCTTCATGGCCTCAAGCACAGAAAGGGCATAAAGGAATCCAGAATTGCTTGATGTGACATGCTCACTACTGGCAAAATGTCTGTGATGATGGTCAGGTTGTTGTTTTGCGGAGAGCTGTGGAAGTTTAGGCTATTAACCTTTCCCTGCTGGTGTCCTGTCCCTCTACATCAAGTTGCTGCTTCCACAACTCTGCCAGCAGCTCACACAAGTGCTCTCTAATCCCCAAACTGGGGCGAGGCTGCTTTACATTGCTGTTAATGACCTGGATTAGGGAACTTCACCAAGTGCTTCAGGAAGCTCTTCTGTGCTGTGCAGGTGTCAGAGCGCTGGCACAGGCTGCCCAGAGGGGTTGTGGAGCCTCCCTCCTTGGAGATCTTCCGAAGCTGCCTGGATGTGTTATACACACACACACTTCTAAAAGTATTTTACTGTCTTACAGGCTTGCGCTGTCCTGAGCACCCAGCTGGAGATGGTGCTGGGCACCAGCTCTGGGGGCTGCTGGAGCAGGGTGGGACCCGAGGGACCCAGAGGTGCCTCCAGCCTCAGCCAGGCTGTGGTTCTGTGGACAGAGCACACTCCTACCCACGCTGGGCAGAGTGGTCACTGTGGTGGAGCGCATGGTTGCTGTTCAGAGACGTGTTGGCGGGTTGGGAAGATGGACTGACAGGAACCTCGGAAAGCTCAATGAAGGCAAAAAGGCAAATGCGGAGTCCTGCACCTGGAGGTGCAGAATAAGCCCCTGGAGCAGGAGCGGCTGGGGGCCGACAGGCTGGAAGGCAGCTTTGCAGCGAAGGATGAGTTGGATATGAGTCAGGCAGAGTGCTCTTGCAGCGGAAAGGCCAACTGCATCCTGGGGTACACCAGCAAGAGTGCAGCCGGCAGGGCTGCGAAGCTATTCTGCCCTTCTGTTCGGCCTTGTGAAACCACAGCTGCAGTCCTGCATCCAGTTCAGGGCTCAAAGACACTGATGCACTGGAGCAAATCCAGCAGAGCTATTTTCAGAGTGAGGGGCTGGAGTGCATCATGGAGGAGGGGAGGCTGAGGAAACCAAGCACCTTCAGTCCTAAGTAGGCACGAGGGTGATCTTACTGCTGGCCCGCTGCTGCTGACCGGGAGGGTGTGGAGAAGGTGGAGCCAGATCCTCCGCAGGGTGCGCAGTGAAAGGGCAGGAGGCAGTAGACATGTGGGAAATACGGGGGGGTCTAAAGGGAAAAATGTTCATTATGAGGGTGAGCAAACAGTAGAATAGGTGCCTAGAGAGGCTGTGGGACCTCTGTCCTTGGAGATATGCAACGCCTGACTGGCCCTGGCCCTGAGCAACCTGCTCTTGCTGGCCACGGATTGGGTAGGAGTTTGCACTAGAGCCCTGCAGAGCTGCCTTCCCCATGGGTCACTGCAGTGCCTGGTGGTCCCTGCTCAAAGCAGGGCTAGCCTCAGAGTTGGGCTTAGAGCCTGGGCAACTTTTGAGTATCTCCAGCGATGGAGAGTCCACAGACTCTGGTCCCTTTTCCAAGGTTTGACCACTGTCATTGCAAAGAAATTTTTCATTTTGCCTAATTGGAATTTCTCCTGCTGCACCTTGCGTCCGTTGCCTCTCGTCCTTTCCCTGTGCACCCCTGAGACAAGTCTGGGGTCATATTCACCATAACCACTAATTAAGTAGCTGAAGACTGCCTTTTAGATTCCCTCCTCAGTCTCCTCCACGCTTGATGAGTCCAAGTTGCTCAGCCTCTCCTTTTGCACCATGTGCTCCTGCCACTTCACCATTTTGGTGGCCACTTCACCATTTTGGTGGCCTCCGCCGGACTGGCTGTGGTGCCACAGACTGGTGGGGGCCATCCGGCACCTCTGGAGGTTGTTGGTCCAACCTCCGCTTGTGCTGGATTTAGGGGTGTGTGTGTTTTAAGCAAGAGCTGGGGCCTGCACTGAGCAAGGAATCATAGAATCATAGAGTATTCCGAGTTGGAAGGGACCCACAAGGATCATTGAGTCCAACTCCTGGCTCCCCACAGGTCTATCCAAAAATTCAGACCCTATGTCTGAGAGCAGTGTCCAAACACTTCTTAAACTCCGACAGGCTCGGTGCCGTGACCACGTCCCTGGGGAGCCTGTTCCAGTGTGCGACCACCCTCTCGGTGAAGAACCTTTTCCTGATACCCAACCTGAACCTCCCCTGTCACAGTTGACTCCATTCCCTCGGGTCCCATCGCTGGTCACCAGAGAGAAGGGATCGATGCCTGCCCCTCCGCTCCCCTCGTGAGGAAGCTGTAGACCACGATGAGGTCTCCCCTCAGCCTCCTCTTTTCCAGGCTGAACAAACCAAGGGACCTCAGCCACTCGTCGTGTCTTCCCCTCCAGACCCTTCACCATCCATGTAGCCCTTCTCTGGACACTCTCCAATAGCTTCACGTCCTTTTTGTCCTGTGGCGCCCAGAACTGCACACAGTGCTCGAGGTGAGGCCGCACCAGCGCAGAGCAGAGCGGGACAATCACCTCCCTCGACCGACTAGCGATGCCGTGCTTGATGCACCCCAGGATACAGTTAGCCCTCCTGGCTGCCAGGGCACACTGCTGGCTCATATCCAACTTGCTATCTACCAAAACCCCCAGATCCCTTTCTGCGGGGATGCTCTCCAGCATCTCGTCCCCCAGTCTGTACATGTAGCCAGGGCTGCCCCTTCCCAGGCGCAGGACCCGGCACTTGCTCTCGTTAAACTTCACACGGTTGGTGATTGCCCAGCTCTCCAGTTTGTCCAGATCTCTCTGCAAGGCCTTTCCACCCGCAACAGAGTCAACAGCTCCTCCCAGTTTAGTATCATCAGCAAACTTACTCAAAACACCTTCTAGTCCTACATCCAAGTCATTTATGAAAACATTGAAGAGAACTGGCCCTAAAATGGAGCCCTGGGGGACCCCACTGGTGACCGGCCGCCAGCCCGATGTAACCCCATTTACCATAACCCTTTGAGCCCTACCCATCAGCCAATTGTTCACCCATCGTATTATGTTTTTATCCAGCTGTATGCTGGACAATTTGTCCAGCAGGATCCTATGAGAAACTGTATTGAAAGCTTTACTAAAATCCAAAAAGATTACATCAGCTGGCTTCCCTTGATTGACTCGATGGGTGATCTTATCATAAAAGGAAACCAAATTTGTTAAACAGGACCTGCCCCTCGTGAACCCATGTTGGCTATGACCTATAAGGAAGACGAGGAGGGATGGCTGCTGTTCCCTAGGCTGGGCGTAGCTGAGTGGGACAAGGGGAAGGCTACAGTCATCCTCCTGGGAGGTAGCAATTCATTGCTTCTGTAGGCTCAGCTCATTGCACCCGCTACAATGGCTTGGTTATGCAAGGTAGTTTTCCTTGCCTAGAAACTAGTCAGAAAGCAAAATCCTTGCCTCCCTTTCAGAAGTGGAGAAAATCCACATGCAAGTTAATCCTCTGCCAGGATTTGGGGGCATTTTTGCTTTGAAAGACAGGGGCTGGTTTTCCAAGGGTAGGACTGTGCGCAGGGCTAGCCAAGTCTTGCTCAGTGAGGAACTGGTGCTTGTGAAGCGTTCAGCATCCAGAAGGGCTCCGTATTTCCATCACTGCTGATGCTGTAGCTGTGACCTCTGGTGGCGGCCAGGTCTTCGGCACGGACGGCAGAGATGCCACCACCTGCTGCACTCCTCTCAGCGCTTCCGCACCTTCTGGGCATTGGAGCTCCCGTCAAGGTGCACCACCGGGCGCTACTTCTTCTGGCTTATGCGACAATATCCTGCTCCTAGATGCAGAGCTTCAGCCAGAGGAGCGATGAGGTCGCTTTTGAAATGTGTGCTGCTTGTGAGGCAAAACCAGCACATCCCATCGCTGCTCCATCAGTGCACTGGCTGTTTAGAGCCGCTAATTAATAGAGTTAAGCTCTATAAGAGATTATCGTTCCGAGTCCTTAAAATTTACGGGGGATTGTGCAGGGAAATGCACCTCTAGATAAGCATGTACTACGAACCTAAAGTGTTTTCCTCGTGGCCCTTTTTGAGATTTCTTGGCTTGTGCCTGTTATTCAGGCATCAACGTCAAAATCGTTTAGTGAAAAAGTCATTCTTCCGCTGATCACCTGTTTATTCAGCTTTGTTTATCACATATACTTGATTTTTTTTTTCAATTTATGTCTGTCTTAGTCTCAGTCAGACACACAATGACTGCTGTATGTATCTCCCCCAGGCTTTTGCTTTCAGCAGATCGTCTGTGACAAGCGGGTGCTACATGTCTTTTAAAAGGGCTAAAAGTGATTGCTGCTTGTGAGAGGAGGAAACGCTGTGCCATGTCTCCGGATTACAGTTTTTGTTGGGCATTTTGTATTATAATGTATTATGACTATTTTATTTTATTTTTTTATTCCCTCCTGTTGCACAATGAAATAATAATTAGATGTTGTGTTTTTGTCAGACTAACAAAATAGCAAATCTGACAAGCTTTGCTTCTGATTCCATTGTTCTTTTTCATTGTTCTTTTGTTGTTCAGTCTCAAACCTTGTCTTTAGCTATTGCTTGTCACCTCCGTGGCCTTTGATGATTCAAGCTAATCCCTAACAAAGTGGACAGACAGCTGCGTGGAAACAGTTCCAAGGCATTTATATTTATTCTGATGATATTGCCAGAAAAGCTTGGCTAAACGGAAAAATATGCCAGACATTTAAGGCCTGATAGGTTGTTATGCATCAGATGACAAAAGGACAGAAGGTGTATCAACAGGAAGCTCTGGAACTTGCTTTTTCCCCCAGTTCCATTCTGATGTGGTTTTAGTGATTTTAAAGACCCTCTGGAGCTAAAAAGAGTGTTCCAAACTCTCTGTAACCTCAGTGTCTCAACTTTCAAATAGTTTCAAGTATTTATTGTGTGATAGCTGCTACAATGATCTGAAGATTGTAGTAGCAAAGGAGCAAGAAAAATATTGCATAGCTGCTTTGGTGTCTGATTGCTACTAGTAAAGTGAAGTTAGCGACAATGGAAATGGTTCAAATCTTAATGAAGAAAATTAGGCGATAAGTATGGGATTTGTGTCAGGAAAGTAGCCATCTAAAAACAAGTCATCTCATCTTTGTGCAGGCTATGGAATAGTTGAGACGTGGCTGTACTTTAGCACTACAACTTTTAGGTGATTGTGAGTAATTTAGGTGAGTTCCTGCAAGGAGAAGTTTCCTTCTTTTTCTCCCAGGATTCTTATTTGTCCCTTTCCAAGAGAGAAAGTCCAATTCTCTTTTGCGTTGGAGAAATACTTAAAAGTTCCTATGAGAGGGACGTTGTGACTGTCTCCTGTTCTGCAGAGATTAGTTTAAGGTGGGGTGGGCTTATTTTACAAAGCCCATTCATTCTTTGAGCTCTTCTGGGAGACTGTTTAAAAGCCTTGTTAAAAAAAAAAGTAGAATGTTTCTCACCTATGTCTTACCTGTAGCTACCCGCTGCTTAAGCTGCCGTTACCTGGAACAGGACCTGTGGAGTACAGCACCCCCGTGAAGGATTACTTTCCACCCTCTCCAGACCCAGTCTTGCAGCAAGGAGATCTCAGCGAGCGCCCTGACTGGGTACGTCTTTTGAGTGGGGAGTGGGTAGGTATGGTGGGGGAGAAGAGGTAGCGAAACATCCCTGCTGTGTTACCTACACTATGGTAACCCATGGAGAATATTTCTGTTGGTTTGTGTTGCTTTGTGTGACTGCTAAGTTGAAGCTGTAACACCTGTGGTTTTATCGTGTATTAGTCTTATTCTATCAGAAAAAAATGATGCTAGGCATTTGGAAGAGTTGAAAGTTGTGAAATGCTGTTTAAGAGCCCGTTTTCCAAGGATAACATGAATAACTTTGTCCTAAGGCAAGTAGTACGTTTTATAATGCATTATTAGGTTTTAAATAAATTTAATGATGGGTTCTGGGATAACAGGCCCCAATTTCCTAACGTCATATGAAGGCGTGCAGTTTCCCTAGAGCAGCAACCGATTGACAGGCACATAGCATGCAGGTAACCAGACTTATATCCTAATGTTCAGGGTAAGGAATTAACGTTTCTTTTGCATGAACAAGATGGAACCCTGATGCTTTCCAAAAAGGCTGATAACCTGGTCCAGGACATCAGGAAACTATTCTAAAATGATGCTTTGTAACCTGCATTGTTCTTTTTCATTCCAAGGTCTCTGTGAAGTGGAAGTTGGCTGTTGGCTCCAGCTCTCTACTCTCTCCATGTGTGCTCTTCTCATTGTGATTGATACCATTTGCCGTCTTCTGCACTTCCTGGTGCAACTGACAGCTTTTTGCTCTACGCTGTTAACTCAGGTTGATGCTGGCTGATTAAATCTTCCCTTCTGCTTTGTTGCCTAGTTCTGCTAATAGAGCACAAAAGTTCTGGCTGCCGCTGCACGTCAGTACTACAGTCCCTAGAGCAGGGCTCAGCAGCCTGGGCACACAGACCAGGAAGATTTAAATGGCACACAGCAGAATCAGCGCAGGTTGGGGGAACCACAGTGTTGTGAGAGGCATCTGTGAGAGGCAATGAGCCCCTGCTCCTGCCTTTCATTCCAGTACCAAATTCAGCAGGATCTGGGAGCCTCTGCCGCACACAGAAGCACAATATACTGATGACAAAATGGTCAGTGGCATTTTGCCTCTATGAGAAACAGACTCTTTTTGTTCTTGCTAGGTTACTACTGCCATGTTTCACCTCAACTTGGGAAAGAGAAATATAGGCTGGCAAACCCCTTCCTGAAAGGTTGCCAAGCTGTGATCTAATTCTGCTAAGCAGCTTCCCACTCACCATGTGTTTTCATTCTCCCTCTGGTTTTCCCCACAGTATGTTGGTGCTCCTGTGGCCTACATTCAGCAAATCTTTGTGAAAGCTACTGTCTCCCCATGGCAGAAGAACTTCCTTGCTGTTGATGTGTTTCGTTCACCACTGTCCCGCGTCTTCCAGCTAGTGGAGGAGATTAGAAACCATGCCCTGAGAGACAGGTAGTTATTGTTTTTTAAGGTTTGTGCGGAAGGCAGACTGACCCACTGTTGTACACACTCATCTTCTAAATTATTGCCTAGTAAGTCTGATTATTAGCTTTGAATGTGTAAGATTCTCAAAATAAAAAGAAAATGAGAGGTCACTGCTGTAATGTCATATCCATCCTGCATGTACAGCAGTTTAGCTTTTGTGCTAGAGAACTTGCCTGTTCTTTAGGCACTGATAATTGTTAGGAACCCTCCAGACAGAGTCTTAGGCAGAGAGGTCTGGAATGGTCCTGTGAGGTTATACCTTTTATAGCAGATAGCAGCGTCATATAATCCTTTTCATAAGCATGCAAGGTTTATATTAAAGCAAGTTCATTTGACCCCACCGTACCTATTGTGAAGCTCTTCTACAATTTCACATGGTCAGTAACCTTCTCCTGACTTTCCACTTTGGCTGTGTTTAGGACCAGTTTATACCTGCTTGCTTTTATCCTGACACAGCCTTTGTGCAAAAATAGCTCTCCTCTGCTTCCAGATATTTACAGGGAAAACTCATTCTCCCCACCCCAAGTCGTTGTTCGTTAAACTAAACATAGGAAACTCTTGGCGTACACTGTTAAGATGGCTCTGTGTTCACTTCGTCATCCTGGTTGCTCTTCTCTGCACTGTTCTTCTTAGTGTACCTTCCCTGAACATGGGAGATTAGAATTGTACACAGTATTCTCACTGAAGTCTCCTTTATGCCTTATTTTACATGGAAATGCCTTTTCTGAAATATAGCGAGATTGCAGGTCCCTTTTTCATGGCCAGTCACATCAATATTACACATTTGTCAGGTGGTTAATTGATGTTTCCATGTCCGTCTCTCTTTCTGTCATTTCCAGCTGATGAGACTTTATAGCAGAAACTCTTTTTAGTCCCCAGGTGCATGGGCTTGCACTTTGTACTGTTAATGGAAATGGGATAAAATTTAGTCCAGTCCTTACAACAACCATTTCAGATATTCTGTTCCCCTTCTGTATTATCAGTATTTCTTTATTTTGTGTCATCGACAGATGTCTCTGTATCTTATTCTAAGGTTATTAATAAAAATATAAAAAAAATACTGGTTCTCTGAGATGTGTGAAAAACTCCACTTTTTTTTCTTCAGGACCAGTGGTTCCCCTTTCAGCAGCCCCGTGACCATTTTCCTGTTAACCTAGTTCTTTAATACATTGCAATTTTTGTGCTAACTTCTGTCTTTCCTGTGAACTAAAGCATTTTCTGTGTGGTGCTGCATCAAAAGCTATGTTGGGCCCAAGTAGATGAGATCTGCTGTGCTTTCCTCATCTGAGAAGTCAGGCATTTAAAAAAAAAAAGACTGCTTGGATTAGTTTGGTATAGTCTCACTTTGTAAACCAAGAATATATTTTATACATGTTAATTTGCTTCTTTTTATATAATACGTTTTCCTTTGAGTTCTAAGTTTTTATTTGCTGTCAAGCTGTTGGCTGGGTTTACTTTCTAAGGACAGAAAGGCTTCCTTACTCTTCCTTCTATGTTCAGTGGGAATAATGATGCTGAGAACAGGCCAAGTGTGGTGAAAAATGGTGAAATTAGAGTCTTTGATTATCTCCTAGCTTTTTAGCTAGGAGCTTTCTTCATTCTTTGTCCTCTAATTCACATGGCTAGGGAACATGTAGTCTTTGTTCATTTCATACTTCCCTGGCAGCATCCTTCATTGCTTCATTTTTGAGAGTGTTCACTTTACCACTCTACCTGATGATTTGTCCTTTTTTTTAAAACCAATCCTTTTGAGTTAGCTGTCTGCTCTCTCTCTGATAATATTTAGAAATGCCACTCATGCTGTTAAATATAGAGCTCTTTGCTACCAGTTCTCAAAGCCTTGGCACTGACATTCTTTCTGGTGTCAGTTCATATCCTCCTTTATCATATGTGTAACTTTAGATAGTAATCTGTATATAGTTGCCAATTACAAGTTAGAAACAAGTTGCTCCTGGTATGTGTGTCGTTGTCTCATCATCTCCCCTTGGTGTGTTGCCCTTGATGAACAATGAGGCAGTATGGAAGCAAAATTAAACTTACACAGCCACCAGAAGAAAAAGCCCAGGTACTGATTTCGGCATTCAGACCTGAACCTTGGGATAAGGGCTTCCATTTGGTGACACACTTGGAGGAAACATCTAGCTTTGAGATAAATTCTGAAATTACCTCAGAAGTCATTATGAAGTTCCTTCCCATCAGTTGCTTTTGTCAGTATCAAAGTTAAGTGCAGCTGATTTTCTTAATATGAAAAAAAAGCATCCTTTTATACTAAGGTGGGACAGAAGCAGCTGAAGATTGCTGACAACTGGATAGGAAACACAAGACGATTATATTTTCATCAGCTGTAAGATTGTTGAAACTGTGAGCAGTCATAATTTGTAAAGTTAGAAGTGACCTGAAATTTGTAGCAGTGTAGCAGGCATTTGCTCCAGTGCATTGTTTTTGGTATTGATCTCTGCATCTACAACGTACTGCTGGGCACATTGGCTGTATGCATTTGCTTCACAAATAAGAACTTTTGTAGGCTTATCTGCAGTATAAACTGTCATCATTGTTATGTTTCAGAGTTAGTTAAAGCCTAAATATAAAACAATAGTCTTCTTGCTCTGCCTGGAGCTATTATCGGAAGCATCACAGCATCAGTTCTTTTGGATTCTCTTTTAGAAAGCTTCTCTTCCTATAAACACAGTATTTTCTAGCGTATTTTCTAGTATTTTATTTTTACAGCTGTGACTTTTCTAGGTATCTTGTCCTGTAATGATGGGATATAGATTCTGGAGGGAGTGTTCACAAAGTCATAAATTATCGTCGGTTGGGTTCCATGTTTTCTCTTTGCAGTCCTGATAGAAAAAAATCCTCTAGAGAAGGCATTTTAAAATAGGACTCCAACCGACTTGTCTTCTGCAGCCCCCTTCTCTGTAATCTGCAGGGCTGGAGCCAGGGAAGACTGGTCTCCAATGTCTTAAATTAGCCTTTTTTAGATACGCTCTTCCTGTACAAACCCCACTGGTTGCCCATACCACATTGAGGGAAATGTTCTCTTTCGGATCAGCTGCTCTTGCTTGTCTAGCCAAATGGTGCGCTGATAGGTTTTGTAACTGAACCGTCACAGTCAGACGCTATTCTAAGCCCAAGCTGAGTCTTTCTTGAATTACTAGTTGATAAGGATTATGTAATTGTGTGAAAAGTTTTGGAACAACCATAAGTTCCACTTCACACCCAGTTTTGATGTTAAACCTCCATTAATTTCTGAACCTGTAAGGCATTTTCTTTTCCATACAATGCAGAGGAATGCTGAAAATGTTCTGCACAGTTGCAGATATTGAATCCTTTGTACATTTTCGAGTACTCTGTACACCTTAAATAATCCACCTCAGGCAGGTTAATGAAGAGTTCTGTATAGTGTTCCATTCAACATATGTGGAAAGAAATATGCGGAGGAGTTTAAGGTCTTTTAAGAAGAATTCCAGGGAGCCAGTTTCTCTGTAGACTGGAGGTATGTTAAATGTGGAACTAAAATTGTGGCATCTAGGATGGGTGAACAGGGAAAGCTATGTGGCCAGAGAGTATACAGAGAAATGGTAATGGGGTTCTGGGGTTTGCACACCTGTTACAGTGAGGTGCTGGTCTGTGGCCTGAGGCTCTTGATCCTGTGTTATTAAGAGCAAGAGCAGTAACATGGAGATGCGGGTCCTTTGCCTTTTGTTTGTGAGAGTTGCAACATGCACAGCAGTGTCTAATCTTTGTTTACATTTCAGTTCTGGTGTTAAAAGCTTGGAGGAAGTTTGCCTTCAGGTAACAGACCTTCTTCCTGGCCTAAAGAAGCTACGGAATCTGCTCCCCGAACATGGCTGTCTGTTACTGTCTCCAGGAAACTTCTGGCAGAATGACCGAGAGCGATTTAATGCTGACCCAGATATCATCAAAACCATCCACCAGCATGAACCAAAGACTTTACAGACATCAGCTACTCTCAAAGGTAAGACATTGAACTGCCAAAGAAGCTGTGAGAAATACCTACAGCTTGCACTGCTGTTTTGTCCTTGGTATTTTCAGTATCTAGATTGCTGATATTACCAAATTGGGTGGTATTTCGTTACTCACAACATTTGGGGTGAAACTACCAAATATATTTAATCTCTCATTTTATATCTGTATTTTAACTCAGTTCTGTATTTGTGGAAAGTGAATAATTCCACTCAATCAGCCTCCTTTCTATAGGTGTAAAAACAACAGGTAAGTTGTCCGAGTCTTTTTGATCCTCTTACTCAAGTGCTGTAGCCTTTTTCCCTCATGCTGTTGTCTATTGTATTCAAAGCCTGTCTCATTGTCACAGATAAACAAACATTCATACTGCTCCTTCTTGTGCTTACGTTGATGGTTGCCTGCATATACTCCGAGTTGACACTGGATCTCATGAAGTATTTTTGCTCTCTTAATTAAAAAAAAAAGTCTGACCATGTCTGAGATCATGTTGTTTGGTGGTTCCATAAGGCCAGAGGAAATGCTGTTCCTTCATTTTTAAAGGAATTTTGTAGATGTCAGGAAGCCTATAATATGACATGTCTGAAAAGGTGCTTTGTATCCGTAAAGCGAGTTTGTTCTGAAGGTTAGTTTTTGAGCATCCAGAATGTGTGCACACTGTGGTTTGCAGCATGTGGAGCTTTTCTTTGAGAGCTCATTCAGAAACAAGAGAGAGGTCCACAATATCCTGGGAATTCCTGAGAGTGGAGGTAGTGTTCATCATTATGCATAATTTTTTTAAGTCTGCATTTAGCACACAAGATTAACAGGAGAGACATTTAATAGCCCTTGCAATGCAAAGTCTTCCTGGAACCTCTGGTTCAAGCCCTACACAGACAGGCACAAAAACAAGTGTTCAAGGATTGCTTTCCGTCATTTCTATCATTAAAGATAATGTCTGTCTCCTCTGTTGAAGTACAAATCGGGTGCCCACTTGAAGTGCCTGTACACTAATGCACCCGACATAGGGAAGAAACGGGGAATTAGAGGTGTGTGCGGTTGCAGGGCCATGATCTCATTGGGATCACAGAGATGAGGTGGGGCAGCTCACGATGCTGGAGTGCTGCTGTGGGTGGATACAGGCTCTTCAGGAAGGACGGGCTGGGGAGATGAGGAGGGAAAGTCACCCTTTATGTGAGAGAGCAGCTGGAGTGCATGGAGCTCTTTGCTTAGGAACGGGTGATGAGCTAGTTGAGAGCTTATGCTGCACACCAAGCTGAGTGGTGCAGTTGATACACCAGAAGGGAGGGGTGCCATCCAAAGGGACCTGGACAGGCTTGAGAAGTGGGCCCACATGAACTTAAGGAAGTTCAACAAGTCCAAGTGCAAGGTGCTGCACCTGGGTCAGGGCAATCCCGGGCATGAGTACAGGCTGGGAGAAGAACTCACTGAGAGCGCCCTGTGGAGAAGGACTTGGGGGTTCTGGTGGACGAGAAGCTCGACATGAGCCGGCAGTGTGCGCTCACAGCCCAGAAAGCCGACTGCATCCTGGGCTGCATCCAGAGGCGTGGGCAGCAGGGCGAGGGAGGTGATTGTTCCCCCCTGCTCTGCCCTCGTGACGCCCCACTTGGAGTCCTGCATCTAGATCTGGGGACCCCAGCACAAGAAAGATGTGGACCTGTTGGAGCGGGTCCAGAGGAGGCCACGAGGATGCTCAGAGGGCTGGAGCACCTCTCCTGTGAAGAGAGGCTGAGAGAGCTGAGGTTGTTCAGCCTGGAGAAGGCTCCGGGGAGACCTCACTGCAGCCTTTCAGTACTTAAAGAGGGCTTATAAAAAAGATGGAGAGCGACTTTTTACTCTGGCATATAGTGATAGGACAAGGGGGAACGGTTTTAAACTAAAAGAGGGGAGAGTTAGATTGGATGTTAGGAGGAATTCTTCACTCAGAGGGTGCTGAGCGCTGGAACAGGCTGCCCAGAGAAGCTGTGGATGCCCCATCCCTGGAGGTGTTCAAGGTTGGATGGAGCCCTGAGCAACCTGATCTAGTGGGAGGTGTCCCTGCCCACGGCAGGGAGATGGAGCTAGATGATCTTTAAGGTCCCTTCCAACTCAAGCCGTTCTGTGGTTCTGTGATTCTATGATTCTGTGATTATGGGTTAGGATTAGAGAGCAGACCATTGTGTGCTATGGACTGCCTGGTCAGGAAGAAGATGAGGACAGACAACCATCACAGGAAGTAAGTTTTTTCTTATATTTAAAGGGAATTTCCCACATTTTAATTTGTTCCCGTTGCCTCTTGTCTTGTCACTGGGCACCACTGAGAAGAGACGCTCCATCTTTATTTCCCTGCATCAGGTATTTGTACACATATTGATAATATCTCAACAGAGCACTGAGAAAGTACTTGCTAAGAATAATAGTTCTCATTCAACATCCTGGCCTGCGTTAGGAGGAGTGTGGACAGCAGGTCCAGAGAGGTGACCCTCACCCTCTACTCAGCTCTGGTGAGGCCTCACCTGGAATACTGTGTGCAGTTCTGGGCTCCCCAGTACAAGAGGGACGTGCAACTTCTAGAGAGGGTCCAGCACAGAGCTACGAAGATGATTAAGGGATTGGAGCGCCTATCTTATGAGGAAAGACTAAGCGAGCTGGGCCTGCTTAGCCTAGAGAAGAGAAGATTGAGAGGGGATCTTATCAACTTGTACAGATACCTGAGGGGACAATGGAAAGAGGATGGGGCCAAACTCTTCTCAGTGGTGGCCAGCAACAGGACAAGGGGTAATGGGTACAAACTGAAACACAGGAAGTTTCTTCTCCATATGAGGAAGAACTTCTTTACTGTTAGGGTGACACAGCACTGGAACAGGCTGCCCAGAGAGGCTGTGGAGTCTCCTTCTCTGGAGATATTCAAAGCCCGCCTGGATGCGATACTGTGCAACGTGCTCTAGGTGACCCTGTTTGAGCAGGGGAGTTGGACTGGGTGATCTCCAGAGGTCCCTTCCAACCTCAACCATTCTGTGATTCTGTGATTCCGTGATTCCGTGATTCTTCACAATGAACACTCTCGTGTATTGTCTTTTTTGTCTGTTTTTCTATTATCCTAATGTTTTGTTCATACTGTATTTTTGCAGATCTGTTGTTTGGACTCCCTGGAAAATACAGCGGGGTGAACCTGTATAATAGGAAGCGAGTGGTATCATATACTGTCACACTGGGTCTCCAGCGATATGATTCCAGGTAGGGAGCTTTAGCTGTGCTGTTCTTATGTTAGGGATCCCTTATTCTTTTCTTGGCAAGTCTGCTGTTTTCTCTGCTCTGATTATTGCTATGTTTTTGTTTAATCTCCGTTTTCTTGTGTTTTAGAGTACTTTGGGATCCTCTGAAGGTGCTATAGAAAAACAGGGTGCTGTGTTTGGGAGAAAACTTGCTGTGCTTTAGGGAACTAAAATACTATTAGTGCTCAGTTTCTTTATAAAAAAAGTAGAGATAATACCCAAAGCTGACAGTGGGAGTTCCTCTGATGATGGCTTCATGTGCACACAGAGCTGTCAATTGTTGCAGCCAAGGCTCAGTAGGTTTGTTTTGACCCAGTTCCTAGTGCACAGCGTTCGAGTGTTTTGCTTTCCAATAAGCACTAATTCATCTGGTACCAACTGTGAAACCCCTTTGGCAGCATTGGCAAAGCTGGCTTGGATTGAGCAAATCCGAGGGCTAAATGATGTGCTCAGTGCTGCACAGAATTCCCCAAGGAATGCCTAGAACAAAATTGGCAGCACAGCAATCAAAACCTGCTCTGCTGCCACCCATACAAGAACCCTTCAGCCTCAAGGACTGTCATGTAGGACCTTTCATCAGTGGTACTTACATAAAATTTAGGAGATGTTTGAATCTACAGGATGTTCTATTCCCCAGGGCCAAGATTTTTGATGATGAGCCCTTGCTTTAAATAGTTTTGCTGAGTCTTCACAGTTATCTTTGAATCTTTATAGAAGTCAAGGTCTGGGAGATAGCCACAGTACAGACGTGATGAATGTAGTCTGAGCCACAGAGGAACAGACTTAGCAGTCAGACCTAGAGCAAACTGTGCTTTGTAAGTCTGTATAAATCTGTGGAGTTTCTTGTTGCTTGATCTACAGTCATTGAGCTCCTCCTTGGACTTGTTTGCTGGTTGTTTGGTACAGTGTAAGTGACAACCTGCTCACTTTTCATGTCAGGTTCCTCAGCAGCCTCCGTTCTCGCCTCAAGCTGCTGCATCCCAGTCCTAACTGCACGCTGCGAGAGGAGAATATCGTTCACGTCCACTTCAAGGAAGAGATCGGCATTGCTGAGCTGATACCCCTCGTCACCACCTATATTATACTCTTCGCTTACATCTACTTCTCCACACGTAGGTTTAAGGGTGGAGAGCCTGTCCTGAGCTTGTGGTTTTGGACCTTACTAGCCATATTTAAGTTCCTTTTTTCATGCCCCAGCAGTGTGTACTGGAGCTAGGATAAGCTGCAAGCCATGCATTATCCTCTGTCCCGTCCTTGTACCAGTACTGCTTACGTACTGGGAGGATATGGGATCTGCATTTCAGACACTGAAACTGAACTACCATTATTTCTGGGCTGCAGGCTAGTAAGCTACCTGCCGAAGTAAGTCAGGATGAGGATCCCTTCTCCTTGATTTTTTATTAATGTCATTTTCTTTCACTTGGTAACAGAGACTTTGCATTCTGTTTTGCAGGCAAGATTGACATGGTGAAATCGAAATGGGGTCTGGCACTGGCAGCAGTCGTGACGGTGCTCAGCTCCCTGCTTATGTCAGTTGGGCTCTGCACGCTGTTTGGTTTGACACCTACTCTTAATGGAGGGTATGTTTCCAGCACCAAACCTCTTCCTAAACAAGGGCAGATGGAGGTGAAATCATTTGAAAACAACAGTTCAATGCTTAGTCTTTAAGATCTAGTATTTTTCATATAAGCTTAGGTGACAGTGTTTACACACTGCTGTGTAAAATTATAAACAGACCTCTCCTCAGCTGAAGGGCCTTGTATTTCTTGTCTGTCCAGCAAAAAGACTTGACTGGGTCCTAGTCTTCCTGGAGATGCCCTATTACTTAGCAATTGCTCTTTTAGCCTAAAGCAGAAGGAATTGTTGGGACGACGTCTTATTCATAAACATGATTTCCTGGCAGCTGAGTAGGCTCCCACATACCTTCCTCCTGCAGTGACTTGTCTTAGCATCCAAAAGGGCTTGTTACTTTTTCTCTGGCTGGAGGAGGTTCATTACACTTTGCTCAGAAAAATCTTTCAAAGTGGCAGAACTGACCTGCACTATTTGTGCCTGGAGGTCAGCTGGGGTAACTTTGCACCCATCACTGATATTTGTCAGCTCTTCTTTTGACTGGGGTTCCTGTGCATGTTGCTGTTTGGAATTTTGATGTGGTTACTACCACTGATATTTCTATCAGGTTGAAAACACCTGAGAACCGCATTAATTAAAGTTCAATTCAGAATCTTTCTTTTGATTTTCAGACCCCCTTCCTAAGTAATTAAGGAGGTACCCATCGTTTTTCTTCCCATCTCCTCCTTCCAGCCATATACCACTGGAACAATAAAAAGTTTGACCATGAGGGAGATTTCTAGCCAGACCTAGATGGGGAAATTCCCCTCTGAGAAGCCTAAAAGTGCTATGAATAACTGACTTCAGAAACTAAATGATTTGTTCCTGTTTTTGCTGCTGTGGTAACTAAGAGCCTTAATTATAGATCAAGACCACATTATTCTGTGAGCTGTGCAAATAAAACAGATAGGATCCACTGAGAGTTTACAATTTTAGTGCAAGTAAAAACGTAATATTTGGATGCAGATACATGGGGGGAATCCAAGGGATTTTGGTTCAACCCAGTTTTGGTTAGTGCAATGACCAAGGCCTTTGTATACGATCAGCCTTACCCTTGTCACACATAAGGGCCAAACTAATCCAGTTATTCCTCCCACAGGCTAGACAGAGCTAATTCAGGCCTTATTTCTTAAAGTAGCTTTCCTGCAAAAATTCTTTGCCTTGAAACGATTGCATGGATGATTTCCTTTGGGGATGAAACTTAATTCTTGCAATACTTTATAAATGATGTTTAATTAGATGGAAGACACTTGGATTCTGTGGTGATGGGGTTCTGATGACACGGAGGTTTTATTGACTTCTGGTGATAGTGACAAGGGGGCCTTTTTGCAGGTTAATTCTGCTCTTTTAGATAAATACAATGTGGTAATAATGGTGGACGTACTTTTTGATGCAAGGACTCTCATAGAGAAGGATCCCGCAGGGCTTGGTCTGGCTCCTCTCCTAAGTTCTGTAAGCGTTTGGACACTGAAGGACAGAGTGAGGCACCTTGTGCTCCACTATCCAAAAACACATTGAGGCCTGCCTTTTTGTTTCTTAAATGCTTGTGATTTTCTGTTCTCAACAGCTGTTGCAGGCGGGATCATGCCGAAAGCAAGAAAGATCTAGATGAGATGAAGGTAGCATTAATATGTGAGCAAGCTGTATAGAGAATGGGTTGGGACTGCAGGTACCCAAGAGATCCTTCGACCTATTCTTGATTCTGCAATGTCTGCCAGAGCACTTTTCCTCTTATCTGATTCCCGACTGGGGACAGCTTGTTCTTGGTATGTCATATACCCAATGGTAAAGTGCTAGGATTTGGCCAGCTTCAGGGTGCAGAGTCAGGTTTGTTTGGCTAAACTTTGAGCTGAATTTTAGCCTTTTTTATCTGTTTTGTTGACAGCAGAGCCCTCTAGATATAGGTGTGTTTGTTTTTAATGGTACCTGTACTTATGATAAGCCTTTTTCCCTCACTGATTTTTGTAAGGTACTAAAATAAAGCTTGTTGCTTAGAGATCAGTATTTGCTTATTACCACCGTGTGATATATAAACTAGACCTTAATCATTATCAATCATCTTTTGTCTTTCTTTGATAGTTTTCCCTTGTCTTAAAGCATACGCTGAATATTAATGAAGTAAAATAATTATAGGTAAGGTAGACAGTCTTATTTTACAGAAAAGAAAACTAGGTGGAGATTGGTGACATGATCTATCCAGGATTTAAGACTAAACAGTGGGTTAGGCAGAAAGCCCGGAGTTCACTGGAGGTTGGATACATGTGAGCTGGTGTACTGTGAAAGTCTCTACACGATTCCAGAGCAGAAGCCACCACAAGCTGGTATCTCGGCCAGGTTAGAGGAATCACAATCTCAAACGATGACCTACTTTTCCTTATTGACTATAATTTTTTTATATATGATTTTTTGGCCTAAACTGACTAGCTCAGATGTGAACTTTTGCATTTTAGATAAGAGAAGCTGACGCGATGAATCTGTAAATCTTCCAGAGATTTTGGATAAACCTGAGTCTCTCTGTTCACATATATGCATGGAGTCAGGGAGTCAGAGCAGATCTGTTTTTTCTTTGTGAGTTAATGGTAGTGTTTCTGTTGACTCTGATGGGTGCTGGATCTTGCTATGATGCAGCACCTTCTGGCATTAAAGTGGTAAGTGTAAATGTTTCAGTCAATGGACATGATACGGCATCTCCCCATGCTCTTCCTCCCTCTTCCTACTGGAAGCTCTTTCTCGGTGTTTGGCTCTGCATGGCAGAAAATGTAACAGGGATCTCTTGCTCTGCCTCACTGAGTGGGGACCAAGGAACTTAGGTTTTGGAATTGCTGTTTGCAGGGCATGAACAGCTTGTGTTTGACCTGCACGGACTCGTATTACTCTTCAAGGAAAGCTAATGTCGGATTGCTCTTAAACTGCTAGTCATTTAAAATGAAAACTGCTGACTCTTCAAGGACTATTTAAACTCAAAACCTGTGACTACTAACTAATTATCTTCTGCAGTCAAAGCAACTGTTTAAGTAGGATGTAGCTGAGAGAATTACGGGTTTCCTTTTCCAGATTTGTACTGCCTTCTGGAGGCTTACTGCACTTACCTGCAAATAGTGCTAGACAGCGAGCATATCTTGCAGGGCTGTGTGTAAGGACAGGACTCTGGAAGGACCCTGCAAGAGCCTACTCTTGCAGACGGCACACCCTGCGGGACTGCTGCACCGTGCGGCAGACCCCTCCTCATGGTTGTTTCATTCTCTTCATTCAGCAATTTCCATCCCTAAGGATTCCAAAGAGATTTTCTCACATCTGTCTTCTGTCGTGGACTGCTGCTTGGAGGAGTGGCACAGTGGAACTGAATATGCCGTAGACAAAGCCTGAACTGAGTTGTACTTGCTAGATTTTAGATTCTGTGATGTGAACAGGAAGTAGCCCCTAAGTGGCTTATGTGTGTTTGTATTTTTTTCACTCACTATGGAAATTCACTTCCTGTGCAGGTTTTGGACAGGAGATGAAGGGACTAATGTGTTGCACGTTGTCAGAGCTAAGAGCTAACATTCAGTTAGGATACCTGGAGAAGGATGCCTGGAGGTTGTTTTTTTTGTTTGTTTTTTTTTTTTAATAATCTGGCTTTGAATGGAGCTCTTGCTGTTTCAGCTTGCCATTTGTTCAAGGAATTGGAATGAAATAGCTGAGTTAGCAGTGGTTCCAGGCAGGTGTTTTTCCCCAGCTGAACTTGTAAGGTACAGGCTAATGACAGCTGTATGTGTGCAAATTTTGTTGAAGCCAATGTCAGATGGCTGTAGGCAATCGAAAGCAGCGTTTGGGAAGGTGATCCTTGGGAACTGTGGCAGGTATTGGCAGAAAGCAGGAGGTGTTCCTCTGAAACCCTGTTGTTTAGCTGTCTTGGCTGTTAGTGATTTGCCAAGGGGTGCGTGTACCTGCACGCCTGCACATCCTCCTTTTGTATCTGTACAGACCAGCACAGCACAAATTCATTGCCCCCCAGAAAGGACGCATTAGTATTTTTGTTTAAATTTAGCTGGAGGGAAACAGACAGATTTACCATCTACTATGCTCTGACACGGAACAGCTTTTTCTCTTTTACTGGTCTGGACTGTGAGTAGTTAAAAGACAGAAAAAAGTTCATGGGTAAGAAAGAGAGTTGAATAAAGTCACAGTGGTGGCCTTGGGTAGTCTTACTCTTCTGCTTGAATATATTCTGAAGGGCAAATCCATTACAGTGTGTGTTCTCAAGTCTTAGGTAGAAACTATCCCTGGGAGGATTTAGTTCGTTCATGTACAAAGCCTATATACATCGCATATTGTTCTGTCTGTGGCTTCTGAGCTACCTGGTGTGCTGAGAATGGAGCTCCATGCACATTACTGTATTTCCTCTCAACTGAGAAGCCCCTTCATGTGTCTCCTTCACTGCCTGAGACTTGGTTGTTTACCGCAGCTGCAAGGTGTGGAGGCTTTTGCCCACTGGGTATCCGAACCAGGCACTGCCTGTCCTCTTCACTTGGGAATTTTGTTTTTTGAAAGCTTTGTGTAATGTAACAGCTGCAATTTAGCAAGCTTTTCTTTGTTGGTGGTGGGACATGCTCCCTACCCTCATGTTGTAATGCTCTCTAGCCGACTGTTTGTTACAGAGTCCTTTGCAGTGGTGTTCAAATCCGTCTTTTTGATTTCCACCTCTTTGTACTACATGCTGTAGAGACTCTTTGAGGGGCGCTGTCCAGATCCTGGGAAGCATTAAGACTAATTTAGTGGTGGTCTGCAATGGCTGTTTTTCAGAAAATCTTGCAGCTTTGTAAAAATGTTAGTATCTGTCCAAAGCAGATGAAATATACACCCCTTACCTCATCATAGAAAAATACTGTATGAGATGGGATTTGGCTAAGAGCAGTGGGTAGTGTTTGCTGCTTAACTTGTGTTCTTCCATTCTTTTTCACCGAAGATCTTGTTCTCATTTCTTTTTCTGTTTCCTCTAGAGAGATATTTCCATACTTGGTTGTAGTGATTGGCCTAGAGAATGTGTTGGTTCTCACCAAGTCAGTTGTCTCTACGCCTGTTGACCTGGAAGTGAAGCTACGCATTGCCCAAGGTATGCACCTGCTCTAGAAAAATGCTGAGAGAAAAAATTAGGGTAACCCCAGGACTGGGAGATGTGGAATTATCTTATTTGTGGTCTGTAGGGGAAACAAGGACTGTGTGTGTTGAATGTGAACTGGCAATTGCATTTTAATAGTCTGTACTATTTTTGTTAGTTCCAAGAACTAACATAAGCCTGTAACTGTGGACACTGCTTTTTAAGATTCTTGACTGAAGGCATTGGCTAAAGAAGTTTAAAAAAAGTGTTAGTAAGGGAGAGCTATATCTCCTGGTAAGGATATTTAGTATCTTGTCCTCCTGTGTCATGAGTATTGTAAGTGCAGTCCATGGGTCATATGAAATTCTGCTGCATCTGTGACAAAATTATCTTCCCTGTTACAGATATGCTCTGCAGCTGCATAAGGATTTGAGTATGCTCAAACTATGGATAAATGTAGTTTGCAAACTTAAAAAAAACATTTCTAAACATGAGGGAAAAGAGATTCCTGAGCGCTCCCCAGAAAAATCTACTGAGTTTTGAAAATAAGAGTGGTTTGTATCCTAGATCAAAAATGGGACTCAAAAACTCAGTGGTCCTTTACAGTTCTGAATCCCTGCATTGCCTCGTTCAGTACCCTCAGACTGCTTAAATCAAGTTTCATGAGCTGAGTTATCCTGAGCTTCCTTTGTGGTTAATGATAATCCAGCTAATAAAGACATTGGAATCTACAGGCCAATTATTTGATTTAAAAGTAGATATCCAAGAAAGGTGAGATGAATTTTAGCCTAAAAGTGCCCTTTTTTGTCTGTTGACTATAGATGCCTAATTTTAAAGAAGGGGAATCCAGTGAGGAGTCCTCATGCCTGTTCATTAGTGAACAGTCTCCTTTTAACCTGTCTTTGCATGTTTTTTCCCCAGGCTTGAGCAATGAGAGCTGGTCAATTATGAAGAACATGGCGACAGAGCTTGGGATCATCTTGATCGGGTATTTTACCCTTGTTCCAGCCATCCAGGTGAGTGTGGTTGATCAGTTTGAGTGCACAGGACAGAGGCAAGAATGCAGTATGCAATGTTCTGCTCTTTCAGCCCTGGTGACAAGGGAAGCCATCAGCTGTTTAAGAGCACTCAGCTGCCTCTCAGGGCTTCTTGTGAAGAAGGAGGAGTTGTGTGTGCCACGGCAGGAATGTATCTCTTGGGAGCCACCACAGAAAAGGCAATGGTGCAGGAGCTAACTCTGACTTCGTTCAGTCAGTGCCAGGCGCCTGCTTATATGTCCCTATGGCAGTTGCTTGCATGCAAATAACATCATCTTGGGGGACATCTGAAGTGCGGGCTGCCACTTGCGCCATGTGTAGTTCTGAGAAGATCAAGCAAATCATCTTCCTGGAGCCTTAGTGCTCGCAGTCCCTGTGTGAAAGTATCGCAGAAGTATCTGTAGTAACGGCATTATACTCTACGGATACGTGCAAAGCAGGTTATGTAGGAAGAGGAATATGAGTTTTCAATGCCAGTTGATATAACTGGAATCAGGAACTTTGTCCATTTTTTCTTTTCATTTCTTGGTCTAACGAATGATACTATCTAACACGGCAAAGCTTGTTTTCTGTGGCTTAGCTGACTTTACTATGGCTGAGTAGTAGAAGAGGTAACTCAAGGAAAAGCAGATTTTTGTTCTGTCTGTGTATGTGCATCTATATAAATATGCCTTGCCCCTTCCCATGGAGTCATCTGTGGTCAAGATGACTGGCTGTTAATTCTTTGCAGAACTGGGATAGGTGTCTGTGGCTGGAGCCCTTCTGTGTGTCCATCCTTGCTCTTTTCCTTTCACATGACATGCTGCACTTTTCCTGGGTGCGCTCTGCTGTCCTTAAACTCTGAGGCAGTGCTGTGCTATTCTTTGCCTTGAACTTAATCTTTCCTCTAGTTCTCACTCACTCAAAAATGCACCCAGCTATGACTTCAAGGTTTGTCTATACAGAGAAGCTATGGCATGGTAGCTTCGCAGCTGGGACTTGTTTACACGGAGAAGTTAGCACGCAGTGAGCTGGCTATCCTGCCCTCACCTGTGTGGGCATCCCTAGTGCTCACTAAGCAGGAGTGCTCACCTTCAGCACTCAGAGGCCAGCTCTGTGTTCGAGTTCTGCTAGCACAGTGATGCCAGCCGGCTTTTACAGACCTTTGTGTTGCTGCAGTGCAAGTGTTGCTGTCATAACAGGGAGCCTGTGGTGGTATGAAAGGAAGGTGTTACTGTCTTGCCAGAGACCCTCCAGCTGACATGTTCTGTGTCTACAGTAGAGGCTGCTGCAGTGTGGTCGAGCCCTCTAGAAAGTCCTTGTGGTAGACCAAAGGGAGAAGACACCTTATTGTGAATTCATGTCCTGGTTTACTGCCTGTGAGGAGCTGCCAGATCTGGCAGGAGAGCTGCGGCAGCTCCGTGCCCTTAGGTCCGACCAGTAGTGAGGCGGAGCATGTAGGCACACACCAGCACTCATGCACATGTATGTGTGTACACGCAGCCGGTCAGCCACACAGATCAACACAGGCAGAAACATTCAGCGCTCCGCAAGGCCAAGCAGCTTCATCCTGCTCCCTTCTGTGGCTGATCGGGATAAGGGTCCGTTAGTGGGAAATATGTGCGTCGATACAACGTGGATCCCTCCCAGAGCTGGCTTTCAACATTGTGCCCAGCAGCTGCTCCTGGATCCCCTGTGTCCCTGGCAAGGATCCTTCTGTAACTGGGCTTCCGTGTTCAGTTCATGCAGTAGTTGGCTCTCCCAGTTGCCACCCACCCACCCATCCACCCCAGTCCCTCTGGTAACCACCTCCTCCCGTGGTCTCACACACACGTGCCCGGCTCCCTAGCCACTCACCCTCCTCACCTGGCTCAGCAGTCACTGGTGATCACACGCTGACGAGCACAGGGTGACGTGTGGGCTGGTGGCCTCCCAGACGTGTGGGCCCCGTGCCACATGGTGCCCTTTCCAGGACCTGGCACTTAGACCCTGCTAGCTCCAGTAGCCGGCACCACAGGCACATGGGCTCCTACAGCCCGTGCTGACTCCAGGTGTTGGCACTTGATTTCCGCTCACTCTGCTCTCTCCAGTTGATTTTGTGCAACCCCAAATGCTCTTCCCTGCATCCTGTAATGTGTCCCATACCCCCCTGGCAGCGATCCCCCTCAATCTGCGAGGTCATTTGGAGAGCCTGTCTCATTGACTCGTCCTGTTGGCTGTCACCCCCGGACCATGGGGCTGGTCACTTTGCTGCGAAAGCCTCAGGAGGAGCCAGAGCAGGGGCTGGTTTCTCTCCGACAGTCCCGCCATGCTCCTTTTTGTTTATGAAAATGAGCTTCCTATCGCAGAACTTAACACCACCCAGTGCCTTTGCTGTGGGGTTGCCCTTATTCCAACCTAAAAGTGCTTTTCTGTGCGCTAGCTAATCCACTTCGTAAGTGGATGGAAGAAACATAACTACTGCAGAATGTCTGCTGCGAGGACTAGGGTGGCTGGTGTATGCAGGGCTGTCTCACCAGCTGTACGAACCTTTGGTTTTTTACAACCACAGATATCACTGTCTCTGTTTCATGGATGGGCAAACTGAAACCTCAAGGTAAAATGATCTGTCAGGGGTCATGCTGTTGGGTCAGTGTAACACTGAAATCAGCATCAAGGTCTTCTGCCTCGCAGTGTGTCACTTTGTCTGCCACACCATCCCCTCTGCAGGACAGTGCTTGCTGAGTTGCCTCAGGAAGTTGACACCGTTCACAACTCCGGCCTGACCCTTGACCAGGCAGAGCTTGTGCCTGGAGAGCTACCCGAACAGAAGTACTGCCTAGGCAAGTCCTTACCAGCAGTTCTGTAGCGTTTGCAGCCAGACTTCAGGGAGGTGTCAGCCTGTTGTCTCTGCAAATTTATAGCAACATTTCTAGCAGGTACAGCCAGCAAGGCAGGAGCACCTGAGCACCTGCATAGCTGAAGGCTCCTAGCTGGCCACACGTGGTCTGCAGGAACAGGAGTGAGTTGCAGGTATCCTTGCTTTAACACTGGGGAATCACCAGGAGAGACTGCAGATTACAGTGAATTATAATCTAAGCGGATTAAAGGCTCAGGCTGAACTGGAGCATTGCAGGCTGAAGTTCACAGTTCCTGAGCCCGTCTCTCAGTAGCCAAGAGAAGGACAACAAGAGAGGAGCTAGAGTAGAATTCCCCAGGCTATTGCTGGCCACATGTTGTGTCCTAATTTTTTTATTTGAAGCTGATTGCAAGGATTGCTCAGGTCAAACACCAGCATGATCCACCCTTTGGGTCTAACTTGGGCTCATTCATACGGTACATTAGGACCTTTTCCTGGCCTCTGTTTCGTAGCAGCACTGCTTGACCTCAGAAGGTGCAGGACGGTGAAACCTGACAGTGTCTGTGAAGTGAGCTGAGCGCCAGCAGCCACACTGTGGGTACCACTGGGACAGTTCACTTTCTTTTTGCACTCTGCTATAGAGGAGCTTGCAGGGTGCACTGATTGCAAGAGATAAAGGAGTGTGACAAATGGGAGCGGGGCAGAGCAAAATAACCGTGTCAGCAGAGCCATGGGAAAAAGTGACGCTCTTCCCCACACCCGCATGTTGGCTTTATGAACATACTCCTGGTTTTTACAGCGTTCTGACACGTGATGACATCCATTCTCTTTTCTCTGTGTGATCCTGTCTTTCCTTGGACGCTTGCTTTCTCCAGAGCAAGAATCTCACAGGGATGCTGTCTAAGACTGACAGCTGCTCTGCTGGAGCCTGGTGTATGCCCCTTATCTGCATGTGTCCCTGGGAGTGAAGGACGCTGTGCAATGTGCTGTACTTGTGTAGCAGAGTCCAAGGAACCCTGAAGAAAGAGAGCCAGGCTGCGTAAATCTGGCAGGGACCTTTGCTGTAGGTTTTCGGAGGGAGCAGTACAGTGCTGGCGTCGTTCAAGTCCTGCCTGTACAGGGAATAACAAGCGGGAGGTGTTTCGGTGCTGAAGGCTGTCACTTGCCCAAGGGCTGTAACAGGTTCTGTCGTTTTCCTCAGCTACTCTGTACCAATGCAACTCATTTAGCAGAAGGGAATTTTCTGTTTTCTGTGGTTCTCCTCGTTCTTAAATAGAATTCGGCTTCAGATGAGAATTGTGCATTCACTGTAGATCCCATCTTATTGTGAGCTTTAAAGAAATTGTCCTGCCTTTCATGGCAGGTGGGTAGAGACTCCCATTCACCTCGCACTGTGGCTCTGATGGTCCCAAGATGCTGCAGGGGTGCGTGCTGAATGCCTGTCCTGCATTTTCTATCTCCTAGCCACTACCTTGTTCTGAAGTTCACACACTAAGAGTCTAATCCTGCAATCACTGAAGCTGATCTGGGTTTTGCTATGGGGTGTGCAGCATCCAAGTATAAGAAAATTTTAGATTTCCAGGGCTAGCAGTTTCAGATATCTCCAATCCTAAGTGGGATAAGTGGAAGTATTAATGAAATTAATATCTCTATATGCACAGCTTGCCATTTGTGGAGTCTGTGCTTGCTGAGGTCTGGGTGAAATCCAGATGGATGTTGCTTTCCCTCTGTTTTTTCTCCTTTAGAGAGGAACCTGTGTTGTGTTTTCATCCCTCTACTTCCAAAATCTCCTGTCAAATGTTGAGGAAGGGATTAAACTGAAATCAGTCTGCTTTCTTGTGCTGTTTTTGCTGGGAGCTTTGGGGAGGGACAGGCAGCTGACCTGGTGCATTATCTCGTTTCATATTACACTGATTTTTAGATAACAAGCACTTGGCTGCTTATGTTTCAAGAACAGTTTGTCAGGATGGGGAGGCTTCAAGGTTTGTTTAGAGGTTTTGGGTAGCCTTTCATGCTGTCTCGGGCTCTTTTCATTTCACTGTGCTTTTATTGGCCTCCAGCGTTATCGCAAGAAGCTCAGGCAGATGTAGGCAAGAGGGGGACAAAAGAAATGAATCTTTATGGCCTCTCTCCTTCCCCTTAGGTGGATGTGCCCTGGCGTTCTCTTCATGTAGTGAGAATGCCACACCTGGGGCCCCAGCAGGCAGGCAGGTAGCGGGTATTTGCCAGGTCTGTTCTGCAAGTGAGGGCCAGAGTCTTTAATCTGTTGTTTAGCCTGAGGTTTTTACTTGGGCTTGCATTCAGTTTTCGTGATCTCTCCATGTTTACTAGATCCCTTTTGGGTCCTGACAGGTCCTGACAGAAATTTGTACCTCCAAGGGAAACAAAACTCCTCTCAAAAATGCTTTAATTTTATGTTGCTGTGAAGTTTAAAGTGTAGTGTGGGAGAGGGGATGGCAGTTAGCACTAATGTGCATTAGAAGAGCGTGCATTTGTTTTATGGGTCTGATTAGGGAGCTGACTGTATTTCTGCTACTGGGCGCACTTGCTATTCTCTTTTAATCCTTGTTTCTACAATGGCACCTGCTGGGAGAAGTGGAGCATTGCAGGAAGTTTAGAAAACACGGTCGTTGGCAAATGTTTCTCATATACTTGGTGTTTAGAGACCTCAGAGACTGGGTATGGGACTTTTCTTCTAGGGGTATAGGACTGAAAATTGCCCATCAAATAAACGTTAGCCAAGAGTGTGATTTAAAGAGAAATAGTTTAGCTGGAGCCCTTGAGAATGGCTGCAGCTCGTAGTCATGAGCACAGAGGAACAGAGTGGCTTCGCTGGTCTTTCTTTGGCTGGAGAACGACTGTACCCAGTTCCTGGGCTCCCCGTGTTCCTGGAGCAATTTTAAAGTAGAGGGGAGGTTTATTGGTGAAGTGAAGGAAACTGTCACTGTTGGAGGCTGTTTGGCCTTGTGATTTGAACACGTAGTTGGGACGCTGAGAGCTCTGGTTGCAGCCCTGCCACAGCTTTGTGAACTGAGAAAACATCCTCTGCTCTTTTTTCCTAGAGTGCTTTGATGTTTTACGGTTAAGAACAACAAAGAATGCAAAAATGAATAAACATTCTCTTGAGTTCTCACATGGACTTTTGTAACACTAAAGTCTCCACTGTTATAAAGTCCTGTTAATATGATTTGTCAGTAAAGTATACTCCGGTCTGTGCTCTGGGCAAGAGTTTGCTGAGTTGCCGTTTTTCTGAAATTGAAATATTTACCATCGTCTCTGCAGCTGCCGTAGTTAATACATGTGTGTACTGTCTGCAGGAGTTCTGCCTCTTTGCTGTGGTCGGCCTGGTGTCTGACTTCTTTCTGCAGATGTTTTTCTTCACTACTGTGCTGTCCATTGACATTCGCCGTATGGAGGTAAGGAAGGGCCGAGAACACAGGTTTTTGCCCCAGATCTTCCTTCTCTGCTAGTGTGGAAGGACTAAAGGAAGCATACCCTGTGATTTTCGCTCTCTAAACAGAACGGATTGAGCTGTAAAAGTTCTGGGACAGGACTTGCTTGGTTACACACATGCAGGGATTGGGGACAGGACACCTGAGGGAACGAGGCACCCTCAGGTACATAAACGTGCAGATTTCGGGTAAATGGGCTGGAAGGAGACATAGTCACAAACAGGTGACCATGGATGGGCAAAAAAGAGAGTATGTGCCAGAGGGAAGCTGGGCCACACTGACTTGAGAGCGCAGGTGGGAACTCAGACCTAGCATGTATCAAAGCGTAGATGAGTGCAGACAACCGACTGTGCACACCACGGCCGTCACACGTTTGCTTTTCTCTTGGCAGCTTGCTGATCTGAACAAACGGTTGCCAGCAGAAGCCTGCATGCCCCCAGCGAAGCCTGTCAGCCGCTCTCAGCGCTACGAACGCCAGCCAGCTATGCGACCTGCCACCCCCCACACCATCACACTGCAGCCATCGTCTTTCAGGAATTTGCGCCTGCCAAAGAGGCTGCGGGTTATCTACTTCTTTGCCAGGACCCGACTGGCCCAGAGACTCATCATGGTAGGCCACGTGGTGTTTGTTATGTGATGTCCTGCTGGACACTAACCCAACCCAAACAGGCTTCCAGGGGAAAAAAAAAAGAAAAAAGCTCAACGTTTTCATGCATCCTTGTTCCCCTGCAAGAATTATGCTCCCCTGTGGTAAATACTTCAGGAAGTACTTCCCTAAGAATGTCCCTCTGCATACGTTAGCTCCAGGGCTTTGCTGTTTGCATGATGTTTGGAGGGTAGTAGGCAATTTTCTGAAATTAGCTTTGAGACATTTGTGTATAAGCTGGTTTTCAAGGACTGTATGAGTGGAGAGAAAAGGTAATAACAGAGCAGAAATCATGTTTGTTCCTGCAGGTAATATGGAATAAAGGCGTGGAGATGCTTCTCTACATCAAAGACTAATTCTTATCCTTTTGCAGGTGTAACTGCAGTGGTTACACCAGTTACTGCCTCTGCTTGTCCCCCCCATCTCTGTTCTGGATGTCTGTAATGGAAGCTGTGTAAACTGTGTGTTCCTTGGCTCTACCAACCACGGCCCAGTCTGTTACTACCAACTAACAGTGATGGAAGTTAAAGTTAATACTTTAGTCTGTGAGCCCTGGCTGAGGCAGTAGATCTTGCAGAGTTCAAGAAGCAGAACCCTGCGTTAAGCCTTCCCAGCACTGTTTGAGGACTGCAGATGTGCTGGCCCCAGCCGTCAGCAAGGAATCTCTTACCTGCTGTGCATTTGAGTAAGAGAAGTGGAGTTCCTACCATCAGGTTGAGTCGGAGAGCTCACAGAAAAGTAGTGCTCAGTTTTTGTGCGTGCTGTGCAACCAGTTGTCATAAAGGATAAGTGTCTGCCTGGAGCAAGACCCTAACTGGGTGCAGGGTGTTGTTGATCAGCTCAGACAGCTGACGAGGTGGTAGAGGCAGCATGCAGAAGGCCATGTACTAAATGGCTTGTCTCCTTACTCATCACATAGGCCGGGACAGTGATCTGGATTGGAATCCTGGTTTATACGGATCCTGCTGGTCTCCGCACCTACCTCACGTCGCAGGTCACTGAACAGAGTCCTTTGGGTGAAGCAGGTCTGCCTCCTATGCCTGTTCCTGGAGGGGTCCTACCTGCTGGGGACCCCAAGATTGATCTCTCGGTCTTCCCGTCGGACCCTATACAGCTGTCAGAAAACCAGACACAGCAGCGTGAGCAGAAGTCAGGGTTGGAGTCCCTGAGCAGGCTGGAGACAAACCAGCACGCTTGGGCCCAAGGACCAGAGGGCAGAGGGAATGGACAGACGGAGCTTGGAACTGAATCAGAGGTTACCTGGGGAGCAGAGGATGAAGAGATTTGGAGGAAGCTTTCCTTCCGACACTGGCCATCCCTCTTCAGCTATTACAATATCACTCTGGCCAAAAGGTGAGTGGGCTGGCACCAAGGGCCCCAGGCACTTTGAATTCCCTGTGGAATTGACTCCAAGTGTTTTTTCTTCCCTTCATCCTCTGAGTTGGATAACATGGCTTACTCCAAATGTGTCTTCAGGAGCAAACTATTAAAACAGTCCCTCCTGCTGTGGTGCAGAGGTACCAAACTGTCCAGGACTGCTTGTCTGAGAATAAGGGTTGTGTTTCTCTTTTTGCTCTTGCGTGTATTCCTTGCTTGTTATCTTCATCCTAGAGGCTGTATTTTTTTGGAGATGACGTTTAGAATTCTGTAAAACACTGTATGATTACATGTAAGTGATGGGGATGGTACATGTGAGGAATAGAGACACTTGAGTTGAAGAAATTTCTTGGTGGTATCTTCTGACCTACAATGTACAGGAAACTGGACCAGATCATTTTTATCTTTTCTTAAACCAATGTGATCCATTTGATCTCATCGGTAGCTCATTCCACTGTTGGCAGCCTACCTTGGCTGCTAATGAGAAGTTGAGATGAGTAACCTGCTAGGGTTTTTGTGTCTTTCTGTCTGGTGTTCCTAAGGTATTCTTATCTCCCTTCCTTCAGATACATCAGCATCCTTCCAGCAATCCCAGTCACGCTGTACCTGAATCCACAAGAGGCCTTAGAAGTGCGGCATCCCCAGGAGGCTAACCGCTACCACCCTTTCTTATCTTCAAGCAGTGGGAAGATGGATGCTGAAGCTCAGCCTGACCAAGCCTCATCCAAGCTGCAAGGACACCGGGATGTCACCCTTTACAAGTAAAAGAGTCCTTGATACAGCCTGCTGGCCGTGCCTTAACTCCCTTGAGACACAGGTTGCTCTTTGGCTGTTTGGCTGTTCTCCTGGTGGGAAAAAAGGAAAACAAAAAATATGTGCAAAATCCTGTAATGCTCAGGACACTCTAGCTCAGCTAGCACAGCCTTAAATTAATCTTTCATGGCACTGTTTTTCTCAGCAGCTGAGTTCCTCAGCAGGAGATGGTGTGTGCGGCCCGGGTTGCTAGCGCATCGCTGTTGGTGGTGTGCAGGGGAGCGGCTTGTCAACATATTGATGGCTACGGGCAGACGGCATAAACGCGGTGCATACGCAAGCGTGCACTGTAGTACACTGACCATTGTGCAATTAGTCATGCATTTTGAAGATTAAGCTTTGATGTATTTTTAGTTGGATGGTTTTAACAGTGATGTTAAAACTGTTACTCCTAGCACCACACATTATGGGGTGTATCAGTGTGGAACAGAGATAGGAATTCATCTTTGGGAATAAACACCATGATTCAACAATGCTTTATTGGATGTTAGATGAAACTCTCATGCAAGCAAAGAACTTCCTTTCCTACTGAGAAGACAGGCTCCCAGCTTGCCATCTGAATCTGCATTCTCCTTGGGCTGTGTTGAACACACTTTATATTACCCTGATCCCCATCTAGTTTTTTTCTTTCTGTCTTAACTGCTATGTGCTCTTCTTACAGAAAAGTGTGAAAATCTTGTTAAAATCAACATTTTCCCATAAAAAAAAAATCTTTTCATTTTCCAGAAATCACTATAGCTTGTTGAAAGTTTTTCTCAGCTGAAAAATTTAGACTAGCAGCATGTGTCATACTTTCTCTGTGTTTTCAAACACTATCTATGAGGCAATAATTGGATCTTTATCTCACCTGCTTTTTCTCTTTGTGTTCTTTTGTCTTTCACCACAGGGTGGCAGCTCTGGGTCTGGCCTCGGGCATTATCCTGGTCCTCCTGCTCTTCTGCCTGTACAAGGTGTTCTGCCCCAAGAACTACGGGCAGAATGGGCTCTCTCACAGCAGGAGGAAGAGGGGGGACTTGCCCTGTGATGATTACGGTTACTCCCCACCTGAGACTGAGATTGTCCCCTTGGTTCTCAGGGGTCACCTCATGGTAGGTGGGACACGTGCAGTCGTTACAAAAAAGGCATTTTAGTGACTTTTGCCGCATATCTTTTATTTTTTTTGTTTTATTTAAATAACAGTCCTCATGAAGGACAGGCTAGTTATGTAGCCTTAGTGTAATGCAGCCTTGGAGGCAAACAGCAGAGGCAAATGCTGTACCGGTACATTGCAGGATATTGTAGCTTGAAGTTATGGGTAGGACTTTTCTATTTCTTCCTGGAACTTGCTCTGAGTTTTTTGCAGTCACTGTTATTCCATCTACTGTGTAGCCAACTGTTGACTTTAATTGGCTGGGCTGATCCAGCCTTCTTTGCTGGAGTAGCTGTAGATTCCTGATATTTAATGCCTACTGAATCTTTTTTTTCTGCTTCCCAAAAGCAAGTGGATAGATTCGAGTTGTTAAATATTGTTTTGAGTGTGCTAAAACCATCCTTGGGTGTGCACAGAAGTGTGCTGCTGCTCAGCTCACTCATTTTTCTTGAGGGGAAAGATTTTTCTTCCCATTGTGAGATGAAACAAAGCACTCAGGCACGCAGTCAGATGGAGTTTGAATATACTGTGCCATGTCTTCCAGATGAGCTCCACCTCTGTTGCTGTGGGGACTTTATCTGCTGAGTGTCATTTTTTCCCGCAGACTCCAGCGTTTTGCCTTTGTTTCGAGTGTCCCTGCAGCTCCTATCAGTATTGTGTTCCCACTGGGTTGTCTGTGGCTACAGACATGGCTGATCCTACTGTCTCTTTGGGCTGTACTTTGTCAGGGAAAGACAAGGCAGACGGAGTCTGTTTTGTTTGCAGCAGTCTATTGCACAGCTAGGACTTTGGGGCAAAGTGTTTTTTTCTCATAGTATCCATAGGTTGCTAAGCCAGTAGTTTGGACATAAAATTTATCATCTGTATAGTTTCTCAGCCGCACACAAGGTGATTGTGAGAGTCCAGAGGTCTTGCTGGTGCTACACGCTCAGCTCTGCTTGTTCGTCCTTCCCAGGACATTGAATGTCTGGCTAGTGATGGGATGCTGCTTGTCAGCTGCTGCCTGGTGGGCCAGATCCGTGTGTGGGATGCTCAGACTGGAGACTGCCTCACCGTTATTCCCAAACCAAGGTAAGAGGCGTCTGTACCAACCTGTCTGTGCAGGTCACTACACAATTGCTGCTCACCAGCTGGTGCAAACCCGTCTGTAAGAAATCAGCAGTCACAGTCCTTGGTGTAGTCTTAATCCCTGCCATCACCATGCTTGTGCGCACTGGGTAATTCTTGCTGTCTCTGTGGAGTGCCAACATGCTTACTGCCCTGCTATTCCTATCCAGATGTGCCCATCCCAAGCCCTCTGAGACAGTAAAGATGGGAGGGCTGACCTTCTATTACTGTGTTTCAGGTTGCGAAGAGACAGCAGTGGCATTTTTGATTACCAGGAAAGTTGGGATCATAGTCCGGATGGCAAGAATGGTCTGGACGACTCTTTTGAGAACAGCCACCAGTTCAAGAGGATGCTCAGCCCTCCCCAGCCTCCCCTTTTCTGTGACCAGCCAGACCTCACGTCTCTCATTGACACAAACTTCTCTGAGCAGGTGAAGGTGGCTGAGTCAGAGACGCGGCTCCGTGCCGTGGGCAGTCGCCAGAAGGAGACTGGTTATGACTTCAGCAGCCTGGTTGGTAAAGTGTATGAAGAGCACAGCACATCAAACTGCATGAACTTCGCTGGCCTTTCAGCCCCGCATGGACAGGCTGGGTTCTGCACAGGGACTGGGAGTTCCAGGTCCCTGGGCTGCGGGAGTGAGGAGGGAGGCTGCAGCAGTCGCAGAAGGAGCCTGGGGGACGAGTCTTTTACGGGGTTCGACAAGTCGTCACTGCTTCCTTCCTGGGGAGGAGACTTTGAGAGCTCTGTCTGGAGCCTGGATCTGCAGGGGAACCTCATCGTGGCTGGCCGGAGTAACGGGAAGCTGGAGGTGAGGAGCAAGGCTCACTGCCAGTCCGGCACCGGATGACCTGCAGTGCGCGGTGGCTCTGCGGGACTGGCGCCGCAGCCTGTGCCAGAAGCACCAGCATCAGGCACACGCTTGAGGGGAGCCTCTCGGAGATGCAGCTTAGGACAGGTCCCGGGGCAGAAATTCCTCTTGTGCATTGAGAATCTCAGTGTTTAAGCTTAATTCTGTTTTAGAACAAAACAGGAATTGCGGTATAGTGTCTATTACCACCTAAAACAGGTTTTCTAAAGTATTTGAAACAACTTCTCTTTTATCGGTACTTTGCTCATCTTCTTTTCTTGTTCTTCAGTGTTGAAATACTTCATTTCAAAGGAGTTTCTTAGTATAAGGAAAAAAAATGCTTCAGTTAGTGTTAAATAATAGCAGCGCTCTTTAAGACTGAGGAAGCTTAAAGACTGCCATGTCATTAGGTGATGTTACTGGTCAACCACGAAGTAAAGTAAAATGAGTAGGAACTCTATAGGAATGATACAGGTTTTGAAGCAAGCTTTAAATGGAAATTTATATCTCCAATGAGAAACCGCCAGAAATCGTTTAATTTTACTTTCATTTTCTGGAAATTAAATTAGAATTTTTCCTTCAGAAGAACTGCAGCTTGTCCTGTGGCCAGGGGATGTGTGTGGCACAGCACAGGCCCGAAGGCCAAGCAGCACAGCGCAGACCTGCAGCTGCTCAGCTTAGCGGTTGGGTGCATCACTGACTCCTCGGTGCACAGCGGTCTTCTGGTCAGGATCACAGCTTGTTACTCTTTCTCCTTGCAGGTGTGGGATGCTATTGAGGGGACCCTCCGCAGCAGTAATGATGAAAGTCAATCTGGCATCACAGCACTTGTGTTCCTGAACAACAGGTAATTGCATTTGTGCTTGGTGATCTCCTCTAAGGGGAGGAGAATATGTGGTGTAAGCCAGGATCCTAGCTCTGACACTCCTGCCGTGGTGGCCAGACAGCTCCAGGCTGGCAGTGACTCATCTGGGAAGTCTCTTCCTTCCCGTGTGTCCACCTCTCCAGTTGAGCATGGTGGATGGAGCAAGATGTCCTGGGTCCCATGCTCCAGATTTGTTCCAGCAGGCACGTCTTTTTCACACGTGTGTATTCAGTCTTTCTATTAACTGAGTATCCAGAATAATTGCGAGAGATGGTGCCTCTGGGTCACCAGTTTCTGTTCAGACCTGTTCGCTGTTATTCAAGAGGCATTTCCATCTGCTGTTTATGCTGTCTTCTGAGTTTGACACAATTTCCAAGCCCCCTTCCTTGCAATCAGGAGTGCCTCCTCACAGGGGGAGCCGGCATAGTTTGTGCTCTGCCTTGGAAGTGTCTAGCCTCAGGGCTCTTCGCCCTGTGAGAGCAGGGAGGGGCCTCTGTTCATGTGTGTGCATTTCTCCCCTCAGGATTGTTGCTGCCCGGTTGAATGGCTCTCTAGATTTCTTTTCGCTAGAAACACACACATCCTTGAACCACCTACAATTCCGAGGTAAGCAAGCATCTCACAACTTCTTCATAAGCTTTTGTAAGAAAGCTCTGCTCCAAAAAATCCCTGTGTTGCAGGAAGCCAAAACAGGTGCTGTGCAGAGGTGAGGAATACTTTGGGAGTTCCCTATGGAGGGAAAACATTTTCAGTGCTGGTTTTCTCCAGTGCATAAGTCTGAAGGCTGGGAGACAGGCATTGTGGGGTCCGCTCTGCCCTGCACCTCTTTTCTCTTCAACTTCTCGCTTATTTACTCGTTCAGCAAGGTCTGTTCTCACTTGGTTGCACACCACGTAGCCCCACGCAGCCATGAGGTAGCTTGGGGCCGTGGCACAACCATGACACACACAAATTAAAATATCAGTGGTGGTAACTCTTTGCAGTGTGGTGGCTCATTTGGTTCTGGAGTGGCTTGGAATGGAGAGAAGCCCTGGTCTTACTCTGGGGCTTTCATTCCTGGGGGCCGCCCTGGGCTCTGCATGCCATGTGGAAGAGGCTGTGAAGGAAAGGACTGGCTGTGGAAATGATGTTTCCCTGTAGGGCACAGAGAGTCTTGCCCCCAGCTGCCTGTTCTGCCTCTCTCCCAAGGACAATCACAGTGCTCTTGGGCTTCAGGGATCTTGGTCTTGCCAAAGACCTTCTGTGTAAGGGCTGCTGATTCTCAAAAGGGAGTTCTGCTGCTGAGCACCCTGTTTGAGGCACTCCGGTTTTTCATAGAGTCACAGAATGGTTTGGGTTGGAAAGAACCTTAAAGACCATCTAGTTCCAACCCCTGCCGTGAGCAGGGACACCACCCTCTAGATAAGGTTGCTCAAAGGTGTGGCTTTGCTTTATGAGTGCTGAGCAGCTGTAGCTGCTGGTGGTGTCAGCCAGAGTGCCGAGTGTTCGGCTCTTTGGAGGACCAGGCTCAAAGTCTCTCTGAGTTCAGCACCCAGGCATCCCTGATTTGGCCTTTCTGGGTGATATCAGTCACTCACCTCAGAGTGTAAGGCCGTGTCCTGCTGCAGTGAGGACTTAACTGTGTGTTTCGCTGCAGGAGCCCCGAGCAGAAGCAGCATCCCGTCCTCCCCAGTGTTCAGCAGCAGCGACATCATCATGTGTCAGCTCACCCACACCGTGTCTTGCGCCCACCAGAAGCCGATCACAGCGCTGAAGGCTGCAGCTGGGCGGCTGGTCACTGGCAGCCAGGACCACACTCTGAGAGTAAGCCTCCTCTGCTGCCGTCCTGCGGCTGCTGCTGCAGTGCAACTGATGGGGTGTGGGTGTGCGAGAGATCATCTCGTACGTGGTGGTAGCAAAGCTGTCACGTGTGTACATGCAGAAAGGTAGATGAGTGTTTGGGATGGTGTGGTTGGTGGAGTCCGGGCCAGTGCACTCCTGAAGCTCCCAGGTTGCACTCGTCTGCCTGGATGTGGCTCCCCAGTGGAGAGAGAAGGACAAAGCCCTGTGTAAGGTATCTCATTAAACAGAGTATGAGATCCTCCTGCCTTAGGGCTGGGTGACTTCATAAATAGCAAGGTCTGGGTTCTGGGGTATCTCTGTCTTCCCCTCGTCCTTTCCAGCAGCAGCTGTCCCTTCTGCCGTGCACGTCGCTCCCCTGCCCTATCACTGCCCGACAGGCATTGCCCTCTTCCCCTGCAGCAGCACCCAGTGAACTCGCTGCCCTGCACCTGTGACAGGCTCCGACTCTGCCGTGAGAGCGGGATGGCAGTGAGGAAGATGAACTGAGATCTGCTGCTTCATTAGCAAGAGCGCAAAGGCTCCAGAAGCATCACCCCTGCAGTGGGGCCGCCCCACGGACACTCACATCTGCCTCTTCTGCCCTGCAGGTGTTCCGGCTGGAAGACTCATGCTGTCTGTTCACACTGCAGGGACACTCAGGAGCAATCACAGCTGTGTACATAGATCAGGTAAGGCACAGCTGGGACAGGAACTGGAAGAACATCCTTTATTTATGGCTGCCGAGCCACTTGTTTTAGCCAGAGGGACCCAGCTGCAACCCTCTTCTGGTTTGCACATGGAGAAGTTGATGTGCGCTTCTCTGAGGAGGCAGAGGGCTTGCTGGCTGCTGCAATGGCGCGCTCACCTTGTGCTGTACTAGCTGAAGCGTTGTTCTCCCACCCAGCTCACTGCAAGCACAGCAGTCCCAGGACATGGTTCGTCTCCCTGTCCTGTGTGCAGCAGGAATGCCCTACTCCTGCTGTACCTGTGCTGCCAGGTCAGCTGTTCTGGATGCAGCCCTGAAGCCAGTGAGCCTCTGAAGGCAGAGGCAGGAACACGAGACTGAAACTGGCCCAGGAAATGTTCTCCACCCTGTGAATATCTGCCCTGGCTGCCTCCTGGGAGAGCTCGTAGGTTTTTGGTGAGCTGACGTACAGCCTGTGCTGCCAGGGCTGGAGAGGTCAGCAGGGCTAACGACAGGGTCTGGCAGACCAAGCCCCACTCGGAGCCTTTGTGTAGCAGCTTGCCTTGGAGAGAGGAACGAGCCACACCTGTGTGCTCTGCAGCACTTTCTTATTGAAATTAGGTTTCTCTGCAGCTGTGAGTCCTGGTGGGCTTGGGGATTTTGTTACCGGCAGTGCAGTGTGCTCTAACGCACGTACAAAGGCAGGGAAAACGCTGAGCAGGCAGTTCAGGTTTCCCTCCTGTGCATTCCTTTGACAGCCCAGGACTGTGCCCAGAGTGCTGGCAGTGCTTGCGTACAGGATCGGCCTGCGTGTTCAGCGCCTTCCTGCGGCCACGGTGCTGTGAAGCCCCCGGGCTGTGAGGTTGGGTGGTCTGGGAGGAGCACTGTCTGCTCTCCTCTGAGGTTCCTGACCTGGTTCTGCCCGTGTCCTTGCAGACGATGGTGCTAGCAAGTGGAGGCCAGGACGGTGCCATCTGCCTTTGGGACGTGCTGACCGGGAGCAAGGTCAGTCACATGTACGCCCACCGAGGGGACGTCACTTCCCTCACCTGCACAACGTCCTGCGTCATCAGCAGCGGCTTGGATGATGTGATCAGCATCTGGGACCGAAGCTCGGGGATCAAGCTGTACTCTATCCAGCAGGTTGGTAGCTGGGGAGCAGGCAGGGAAAGCTTGAGGGTGCTCAAACGTAATACGCAAGCGCTCAGGAGAAACAAGATCCGTTGCGAAGCCAGACCTCACTGTGGTGGCTGCGAGGCTCTGGCCCCATTCCCAGCAGGCGTGCATGCACAGGGCCTTCCCGGCGGGCAGGGCTGGCAGAGGGGCCATGGCGGAGCCTCTTCAGGCGTGGCGAGGCGGCTGGGCACGCTTTTGTTCCTGACATGCTCTTGTCCCGCTCAGGAGATGGGCTGCGGCGCCAGCCTGGGCGTGATCTCCGACAACCTGCTGGTGACAGGAGGCCAGGGCTGCGTCTCCTTCTGGGACATTGGCTACGGCGACCTGCTCCAGACTGTCTACCTGGGGAAGAGCAATGAGTCGCAGCCTGCTCGGCAGATCCTGGTGCTGGAGAACGCTGCCATCGTCTGCAACTTTGGGAGCGAGCTCAGCCTGGTCTACGTGCCCTCCGTGCTGGAGAAACTGGACTGAGGAGGAGGAGGGGCAGGTGCTGGAGCCTGGGGGAGGGAGGCGGGGGGGCTCTGNNNNCCTGGGGGAGGGAGGCGGGTGGGCTCTGCGCCCAGGCCCCTTCTGTAGTTGAAGGCAGCACAGGTGGATGTGGCACGTGTTCTGGGCAGCGCCGCGCTGCTTTGTGCGGGCGACGGGCTGGGGACACCAGCTCCTTCACTCTGTGCACGTCTCTGTCGCCTTCGCACCTCGTGAACTGGACTCTTGTCACCCAACAGTCTGCAGGGACTGAGCCCTGCTTTTTCTCCCCTGATTTCCTGCGTCTTCTGCGCAGTCTCTGAGACAGAGGTGTGTGTGGTCCTGGGCTGCGTGTGGTCCTGGGCTGCGTATGCTGGTGCAGAAGCACGCGTGTAGGCTGCAGGGACGGCATGCCAGAGGCACTGAGCTCCGCTCCAGCACCCTGCTTGGGACAGGCGCCGTAGGACGTGGGGCCGTAGTGGGAAATGGCGACACCGTGCTATTGGGGTGGTTCCCCGGAGCTGAGCAGGTGTCAGGAGAGACTGAAGGACGGCAGCGGGCGCTGGAGCGACGCAGAGCTGGGTGTTTGTGCCTGCCCGCACACGCGTTGCCTTGCAGCAGCTGCGTTAAGCCCTGTCACGGACAGGCCCCAGCTCTGCTCACAGCCCTCAGCGCAGCGGGGCAGGAGGAGGCCATCGTGGCAGCGCTGCCCAGCCTGCTCCGAGCCCGCCCCAGGGCAGCTGCCTGCCCACGCGCCCCTGCCACGGCCATCCCAGCACGCTGCCCAGGAGCAGCTGCGGGCGAGCCGCTGGTCCTGCAGGAGCAGCCGGAGCTGCCAGCACCCCGGCTCCTGGCACCGAGAGCTGTTCGCTGCCGGTGAGTGCTGCCAGTGCGCTCTCCCGAGCAGGTGATGCCCTTGGGTTGGCTGTAGCCCCTCTGCCCACGCCTCGCGAGGTGGTGGTGCTGCTGCGGGAAGGACGGGGCTGACCCCACCTCGGCGCTTGGCGAGGCCCCCCAGGTGCATTTGAGCACGGGCAGGGCCCTCATCTGCCTCATGAGGCTGGCCCTGCCTTTTGCGGGCTCCGTGCTACAGCAGCTCCTGCCCTATTTATTTATATGCTGTATATATTTATTTATTCTGGCAGGAGAGCGTGGGAGCTGCAGGCCGCAGCGCTGGCACTGGCGCATGCTCCACAAAGCCACCGTGCTGGAGCTGCCCCTGAGGCCCTGGCCCTGGCGCAGCAGCTGCTCCTGCGTGCAGCCGCCCTTCCCTGCGCTGTCCTTCACCCCATCTGCAGCAATAGCACCTTCCTCCTCCTCCTCCTCCTCGTCCCGCTGCAGGGCAGGGGAGGTGTTTCTCAGGTTGGGACTGGGCAACTAGCCCTCGCCCCGTCCTCCCTGGAGGAAATGGACAGAACCCCCAGGGCAGGGGAGGGGGGTCTCTGACCAGCGCCGGGAGGGGTCTGCGTCTTGGGGACAGCCTGCAGCAGGGGGACCAAAGAGCCCTGGCAGAGCTCCAGGGCTGCGTGGAGGCGTTGGGTCCCGCGTCTCTGCCAGGGGCGTCCTATCGCGTGCTGGGGCCGGAGGGCTCACCTCCCCCGGAACTGCACTACACGCAGCCCCGGCAAGGGGCCGAGGCTGAGCAGCCGCCCCGCGCTCTGGCAGGGGAGCGCGAGTTTTGCTTATGGGGGAACGGGGCCGTTCCCATCCGTGCCTGCGAGCAAAGCCGGGACCCAGCCGTTCGCCTAACGCTCTTTTTTTGCTCAAGTAAATGACGATGACGTCTGTTAATTGACTCCTGTTGATTGTAGAGGCAGCACTGTGTGGGCCCAGAGCGCGGTGGGAGGGAGCGGCTGCAGCAGGGAGGGAGGCTCAGGGCGCTCCCGGGGGCCATGGGGCAGCCCCAGCCCCTGCCCACACCATCGCGCCTGCCTGGCTCACCCTCTGCGTCCGCACCGTGCCGCGGGTGGCCTTAGCCCTGCTGTACGCTTTGTACTGTACAGTGGAAGCATTTTTGTACCAGATCGTGTTTTATAATGTGTACAAAGAC